>CM046788.1:43654393-43877056 GCA_025617405.1 Perca schrenkii
TTTTCTGGGTCAAAATTTAAATTTAATTTTTTGTCGATTTATTTTCAATTTGGGACGTTTTTTTGTTGTTGTTTTTTTTCCCGACATTTTTGTCACTTTTTTAAAATCAATTTTCTTCTTCAAATGCCATGAAATTGAATAAAACACCCACATTTAATAAATCGTAGTGAACTGATCATTTATTCTACTTGTGGAGAGCGTTGTAGGGAACCTTTTTTTATATTTAATTTTTTTTTTCAAAGATGGTTGAAAGAAACCCAAATTTCTGATATAGAAACTTTTTGAAAATGGGTCAAATGTGACCCGAGGACACCAGGTTAATACTTTAACTACATGTTCCTGATCATATTTACTGCAGTAACATTCTCACTGCAGGACTTTGACTGTAACTAGTATTATTTATTAGTTACTTTAATTACTCCGCTACATTCATCTGTTCCAGCTTTAGTTACTAGTTACTTTAGTTACTAGTTACTTTAGTTACTCCACTACATTCATCTGTTACAGCTTTAGTTACTAGTTACTTTAGTTACTCCGCTACATTCATCTGTTACAGCTTTAGTTACTACTTACTTTAGTTACTCCACTAAATTCATCTGTTACAGCTTTAGTTACTAGTTACTTTAGTTACTCCACTAAATTCATCTGTTACAGCTTTAGTTACTAGTTACTTTAGTTACTCCACTACATTCATCTGTTACAGCTTTAGTTACTAGTTACTTTAGTTACTCCGCTACATTCATCTGTTACAGCTTTAGTTACTAGTTACTTTAGTTACTCCACTAAATTCATCTGTTACAGCTTTAGTTACTAGTTACTTTAGTTACTCCACTAAATTCATCTGTTACAGCTTTAGTTACTAGTTACTTTAGTTACTCCACTACATTCATCTGTTACAGCTTTAGTTACTAGTTACTTTAGTTACTCCACTAAATTCATCTGTTACAGCTTTAGTTACTAGTTACTTTAGTTACTCCACTACATTCATCTGTTACAGCTTTAGTTACTAGTTACTTTAGTTACTCCACTAAATTCATCTGTTACAGCTTTAGTTACTAGTTACTTTAGTTACTCCACTACATTCATCTGTTACAGCTTTAGTTACTAGTTACTTTAGTTACTCCACTAAATTCATCTGTTACAGCTTTAGTTACTAGTTACTTTAGTTACTCCGCTACATTCATCTGTTCCAGCTTTAGTTACTAGTTACTTTAGTTACTCCGCTACATTCATCTGTTCCAGCTTTAGTTACTAGTTACTTTAGTTACTCCACTACATTCATGTGTTCCAGCTTTAGTTACTAGTTACTTTAGTTACTCCACTACATTAATCTGTTACAGCTTTAGTTACTAGTTACTTTAGTTACTAGTTACTTGTAGTTTATAAATCTGATGTTTGATTCTAAAGTAAACTAACAACAATATAACGACTACAGTCAGCTGACATGATGACACACAGCTGGTTGATCCTGAACACACTACAAGGTGTTAACCCTCGTGTTGTCTTCCCGTAGATCAGCAACTATACATTTTTCTGGGTCAAAATTTAAATTTAATTTTTGTCGATTTATTTTCAATTTGGGACGTTTTTGTTGTTGTTTTTTTCCGACATTTTTGTCACTTTTTTAAAATCAATTTTCTTCTTCAAATGCCATGAAATTGAATAAAACACCCACATTTAATAAATCGTAGTGAACTGATCATTTATTCTACTTGTGGAGAGCGTTGTAGGGAACCTTTTTTTATATTTAATTTTTTTTTTCAAAGATGGTTGAAAGAAACCCAAATTTCTGATATAGAAACTTTTTGAAAATGGGTCAAATGTGACCCGAGGACACCAGGTTAATACTTTAACTACATGTTCCTGATCATATTTACTGCAGTAACATTCTCACTGCAGGACTTTGACTGTAACTAGTATTATTACAGTGTGGTATTTTAGTAATCTTTCCACCGCTGTGTAGCCTACTCATTGTTCTGCTACAGCTCCACTAATCCTACTTCCGGGTCTGTTTCCTCGCGCTGAACACACACAGAAACACAAACAGTTTGAAACACGTCATACCGTGCGTGTCCGTTATTAAATAAATAGGCTAATAAAATAACTAATCATTATCTTCTTACTTGAGATCAGAGATCAGATGAACCAACGTGATGCTGCTTCGCTCCGAGTCCGTGTACCGAAGCGTCACCATAGCAACGAGTCAGCCGCAGACCTGCGTAGTTACAACATCCGGGCTGTGGGACGCGTCTCCGCCCGCCGCCATCTTGAGACGGAGTTATAGCTGACTGGATTGAATTCTCCAGTGGAATGTACTGTGTACGTTCCTCCTTATGCACTACAGAAATGTACTACTGATTATGATGTTTTTCTTGTGTAGCATAAAGAGACTACAGCTGCATGTTAAACACTGACAATAAATGAACCATGAACCATATACAGCAGGGGTCTTCAACATGTTTTAAGCCAAGGACCCCCTACCTGAAAGAGAGATGGAACAGGGGTCCCTGCTTAGTAGAAAATGAAGTTGAATATTAAACTGGGCTTACAATAACATGTAGGGCGGCCTAAAGCCTTCATACCTTTGTTTGCATAGGCTATTAAAATAGCCTACTAATTGTTTTCATGATTTTATAAATCCTGTTTTAATGTTAAAAATACATGTAGCAAAGTGAATCCCTAAAATTATCTGTATCTGTGGATGGCTACCTTAGTTACTACCTTGCCTATAGGCCAGTATGCCTATTATGAGTTGGGATTCATATTTGCTTATAATATGTTGGATTCATGTTAGGACTTTTACATTTTTGAAAAAAAATTAAAAACTTAACAATAATTTGGAGGCCCCCCTGCATTTACTCTGAGGACCCCCTAGGGGTCCCGGACCCCCTGTTGAAGACCCCTGATATACAGTTTACAACCGGAGGAACGATTCCAGCCACCAACTATCAGCATGTAAGGTCATGACTAGACCACCAGGAGGCACTGTAGTTATGTCTATTACAGCGAGAGTTCAGCAATTCACTCTTTTTGTCCTTTTACAGGACACCATAGGTTTCCAGTTTGGCGCCTGTAGGTCGTTTTTATAAATATATTTCCACAACTCCATAAATATAAACAGCTTAACTTAAATTATTGGAAAATAACCATTTAAAACCACCCGTTAAGTTAATTTGTTCAAACATTGAGTTTATTTAAGCATTAAGCTACAGTTTGTTATGACAAGAAATGCAAATTAGATTCATTTATTTACTGATGTAAAAGTGAAACATCAGCATTTAAGTTGACTTCATATTTTATTTAATAATTCATAAACTATGTATTATTTTCAAGTTTAAATTGTGTTGTGGATAGGCCTGCACGATATTGGAAAAAAATTACATGAGACTGTAATTTTTACAAGAAAACATAAATAGCCCTATTTGGAACTACTGGGGTGATTTTGTAGGGGAGGGCATCTACATAGAAAATTTAAATTAAAAAGGAAATGTTCTTATGTGAACCATTCTTTGTTGAACTTTAATGCTTTACGAACACCAGAGCAGGTAAGTGCTTTATTTAAACCCAACTGTCCCGTTCTTCTTTACCTAAACCCAACTGTCCCGTTCTTCTTTTCCTAAACCCAACTGTCCCGTTCTTCTTTACCTAAACCCAACTGTCCCGTTCTTCTTTTCCTAAACCCAACTGTCCCGTTCTTATTTACCTAAACCCAACTGTCCCGTTCTTCTTTACCTAAACCCAACTGTCCCGTTCTTCTTTACCTAAACCCAACTTCTTTACCTAAACCCAACTGTCCCGTTCTTCTTTACCTAAACCCAACTGTCCCGTTCTTCTTTACCTAAACCCAACTGTCCCGTTCTTCTTTTCCTAAACCCAACTGTCCCGTTCTTATTTACCTAAACCCAACTGTCCCGTTCTTCTTTACCTAAACCCAACTGTCCCGTTCTTCTTTTCCTAAACCCAACTGTCCCGTTCTTATTTACCTAAACCCAACTGTCCCGTTCTTCTTTACCTAAACCCAACTGTCCCGTTCTTCTTTACCTAAACCCAACTGTCCCATTCTTCTTTACCTAAACCCAACTGAGGACCCCCTCGGACCCCCTCGAAAACTAGATGCTTCATCTCAAGGGGTTATCCTCTTAACAATTTCAATAAACAATTTCAATAAACTGTCCTGTTCTTCTTTTCCTAAACCCAACTGTCCCTTTCTTCTTTTTCTAATCCCAACTGTCCTGTTGTTGTCCCTGTGTGTCATGGAAATGTAAGCCCACCCACAACCTTTTCCTAAACTTAAGCGGCCATGTTCATGTCACAGAATTCTGTGAGATCAGGTTGGACTGGCAGAACTCCAGCTCAGACCGGCCCTCTGCTCTGACGTCAGACTGACATTTCTAGGTTTGGATTTAAAGGTGGGAGGAAGTGATGAACACAGACTGCAGCAGCATCTGTCAGTGTCTGCAGACGGACGAGGATGAGGACGTCTCTCCGACCTCATCTGGACGGGACTTTAACAGGTGAGCAGCCTGACAGGTAACATTACACACCTTTGATGAAGAAACTCTGCTGCTGCTCCTTATATTTGGGGGATTCATAATATACGTCAACGCTGGTGTTTACTGTTTGTAGATCTGAATATTCACTACTTCATTTACTAATTATTCTGTGATTTGTTATTTTTTTCTCCAAAGTGAGTCTTTATATGTTCAGTGAAGTCAGATTTAATCAACAGGAAACAAGTTAGATTAGAATCCCTTCACTTCTGAGAAATGAGGGAGTGTCTTTCTGCTCTGACAGCCTGAATACTTTGTACTCTCTGACTGAACCTTGATCAGCTGGTTACTCTCTGACAGCACCAAACTACACTCCCACAGCTGTCTATTGTCTTTACCTGGATTCACAGTTAGGAGAATCCATGTGACTACCATTTGAAGTCACTGTTCCATTATTATTGTGACTATTATCGCCACTGTTCATCATATCCCCAACTTTCCCGTCAGACACCGCCTACCAAGAGCCTGGGTCTGTCCCAGGTTTCTTCCCAAGAGGGAGTTTTTCCTCGCCACTGTCGCACTGCTTGCTCTTGAGGGAATTACTGTAATTGTTGGAATTGTTGGGGCTTTGTAAATTATAGAGTGTGGTCTAGACCTACTCTATCTGTAAAGTGTCTTGAGATAACTCTTGTTATGAATTGATACTATAAATAAAATTGAATTGAATTGAATGTTGGGGGGGCAGGGCCTGTGTTGTTCTCCTCAAAGAGGTGTTTTTGATTGGCAGGTGTGTGTCACAAAGTTGATTGCATCCAAAGTGTGAATGTGTGTTGGTTTGGATTGGTGGACAGCAGAGCAGTCTTTTAATCCTCAACTACAGACTGAATGAAAACACACCCACAGGTTTCTGAAGAGACGATGTGTGCCAAAATCTCTACCCAGGTGTAGAGCCCTGCACGGGCCAAAAACTCCAGCCCTAACCCGGCCCTGGCCCGTGGTGTTCAAGCCCTACCCGACCACACCCCGACAACGCCTGCAATTTTTTCAGCCCGAACCCGGCCCGACCCTAGACCAACATCAATCACTTTAAGCTCTCTCTGATGCGCGCGCGCTTTGATGCGCTCTCTCTCTCTCTCTCTCTCTCTGACGCGCGCTCTCTGATGCGCGCTGTCTCTGCTACACACGCAAACACACACACGTCACACCTTCTCCATAAACAACATGAAATCAAGGAGAGGGACAACTTTACCTGCTACAGATTCCCCACCGTGGTCAGAAAACACAGAGGAGACTCTTTGTTTCTGTCACTATGACTCACACCCCCCCCCACACACACACACACACACACACACACACACACACACACACACTCCCCACACACACACACATGCGGCTCGACACACACACACCAGCGCACAAGTATAAACATCAGGGGTCTCATTTATAAAACTGTGCATAGGATCCTTACTATAAGTGTACGTGCGCCCAAAAGCCCAAATTGGCTTACACCGAAAAAAAGTCAGATTTATAAAACCGTGCGTAAGCACACCTGTAAGCAATGTTCCCTTTATAAATCACAGATTGACTACAAGTGTGCGTACGTGGATCAACCTCTTATCCCGCCCTGTACACGCCTATTTTTAACCATAAATAGTCAATGTAAAGCAACTCGTCAATGCTGATCAGTACGTTAATGACCCTGGCAGTTGTTCTTCGTTACACCGAAACATGCCGAATCATGACGACTGGCGGAGAAAACAAACAAACAAATAAAAACCTCTCAGACGCTCGGGAATTGCTAATTTTGGCCTGTCCGTATGGAAACCGGATCTATAAACTACCTTTATTCATAAAATCTTCCAAATCAGCAGGCATTACGGTACTCGGGGACAGCTTCGATATACCAGACGTATATCATAAGATTTAACAGAACTATATATTATATCCAAACAAGCCTTAGTGATGAAGTTGAAGATTATATATAATATTTATTTTAAAAAACACTTAGCTGTCTGACATTTCCTTCTGGAAACAGCCGGTTTCGCCCAGAATGGCGAGGACCTGTATTTGGACCGGGATTGCACGGTTCCGGCGCGTTGCCCTCTCTACTGGACCCAATTCAGTAGGCCTACATAGATCCACGAGCTCAGCTATATTACTATTACAGCTACAGTAGGGAATTGTCATGGTCCCTGAAGTCTCTTTCTCTCCTGATTCTTCCATTCCGGTCCTCCTGCAGGGCCAGCAGGGCCATCATGCAGCATTACGCACGGGGTCACCGCAGTATTTATATGTTTAGTCTACAACAATTTGTGATTGTTAACACCTTGCTAAAATCACAGCATCAACTAGTGGTATCCCCCCACCCCTGAGATACAATTTGAAATCGAAATGTAATAGGCAAACACACTTCTTCATGCAGGGTTTGTTATAAACAGTGTTACATTTTAGACCGATAACGAGGACATAGAGCGTAACGATTGCACGAGATCGATAGATACATAGATACATAGATAGATAGATAGATAGATAGATAGATATTTAGTTATTTACACTGTGTTGTGCAGTTATCTAATGGTAGGGTATTTGATGATATCCTGTATTCCATGTAGTTGGGCCATCTCCTCCTCCTGCGCTCCGTAGCGGACAATGTGACGGCGAGACTGCGCCGATTAAATATTAAGAACAAATTTGTATTTAAGATTTCAGTTTATGGAACAATTATCACTGAGTACAAGCGCAAATAACACTGCTGGATTTAATCTTCATGGTAACGTGGATGATATGGAGTGAGGCATTATTTTTTAATACTTAAACATATTAAGAGTAGCCGAATTGTTATTCCCACATTTACTTTCTGCAGTCTGACTTCAGTTCACCACCTCACCATCTGCGTCGCCAATTCCTATTTTGTCTCCATAATGTGCATACGCATGGGTCAGAGTTTGCGTGGAGGACCGCACATTCTCCCGTCAAGTTTGTTTTTTATAAATCACAACCTTTGCGTGGGAAGTGGCGTACGCACGTTTTCAGCCCCGTTTTTATAAATGAGACCCCTGGCCACTTACATAGGCTAAGGCGAGAGCTCTGCGTGGAGCCTCTGCACAACTGTAAAACGGCCTTAAGATGGGCACAATGAGGAAAAAAGCTAAAATAAGCCCGAGTCCGACCCAAGCCCGATCTGTAAAAAATAAAAAACGGCCCGAGCCCGGCCCGAATGGGCTTAGCCTGTCGGGCCCTATCGGGCCCCGTCGGGCCCCGACGGGCTTGCAGGGCTCTATTTGTGATATGCCTCCCATGTAAAGCGACTTTGAGTCCATAAAAAGCACTATATACATTTCAATTTATTATTATTATTATTATAAGTACTGCAAATGCAAGGGAGGCAATAGTTGTAAAAGTCCTATCACTTAATGAACTCTCATCATCATCCCCTATACCTGGACTCTGTTGTGAAAGTTTTACCTTGCTACACAGGGAATAAACCTGTTGTTTTGTATTTTTCACTTTAAGTTAACGTTCCAATGATAATAGCAAGGTTGGATATGAAATGTCTGTATATTAATCAAATGCTTGTTCTCTTTCTTTAAAAAAGTCCCTGAACATCTTCAGAAACACAATTAAAAATATCAAACAGAATTCTTACACTTACACTACATGGTCATTGTAAACATTGTGATCACCTCAGGAAATCTGTAGCTTCAAGAGTTTATATGTACGCATATTTAATGAGATATTGCCTAATTTGCATATTTCATTTTATTTTTAAAACAAAGTGTAATACTGAAGATTAAACTGGTAGAAATATATGAGGATATCTATAATGGGAAGAAAAAGTCCCATTCACCTGTAGGGTGATAATAGTATTACCTGTTGTGGCCTTTTTTAGGACTTTCGTCCCGGGTAGAGATTTTGGCACACATCCCACGTTGTTCAATGGGGTCATATTAGTCTATAACAGTTGAGATATTCTCTGCTAAATGAATCACATACATATCTTACCCAGGACCTAGACTAGGGTGGAGCTGAGCAGTGATAGGTGTTCAATGCACCAGCCAAAACGTTTAAATAACGGTTTGCTATGTTTTGTCGAGGCTGAATGTGTCCTCAACAAAATACACAAATTCAGAATAGGAGAAATAACACTGCATGAGAAAAACTGCATGAGATTATCATAAAGAGATGGTGTCTGCAGAGCGTAGACTCATTGGTAACCCATTTACATTCAGTTCTCTGGGGGTCAGAGGTCAAGGGACCCCGTTAAAAATGGCCAGTTTTTGTCTTGCCGGAATTTAGCTTAACTTTTGGGGCATTATTTACTGAAGCTCTTCTCCTGACAGGCAGCACTGGAAGAAGTATTCAGATCCTTTACTGCAGTAAAAGTACTAATACCATACTGTAAAAATACTCTCTTACAGTAAAAATTCTGCAGTGAAAATGGGAAATCAGGAAAATGTAGTTAAAGTATTATAACATTGTAGAAAGTGTAAAGGATCCAAACAGTTTACAGTTTTTGCCTATTGTTTACACACTTTTTGCAGAATTTGGTTCATTATGGCAAAACTCTACACACAAGCCAATCAGATATAACACTTGGAGATTAACAACTCACATCTATGCCAAAATGAAACACTGCAATCAAAACTTAACACTCCTTGAAATGAAAATCTTGCAACAAAACTATAAACACAAGCACCATTTGAATTCATTTTTCATATCACCAGCAACACACTGATGGCCTTTATATAAAACACTGCAGTCTTTGGGTTTCTATTTTTATTGTCATTTTCTCAGACTCAGTCTTCTGTAAAACTCAAAAGTAGAATTTCTGCAGTTATCAAACAAGAGTTTTTACAAAAAACAAACAGTCTTACAAATCAAATTTAGCAACAAAACAAAAGTAAAAAAAATAAACAATTACTGGATGAAATGCTATTGGGAAAAAAACAGACTTGTTTTGTGTGTGTGTGTGTGTGTGTGTGTGTGTCTGTGTCTGTGTCTGTGTGTGTCTGTGTGTGTCTGTGTGTGTGTGTGTGCGTGCTGTGTGTGTCTGTGTGTGTGTCTGTGTGTCTGTGTGTGTGTCTGTGTGTGTGTCTGTGTGTGTCTGTGTCTGTGTCTGTGTGTGTGTCTGTGTCTGTGTCTGTGTCTGTGTGTGTGTGTGTGTCTGTGTCTGTGTCTGTGTGTGTGTGTGTGTCTGTGTGTCTGTGTGTGTGTGTGTCTGTGTGTCTGTGTGTCTGTGTGTGTCTGTGTGTGTCTGTGTGTGTGTCTGTGTGTGTGCGTGTGTGTGTGGTGGGGATCTGGCCACAAGACCTTGTCAACATCAGAGGCGATGTCTCTTCCACATCTGACTCCTCCCTCTCTCTCTTTCAGTCCCTCCAGAAAAACATGATTATGCAATCGCATAATTCAATGCATAATCAGCCAAAGTCCGCATATTACAGTTTTTTGGGATTGCTTAGCACGATTTTCAAAACAGGGCCTGTGTTTTCAAAACACTACACACAATAAGCACAACCACACACACAATTAGCAGAACACCTTTGCAAAATAATCACTCTTGCAAAAACTATACACTAATTTATAAAAAAACATATGTTGTTATCATATAAAACACACACCTTTCATTTGACTTAATTAAGTTTTAACCATATACACACTGCTGTTGCTAACCTAAAACACTTTTAGCAATTCTACTTCTCACAGAGACATTTACAATAAGTTCACCAAACACTACACAAGACCAATGCTGCAGACTGAGGAAATATAATTTATTTCTCTCCATATACCCAAATCAGTCAACATGGAGAATCAACAACAAAACATGTCCCAGTTTTCATTCTGCTACAGTAGTGTGCATAACACTGTTAGCTCCACAAACAACAAACCTAAAATATTCTATCCAGTACAGGTTACAATCACAGAAAAAACAGACAAAACAAAAAAAAAAAAAGTTCTGAAAAATTACATTATCTCTTCGCCTAGCTGGATCCGGCCAAGAGAATTTCATCAACATCACAGGTGATATATATCCTCGTTGGCAAGACAACGTGGGAAGAACCGTCTGGAATGTTGAATCCATCCTTGCACAGCTGCAGCGTA
This sequence comes from Perca schrenkii, assembly GCA_025617405.1. Classification (NCBI taxonomy): domain Eukaryota; kingdom Metazoa; phylum Chordata; class Actinopteri; order Perciformes; family Percidae; genus Perca; species Perca schrenkii. The sequence goes on from CM046788.1 coordinate 43,664,983, forward strand.
GATTTGGTCACAGGGGTCCTCCATGGCCTCAATGAGGGGTACCTGAGCCTGGGGCCTCAATGAGGGCTACCTGAGCCTTAACTTAAGCAATCCAAAAAAAACTGTAAGATTTGGCTGACCCTTAGTCCAGTCTCCCTCAGCATCAATCCGTGGTTCACAACATGGTCCACTAGTGTGCCTCTACCTCTGTGTGTTTAGTGTTTTGCAAAAAGTGTGAAGCTGACAACGTGCTTACAGTTGTGCAAATCTAGCCTAGCAATTGTAAAAAACTGTAATCCTATGTAGAAAAATAAAACAGTATATAATAGTACATTAATTTCACAGGAAATGGTAACAGAAGTGCTGATAGTGTATAGAATACAGTACTGTAAGCAGTTACTGAAACCGTGCAGATGTGTTTGATATGATGATATTTTTACCTATTTTCCAGTCGAAATGTTCTTATCACACTTGCCACTGTGTATCGGCTTAGATTTGGCTGTACTCGCAGTCCAGCCTCCCTCAGCGTCAGGTCTTGGTCGACAACGTGGTCAACCAGTGTTGCACGGATCTCATTTGCCAGATTCGGTCTTCTTTGAGCACCTTCTTGTCTTCCTCTTCCTCTTCCTCTTCCTCTTCCTGTACCTATTACCTCTACCTCTTACCTCTACCTCTACCTCTACCTCTACCTCTACCTCTACCTCCAGCATGGCCTCCATCTCTTCCTCTGTTGATTCCTCCTCTGTTGATTCCTCTTTCTCCCCTTCCTCCTCCTCCTTGTCCTCTTCCTCGTTCTCCTCCTCGTCTTACTCTTTCTCTGACTCTTTCCGTTGTGGTTGAAGACCGATGAACTCACCTGCTGCTTTTTATAGTGCTTACACACCTGATTGGTGTGTCTACAATTAGGCAAACAAGTGTTTGCACACCTGATGAACCAATTGGTTGGACGGTGCGGTAATTTGACAGTCAGTGCTTTGGTATTGCAGGAAGTGACTTCATGATAGATTTTTGTGTGTAATGTATGTTAAGTGTGTTTAGTGTTTTGCAAATCACTGTGTGTAGAGTTTTGCAACAAGTGTGAGGTTGACAATGTGCTTATAGTTGTGCAAATATGGGCTGATGTTTTGCTTCTTGAGTGTAAGGTTTTGCTAATAGTGTACTACTTTTAATTTTAATGTGTAAGCAATCCAAAAAAACTGTAAGTTTACTGCAAGTTCCCGCAATTTCATCGCATACAATTGTATAAATATCCCGCATATTCCATCACATTTTTTAAGAAAACATGCCACATAATCAAGGATTTTTGCCCGCAACAATCACAAAAAACTCAGCTTTTTTCTGGAAGGACTCTCTCTTTGTCCTCCTCTTAATCTGACTCTCATTGCCTCCATGCTTGCAAAGTTCTCTAAATGGTTTACCTGAGGCCTATTTGTAGTGCTAAGGCTCAGACCGATTGGTGTTCTTTTTTCTGTGCAGGTGTTTTCAGGTCTGTATGGAAGTTCCTACAATTGCCAGATGAGTTTTGCATTTTGAACAGTGTTTTTACCAATGACAACAGGCGATTTGGTTTTTGAACAACGTGTCTAATGTAAGAAAATGTGTGTAGTGTTTCGCAATCAGTGTGTTAAAGAATTGCAAACAAAGTGCAAAGTTGATAATGTGTTTAAGCTATGGTTACACTGTGTTTAAGCTATGCTACAAGAAGTTTAGGTTTTGAGGATTTGGTCTAAGCATTCGTTTTTAGTGCGTTTCGTTTTTTAGACTGCGTGTGTCTTCTGACGTTAGAGCTGAACAATAGAAACGTCTCTATCTTTTTGTATCAGCTCATATTTTCATTCTGATCACTCCTCTGTCACGTAGCTTAATATCTGTCCTGTGTAACGTGTGTGTGTGTGTGTGTGTGTGTGTATATGTGTCTGTATGTGTATGCGTGTGTGTCTGTGTGTGTATATGTGTGTGTGTGTGTGTGTGTGTGTGTGTGTGTCTTGTTGTTGTTCTCCAGTTGGAGTTTGATCAACCATCAGATATGTGGCAGATATGGGTTCAAATTCTCAGCCTGTTCTCATGAAGCATTCATTCATATAGCTCTGAAAAGTAAGCAAGTAAAGCAAAGCTTAACTTAACTGTCCTTTAGTTTTTGCCGCCCAAACTCAAATATATTGTTATATTGTTGAATAAAACATCAGATTGTATAAACTACATTTGTTCTGTGTGCAGAAATCTTAATGTGTAAAGTAACTAGTAACTAAAGCTGGAACAGATGAATGTAGTGGAGTAACTAAAGTAACTAGTAACTAAAGCTGTAACAGATGAATGTAGTGGAGTAACTAAAGTAACTAGTAACTAAAGCTGTAACAGATGAATGTAGTGGAGTAACTAAAGTAACTAGTAACTAAAGCTGTAACAGATGAATGTAGTGGAGTAACTAAAGTAACTAGTAACTAAAGCTGGAACAGATGAATGTAGAGGAGTAACTATAGTAACTAGTAACTAAAGCTGGAACAGATGAATGTAGTGGAGTAACTAAAGTAACTAGTAACTAAAGCTGGAACAGATGAATGTAGTGGAGTAACTAAAGTAACTAGTAACTAAAGCTGTAACAGATGAATGTAATGGAGTAACTAAAGTAATTAGTAACTAAAGCTGGAACAGATGAATGTAGTGGAGTAACTAAAGTAACTAGTAACTAAAGCTGGAACAGATGAATGTAGTGGAGTAACTAAAGTAACTAGTAACTAAAGCTGTAACAGGTGAATGTAGTGGAGTAACTAAAGTAACTAGTAACTAAAGCTGTAACAGGTGAATGTAGTGAGTAAAAAGTACAATTTTTCTCTAGAAAGTGGCATGAAAAGAAAAGTCTCAAGTAAATGACAAGTACCTCAACATTTTACGTGAGTAAATGTACTTAGTTACATTCCAGCGCTGCTGTGCAGCCAGCAGGTGTGTCTCCGCTCGTCTCCGCTGTAGGTGGGGATTCCTGTTTGTCCTGTCAAGTCGGCTCCTCCTGCTGTAAAAGCTGCAGCAGCTGACATTTAAAGAGATTTTTAATTACACATGATTTCAAGTTAAACCATGATCCAGAGATCTTCAACAGGGGGCCACCAAAGTATTGGTAGTTTTTATTATTTTTATTGAAATGTCTTAACATGATTTCAACATATTATTTGCAAATATAAATCATCCACAGATCCAGTTCATAAGGATTTACTGTGCTACATGTATATTCAACATTAAAACACGGTTACAGTTATTATTTAAATGGCTTAGTATTACATGCATTAAAAAGGGTATGTTTTAAGGCTTTAGGTCACCCTACACGTTATTGTAGGCCCAGTTTAACATGCAACTTTATTTTATATAATATATGTAGTAGGGGGTCCCTGTCCCGTCTCTCTTTCAGTTAAGGGGTCAGTATCTTAAAAACTTTGAAGAGCCTGATAATCCGATCTAAACATGAATCCTTGTTTGTCAGCCTTTGAGAAACATGGCAGTGAGAATGAATTCTTTCCTCTCTGTTGAGCTCAGTCTGAAGCTGACAGGAAACAATAGTTGAGACTATGATTAGTAACAGAGACCCAGCTAACAGGACCAACCTGTCTGATCAGGGGACACCAGCACACCTCTTGATGTAACAGATAGGCCTCCATTTTTATCACCACAGCTGTCATACAGCGGCCATGTTGGGACTCAAACTGCAGATGTCTTTCTGGAGCTTCAGCAGTGAGACACAAATACAAAATATCTGAGAGAAAAGAAAGACTTTATTTTTGTCTTTTGTTGACAGAATACAGTTTAGAGGGACTTGCACAGACAGGAAAAAGGAGGAACTGGAGGTTTTGGAGTTAGCTCTATACCTCTATACATGAAACTACTAATAATAACTATAAACTAGAGAATGCAATTTCTGAAGAAATTATGGTGTGAATGCTGTATGTTGAGAGGCTGACGCTACACTGCTGATTGCTGACTTGAGTTAGAAGAAGGTAAAGTAGTGAGACTATTTGTAAAAGTGGGAATGGTTTTAATAGTATGAATTACTTAGAAATGTTGAATAATACCCAGAATGTTTGAAAAGTGTGGCATGTTTTAATTGTTTTTAGTTGAAAAAGTGGGAATGGGTATTATTAGTTTGAATGTCTTTGAAAAGTTTAATAATACCCAAAATATTTGAAAGATGTGGAATATAATTATTAAATATTTAATAATTAAGAACAATTTAAACCACGTTATAACGATGTTAACTTATTTCACAAATGCACTGCTGTATGTTGAAAGGCTGACGCTTCACTGCTGATTGCTGTCTTGTGTTAGAAGAAGGTAAAGTAGTGAGAATAGTTGAAAAAGTGGGAATGGGTTTAATAGTATAGATGTCTTAGAAAAGTTGAATAATACCCAGAATGTTTGAAAGATGTGACATGTTTTAATTGTTTTTAGTTGAAAAAGTGGGAATGGGTTTATTAATTATAAATACCATTGAAAGGTATAATAGGAATAATGTTTTTAATATGTAGAATATCTTGTTTTTGAAAAAGGCTGATTGTCTTTTGAAAAGTTGAATAATGCCCAGAATGTGAATGGAAATTAAAAGTTGTATAAAACTCAGTTAATGAAAGATTAACCATAATCCTAAAGTATAATTTACCATTAGTATAGGAGAAGGAGGAGGAGGAGACGAGAAGGAGAGGAACAGAGGAAGAGACACACACACACACACACACCCAGGAAGAGAGGAAGAGGAAGAAATGAGAGGAAGAGAAAAGGAGGAGAGGAGTAGAGAAAGAATATAGAGGAAGAGGGGAGTTAAAAGGAGAAGAGGTGTTTTTGTAAGCTAAAATGATGTGATGACTGAATTAAAGATGGGGAACGTTTTAAAGTTTGAATGGAGTTTCTCGGAATATTTTGATTTAATATTTTTAGTCAATTTTATGATGAAACGGAATTTGAATGAAGAAGCAGCTAAAGGAGAATTAATGAGTTTGAAAAGCAGGAAATATTTCATAATGGGTAATCTCAATCAACTGACACAGACACATGTACACACACACACACACACACACACACACACACACAGGTGTGGCGATGGCGCAGTGGATATGACACATGCTTTTGGTGTGGGAGACTTGGGTTTGATTCCCACTGTGATACATCAACCAATGTGTCCCTGAGAAAGGCACTTAACCCCTAGTTGGTCCAGAGGCGTGTGACCTCTGACATATATAGCAATTGTAAGTCGCTTTTGATAAAAGCATCAGCTAAATTACATGTAATATAATGTAACACTCACAAGCACTTACAAAAACACACACAGGAGGATGGTAAGATAGGAAACGGAGAAGAAAAGGAGAGGAGGAGAAGAGTAAAGGAGGAGAGGAAGAAAGGAGGAGATGAGTAGTGGCACACCTTTGATAGTCCTGCTTCGAGCTCGGAAACCGTAACTCTTATCTGTTAATGTTTAATACACACACACAACCACAGACAAAGAGACACACACACACACACACACAGGCCAGCTGACAGTCTTGCCTGGGCCCAGGACGAGATAATCTTAGATGGGCCCCCACGCGCACAGAGCTCTCCTTTTCCCTTGCTCTTCCTCTCTTCTGCTCTTCCTCTCCTGTTCCTCTCCTCTGCTTTTCCTCTCCTCTGATCTTCCTCCTCCCCTCTCCTCTTCTCACATCTCTCACTGTGTGTGATCAGTCTCTGATCCATCCTGCTCAGACTGGGCAGCGGGCCCCTCCCGCATCTCTCTCTCTCTCTCTTCTCTCTCTCCGGTAGCCTGACTCTGTCCCTCCGTTGCGGGGCAGCATCCCTCTCTCTGTCCCCTGACTGCAGCTGGATGTCTCTCCTCTCTGACGGAGCTGTTAAACTACTACTACTGTCAAAGAGAACGTGTTGAGTCAGGCTTTTATACAAGCTGATGGACGTTAACATGAGAGCTGGCCTGTTAGCTTACGTTACAAGGCTCGTAAACGTTAGCTGCGCTGTTTCTTACCTTGCTCTACGTTGACTTTAGGCCATATTAGTTCTAGCTTCCCCGTCGCCACCTTTTTTTAAATAATTGTTTAGAAAATCTCTAAGGCCTCAATTTTCTCCTTCTCTTTTCTTTCCTTTTCTGAGCGCCAGACTTGTGCTGACCGGACATTTTGAGCATACCGAACTTCAAATCTAGCCTACTGACAACTTCAAATGTTGATCAGTGGCCAAACCATTTTCGCGTGGGGGGGAGTGGGGGGGTTTGACCACTATTACAAGGACAATTAGGAAGAAAACAACTAAAAAGCTTTTATGTAACTGAAATATTACATATTTTCTTTCCACAAATAGGTCTAATTAATTAATATTTTTAAAATGATTCCATAATTTAATGAGGGCCCAGTTCTGTGCCCCCCTTACTGTGGGCCCGGGACAACAGACCCGTTTGTCCCCCCCTATCGGCGAGCGTGCACACACACACACACACACACACACACACACATACAGACAAAGAGAGACACAAACACACACACACACACACAGATAGACACACACACTCACAACCACACAAACAGTCACACATAGTCACTTCACAGCAACAGCTTAACATGTCAGGGATCAGATCACATGACCAACTGCAGTTAAAGTTGCCATGACGACTCCTCTTTCAGAGAGTTCTTAAAAAAGTATGAATGGAAATTAAAAGTTGTATAAAACTCAGTTAATGAAAGATTATCCATAAACCTAAGGAATAATTCCCCGTTAGTATAGGAGAGGATGGAGGAGGAGACGAGTAGGAGAGGAAGAAAGGAAGAGGAGTTACACACACACACACACACACACACACACACCAACAGACAAAAACACAGGAAGATGAGAAGAAAGGAAGAGGAGAAGAGAAAAGGAGGAGAGAAGTAGAGAAGGAAGAGAGGAAGAAAGGAAAGGAGTTACACACACACACACATTTGGACATTTGACATTTGGAAAACAGCGCTGCACACGTTTGGGTTTGAAAACTCTGGGGTTGCTTCGTAGTGTGGACGCAAACAAACAGAGACCTTTGGAAATGGTGATGCACATCAGTCAGTTTTATCGGTCAGGCATATGTTACACCTTTCCTAGTTTCAGGCTCCCAGACCGTGGTCTGGAAGCGGCAGTATTGGCAACAGATGAAGCCACCGTGTCTTGAAAGCTTGATCAGTACAGCATCATGATTCATCCAGAGCTCTGTGTGTTGTGTTGTGTTGAAGCCCAGAGCAGCAGCAGAGACCAGACTCTCCTGAACCTGAACCCAGCTGTGTGTCCATCAAGAGCCACCGGTCTATGGATCAGCATCATCATCTAAGGACAGCTCATAGCTTTGCATAGACTCAGTAAGTCAACATAGTCCCAGCTTTAACATTGCATTATGTTCTGTACACGTTCTAACAATGTTGTTGTTGCATTCATCTTTAGCATTCAGATGCCTGCTGGATCAAGTCATTATCAGCTCTTTTCAGACCTTTACACCTGTAAAATACCTCCAGCACTACCAGTAATATTCTGAGTCATATCACTGCAGACTGATGGAACTGTCAGCCGAAAGTTCCACATTAAAGTGAGGGACTCATCAGTGTTTGTTAAAGGGACAGTTGAGATGTGTTATCAGTGTGGTTGTCTGAGCTACTTCTCCATAGTCAGTGTGTTAGCTCCAGTAGATTTCAGTTTGGTGAAGCAGGCAAGAGTACTGACACAGAAGCTAAGCAATGTCCTGCTGTGGACGGGGGCAGCAGCTAAACGCATTTTAGACCCCTAAAAACATCTGTATCGGTTTAAGTGTAGGCTATGTTTAGAATATTTTCATCCCTTTACCTTGCTGTCAGACGGCCCTTTACGATCGGGGAGCTGAAAGCCGTTATCTCTGCTCTCTTCAAAGCCACCAGACTCCTTTGATAAAAACAGCCATGGGTGTGTGAATTTTGCATATTGCATCAATCAAGTAAAAAACAGTAGTAATCACATGACTTTCTGTTTCAGTGGATGTTGAAGAAACTTCAGGGAACAGAGGAGCTTCCTCTCCTCACACTGAAGGTACTATAGCAACACATTATTAAAGTGTGATTTTGATTTGTCATGTGTGTGTGTGAGATAACTGCCTTAAACGTTTATTTTATTCATTTTAAAGATTTAAATATTTTCTGATATGTTAATCAGATGTGCTGTGCAAAGCATTTGAAGTTTATCACATTTCTCCCATCAGGGTTTCTGTGGGGTCTAAAAAAGTCAAAAAAATCTAGAACTTTAGGCCTTAGAAAGTCTTAAATTCACTGAAGTATTGTTCTCTAGGTCTCAATCATTTTAAACAGGTCTTAAATTGTCCTCCGTCCATGTAACACCTCTAATGCCCTCTGAAATGTTGTTTTTTTAATTCTGTGGTGTTGTAGTTCTTTCGCTCGTCCAAATATAATTTGCTGTATATATACAGATCATTATTACTCCCTGTTGCTTTTAGTCAATTTTAATATATGTATTTATTATGCAAGTACTTTTGTGAATCTGCATTTCGTTGTACTTTTATGTCGTGATATAGGTCTTAAATTGTATTCATAAAGGTCTTAAATGTGACTTGGTAAAACCTGCAGAAACCCTGTACCAAGCTTTATTTGTTGTTGATCCTTCAGATCTTCGCTAAATCAGCTCTAACAACAAAATCATATCTGAACCCTTGTAGCAGTTCAGGAGGTGATGAGTTGTGGTTCCTGATTATTTTGTCTATTCTCAATCAGCTGAAACTCAGAGGGGGGCAGGAAGCACAGCAGTCACCGCCCAGTATGGAGGTGTCGTCAGCTCACCTCAGTTTACAGATGTCCATGTGGGAGGGAATATGATGCTTAATGTCAGCAACACATTTGGTAATGTTTCCCCTGAATTCATAAATTAAATAAAGCCTTATTTATGTTTAACTATGTACATGCTTAAATTGTATTTAACGAAATGCCTTGAATTATTGAGCATTTCTCAAGAGCTGTTGCATGTTTGTGTTTCAGTCACGTCTCCTGACAGGACAGATGAGACGAAAGCCGTTTCTCCCAAAACCGAAGGTATTGTGTGTGTGTGTGTGTGTGTGTTAGGGGTGGGTGATATATATCGTCTACGATAATATCGTCATTGTTGTGTTAACAATGTGCAAATTGACATTATCGAGTATTTAATGTAATGTTCATACAGAACAAACATGACTGGACAAAACCTAGAAAAAGAAGTGACTACTCAATACACACTGTAAGCATATCTGTAAAACAATATAGCCTGTTATTATTCATGGTTTTTTTCTCACTCCCAAACTCGAAGATGTCAAGTGACAGCACCAAAATAAAAAGATTAAGAAGCTTTGTGCCAATCCAACACATTCCCACTCCCATCTCATAAAATACGGACATTTGGTCAGGTGCCATTGTCGTCGTTGACGCTAAAAGTCTCCTTTAGAGTCCGCTGCATGGTGTAGGAGGATCCCCCTACCTCCCCCCGCCTCTCCACGTTGCACAGGGCAAATTCACGGGGAGAGCAGCATTGTCCCACTTTATCTCCTGTGGCAGTGCAACCATTTCTTACCATCCAAACAACTGCAATAGTAGGATTCAAATCAAACTTGTGACAGCAATAGTGACAAGTAATGCATGTTAATAAAAATAAAGCAGAACACATTCAGAAGACAACGGAATAACTGTTAAACACGTTTATTTCTGATCAGAGCGTCAGCTGATTTAACACATAAGACTCCAGGATTAATCTTAGCCTGCCTGTTAGCCTGCTCTGGAGCAGGCTAGCTGCAAAGAATAAATCTCCATGGTGACTTGGCTGGGTTTAATTCAACCTGCTTTTGTGCAACCAAATCAAAGCTAAATTCATCCAGGATAACTTGAATATCCTGGCTTAATCCCTTATCCTGGTTTTGTGCAACAGGCCCCAGGTTACTACAACATGAACACGAAGAGTAAACACACTTGTTACCAGATGGCTGTTGTTTGAATGAAATTATTTTACTTTAAATATCAGATTTGTATGTTTCATAATTTAAGAACAATAACTAATATATACCAAAATCATATCCCAAAAGTTATCAATGATTCCTCTTTTTTAACCAAAATACACAATATTGTTTTATTGTAACAATCATCCATATTGGGAGTTTACAAGGAGTGAGCAAAGGCAGCAGTCAAACTGTAGCCATACTCTGGCCTTTCAACATAAAACAAGCATTAGTGTAGAATAACTATGAATTATTAGAGTGCAAATCCAACTAAATTGACTGAACTCATATTTGTAGATGCAGAATTATTTTTTGTTTTTTGTTGTTGTTTGGATGAATCGTTGCAATGTATAGATTAGTAAATTAACAAGAATCAGTGTTTTTGGTTCGGCAGTGCACAAAAACTTTGTAGGTCATTCCACCAAACAGCATTTCTGTTTTTTACTAGCAGACGGCATTAACAAGAAGGAACCTTCAGGCAACACAAAGCTAATGGAGAACAGAGAATTATTCCGATGGGATCAGGAATTAAAATGCGCTCCTTCTCTATATAGTTCTACTCTTTACAGTCACCATATCATCCGGGTTAGTGAACAAACATTACAACATTAATGCAATAGACATAATATGATAAAATCCAACCTATGTCCTCGGGTACTGATATTTCCTTTAACAATGTCAATAAATTCATCCCAACTAACTATGCACCTGAACAGTTAATAGTTTACAATCAAAACTCACGTATTCTGTGTTTTCATGTGTGGTTAAGGAGATATGATGCAATGTGCATTATTTGGTTATCAATCAATCAATCAAAATGTATTTGTATAGCACTTTACAACAACCGGCAGGTATCCAAAGTGCTTCACATCAGGAACTAAGAATAGAACAACATATCTTACAATAGGAAGAATGAAAACGTAGAAAACAGTAGAATCATAAAAAGGTTACATAGAAACAGGAAGAGGAAATTGTCACTCTACTACTGAGTATTAAAAGCCATTCTAAACAGGTAGGTTTTGAGTTTAGACCTGAAAAGAGCAACATCTGTATGTGTGCGAATATCAGGGGGTAACTTATTCCAGAGTCTCGGGGCAGCAACCGCAAAAGCCTGATCACCCCATCGTTTGTACCTTGACCTTGGCACTTCTAAAATCAGTTGGTTAGAAGACCGCAAGGACCGACTGTGCTCACGCAGGGTTAAAATCTCGGATAAGTACTCCGCGGCCAGGCCATTTAGCAGTTATGGCAGAAATAAAATGGAAGCTATGGCCACCTCAAGGAGTCTTTGCGATGGCTCAATTTCTAAAAATTTTCACGGCCCCCCTGTGTCCCACATTCCATGCTTTCATAAAAAAGTGAACATATCAACCGGGCTATAATGCTTCTACATCTGTAGACAAACACCCTCATACTTTATATTTTTTATATTTGTGTCCAACACAGACGGGATGGTTCCGGTACCAAAGCCAGCACGGCACATCTCAAAATACCAAGAAAAGATTCAGCCAAACCTCATAGACCGTTACTTGCAACTACAAGAAGGGTTGACAGAGGTGAAACAACCTCTGGATAAGATGTACACACATCTGTCTGTCACAGCTGGGGGTGACGTACACATCAACACACAGCATGAGGTCATGCAGATTGAGACAGTGAAGCCAGCAGATACAGAGACAACAATTGAACCTTGTGACATGTTCAAACACCCCTCTGGAAAAGACAGACCCATAAGAACAGTGCTGACCAAGGGAATCGCAGGAATTGGCAAAACATTTCTCGTGCACAAGTTTGTGTTTGACTGGTGTAAAAGAGAAACCAATAAAGATGTGCATCTCGTTTTCCCCTTCACCTTCCGTGAGCTGAATTCATGGAAGGGAGAGAAGGTATGTTTGGCAGAGCTCATTCATGAATGTATCTGGGAGACCAGAGACATCAAAGAAGAAGCTCTTAATTACATCTTTACAGCTCTGCAGTCATCAGGAAACACCAACTTTGACAAGAGTGAATTCAAACTTCTGTTTGTTTTGGACGGACTGGATGAGAGCCGACTTGATCTGGACTGCTCCACCAATGAAAACAAGGCAGTTAAAATTGATGTGACAGCGCCGACCTCAGTGGACGAGCTGCTGACGAACCTCATCAAGAAGAAACTGCTTCCCTCTGCTCGTCTCTGGATAACCACACGACCTGCAGCAGCCAATCAGATCCATTCTGATTTTGTAGACATCATGACGGAGGTCAGAGGGTTCACTGACCCACAGAAGGAGGAGTACTTTAGAAAAAGATACACAGATCAGGAGCGGGCCAGCAGAATCATCTCCCACATCAAGACATCACGAAGCCTCCACATCATGTGCCACATCCCAGTCTTCTGCTGGATCACTGCTACAGTTCTGGAGGAAGTGATGAAAACCAAAGAGGAAGGAGAGCTGCCCAAGTCCCTGACTGAGATGTACGCAGAATTCCTAAAATTTCAGATTCATCAAACAAAAGAGAAGTATGACCAAAAAAAGTGCATTCAGTACATTGAGTCATTAGCAAAACTGGCTTACCATCAGTTGGAAAATGGCAACTTGATCTTCTACGATAAAGATCTGAAAGAGAGTGGCATTGACGTCAGTGGCGCGTCGGTATTCTCAGGAGTGTTCACAGAGATCTTCAAAAAGGAAAGTCGGGGAAAGAATGACAAAAATAAGATGTTTAGCTTCGTCCATCTAAGTGTTCAAGAGTTTCTGGCTGCTCTTCATGTAGAGAGGGCAGTAATTAACAGAAACAAGAATGTGATGTTTGGGCAAAGTTTGCGTGAAAAAGGGCAAATGGTTTTCAGCAAAAAATCTATGATGTCTAAGGTCCACAGGTTTGCTATTGACAAGGCCTTACAAAGTCCAAACGGACACCTGGACTTATTCCTTCGCTTCCTTCTGGGTCTTTCTCTGCAGACCAATCAGGATCTCCTCAAAGACCTGCATGCTCAGACAGGAAGTAGCTCACAGACCAATCAGGATACAGTCGAGTACATCAAGATGAAGATCAGTGAGAATCTGTCTCCAGAGAAAAGCATCAATCTGTTCCACTGTCTGAATGAACTGAATGATCATTCTCTAGTGGAGGAGATCCAACAGGCCCTGAGTTCAGGAAGTCTTTCCACAGATAAACTGTCTCCTGCTCAGTGGTCAGCTCTTGGGCTTCATCTTAATGTCATCAGAAGAAGATCTGGACGTGTTTGACCTGAAGAAATACTCTGCTTCAGAGGAGGCTCTTGTGAGGCTGCTGCCAGTGGTCAAAGCCTCCAAAACAGCTCTGTAAGTGCACCGTTTACTGAAGATACTAACTGTATCAGATATGTATGGTTGTTCTCAACTAATGAATGTTTTAGTCAACTGATAGTCAAGATTTAGTCAACAAATTGATTAGTTGATCAATTGAAAAATCTGCAAATTGTTTCTTCAGTTTCATTGAACCTCCACAGATTAATGTAGCCAAATGAAGAAAAAAATATCTGCCACTTTGTAGTTCATTTGAGGCTGAAATTAATTAGTGTGAATGATTGGGATCCAACAGATGTGACTGTATTCTTTTTTCTATAAAACTATATTTGTTTTCTGACTCTAACTAACTGACTCTGACTAAAATACACAATACAAGACATACATTTATTGTGTTCGAATCATTGACGCAGTCTGGACAACCGTAGAAATGTGATGTGTTGTAGATGTGTAAGTCATTTCAAATACAGATCAGAAGTGAAGCTGCTTTCTACTGCACTGAAGAGTCCACACTGTAAACTGGAGACTCTCAGGTCAGGAATAATTAAGCTATGAAGGGTGATCCATTATATTACATTTTCCACATTTTATCCACATTTTATTTAGCTCATGCTTTTACCCAAAGTGAATTACAGTGACTGTCAAGTGCAATCAACCATGTAGGTAAACGTAAGAAGAGCAGGAATCACATAGAAGTCCATTAGCTTAACATAAGGTAAAATACAACATGTAAGTGCAATTTATTTTATAAAACCATCATGTTCTTAGGTGCAGTTGGAAGAGATGTGTTTTTAGCCTGCGGTGGAGGATGTGTAGACTTTCGGCTGTCCTGATGTCAAGGAGTTGCTTATTCCACCATTTAGGAGGCAGCACAGCAAAAAGTCTGGATTTCGTTGAGTGACAATAGGTGTCCGTCGCAGTGAAGGAGCAGCAAGAATATTGGCCAGTGACAAGAGCCTGGACCAGAACCTGAGGGTCAGAAAAGGCTGTATCCTTCTGAGGTCATGCAGCATGTATCTACATGATCAGGTTCTTGCAGCAATGTTGGCAGTGAGGGAGAACTCGCCATTGAGTGTCACAGCCAGGTACCTAGCAGTCCTGGTAGGGACTACCACAGAGTTGTCGGTCTGTCGGTCGGTCTTGTCAAGGCAAGAGTTTCAAGTGAGAGATGTCAGTCAGACAGGCAGAGATACTTGCTGGTACTTGTGTTTCAGACTGGGGAAAGAATTAGTCAGGTGTCATCTGCATAGTTGTGGTAGGAAAAAAACGTGAGTGAAAAACATAACCAAGAGGGAGTTGGTGTACAGAGAGAAGAGGAGGGGGCCCAGGCCAGAACCTTGAAGGATTCCATTTTGAGTGGACAAGGATCTGACACAGATTCTCTCAAAGTTACCTAGTAGGTGCTGCCTTTAAGGTAAGATGTGAGCAGAGAGTGTGCAGAAACTGAGACACAGATCCTATCCATCCATCCATCTTCGTCTGCTTATCCGGGGTCGGGTCACGGGGGCAGCAGCTCCAGCAGGGGACCCCAAACTTCCCTTTCCCAAGCCGCATTAACCAGCTCCCAACTGGGGGATCTCGAGGAGATCCCAGGCCAGGTTGGAGATATAATCCCTCCACCTAGTCCTGGGTCTTCCCCGAGGCCTCGTCCCAGCTGGAAAAGGTTCTGGTGGTTCACTGTTTCAAATGCATCAGAAAGGTCCAGAGGGATGACCACAGAGGGGAGAGAGGCTGCTCTAGCAGTTTCAAGCCGCTCAATGACAGGAATGACGACAGGTTTAGTTGACTGGCCTGCCTTAAAAAAAAAATGTTGGGATCAAGAAGGTTGTTCTGGTGAAGATAAGAAGAGAGTTGGTTGAAGAGAGCATGTTTGAGTGTTTTTGAGAAAACGGAAGAAGAGAGACAGGTCTGTTGTTGTTAACTTCAGACAGGTTGAGTTTGGCTTTCTTTTGGAGAGGGGTCATTCTCACTTCTTTGAGAGAGTCTAGGAAACAGCCGGTTGACTCTGTGGTGATAATACGATGAGTGAGAAAAGGGTGACGCAAATCTTTCAAAAGGTGTCATTTTTCTTTTCCTGGTAGCTACCTAAATATAAATGTAAGTCCTATCAAATACATAAACATGTTTCCACTTATGTTCTGTTCATATGTTTAGGCTGAGTGGCTGTGATCTGTCAGAGAGAAGCTGTGAAGCTCTGTCCTCAGTTCTCAGCTCAGAGTCCTCTAGTCTGAGAGAGCTGGACCTGAGTAACAACAACCTCACTGATACAGGAGGGAAGCTTCTTTCTGCTGGACTCTGGATTGCACACTGTAAACTGGAGACTCTCAGGTCAGGAATAATAAACCTGTAAATGGGGAACCAGATCTGTCACACAGTCAGTTAACTATTTTTCTTTCATAATAGTAATGCCTACCTAAATGTGTGTAAGTAATATCAAATAGAGATAGAAATGTTTTTTTACATATGTTCTGCACATATGTTTAGGCTGAGTGGCTGTAACCTGTCAGAGAGAAGCTGTGAAGCTCTGTCCTCAGTTCTCACCTCCAAGTCCTCTAGTCTGAGAGAGCTGGACCTGAGTAACAACGACTTGCACGATTCAGGAGTGAAGCTGCTCTCTGGTGGACTAAAGAGTCAACACTGTACACTGGAGACTCTCAGGTCAGGATTCAGCTTCTTTTAAACAAATAACCATTTAAATGTTGCTTGATATACAAGTTAATGTATTTTATAAAATATACCCAACATGTTTCAGCCAATTGTTTATTTTTCACGGCCCACAACTTCCATGTTTTGATTCAGTCTCACTACTCTCATCAGCACCTTCTTCAGCAGCAGCATGCAGCTGTTTCCATCCAACAAGCTCTGATAAACTCACTGTACACTACCTGCCCAGCAGCCAACAGCAGACAGACACAGTTAGACACTAGCTGGTAAAGAAAGTTCAACATGAGCCAAATATTTTTCTTAAGGGTTTGTAGAGACTTAGCCCATTTTTTTAACCTCAGAATTCTGTATGATTCTCTGTGATTCACTCACATATTATTCACAGTGCAGCAGATGTCTGCTGTCTACCAGCTGATAGAAAAAGCCTTAGGGCTATACCAACTTAAGTCAAATTACTTTGTCAGGTTCTATGCCAACTTTTAAATCCAGTATTTCCCCTGATTCTTCTGCTTTATTTTGCTCATTTGTTGGACTGGCTTTGGACCACTGCAGTTGTTTGCCAGTTGAGTGAGAGGTCAAAAATAAATGAATGCAGATTTAAGACAAATTACTTTGTGTCAAATTCTGGTGGCATTTGACTGTTTATCAACTATGTATTTCAAAGAAGTGGACTGATGAGACAATTTAACATTTAGTTAAAACTAGGACAGTTACACTGACGAAAGACATGATGAAAATTAATTCATTATTTTTATTGTAAATTTAAGTCATTTTGTGTGTGTGTGTGTGTGTGTGTCCAGTTTGTCAGGCTGTCTTATCACAGAGGAAGGCTGCACTTCTCTGGCCTCAGCTCTGAGCTCCAACCCCTCCCATCTGACAGGGTTGGACCTGAGCTACAATCATCCAGGAGACTCAGGAGTGATGCTGCTTTCAGATAAATGGGTGGATCCACACTGGAGACTGGACATTCTAAGGTATGAACAGACAGTAGAGCTCACTGTTGGTTCACAGTGTGTACCAGCAGCCCTGTTGACAGTAACAGTGCTGAGAATCTTGTCCCCGCTGAGACTCAACTTCTATTAATAAGTTACATTCTCATTGGAGCACTTTGAGGACATCTCGATTATGTTGATGTTCAGAGTTAATCTTTGACATTAAAAACCTGAGATGTTTGATATATTTTAAAGAGGAGAGATAAGGAAGCTTCTGAAGGTTCATTCTGACTTTGTTTCTTCCTCCAGGCTGGATCATTGTGGAGTGCAGAGGCTGAAACCTGGTCTGAGGAAGTGTGAGTGTGCTTTCACTTTGATTCATAAAAGCAAGGCACAACATTTTACAGTAGGATTAGTACTGTGTTAGTATTTTTTTTGATTGGTAACAAGCATCAGTTAAAACGGAAATAAAATTGTCAAAACTATTCACACAGAAACAGAAGTCACAAACTGTGGATAATTTTTGATTGCTTTAACACAAAATACGGTCAAAGACCATATTTTCCAAAATCCTTGAATTCTTTTCTCATGCAGTCTCCACCACAAGCAGAACCCTTTATTTCTGCAGCACATTGTTCCAATGCTAAGACACTTCTAACCCCTGGTTACCAAAACATTGTAAAATAGATTAAACTGTAGAAAAGTTACTATATAGTGAAAGGCGAGACACTACAGGTGAATAGGGTAACATTTTAAAATAATAGATATCACAATGAAACTTCCTCAGTTGATTTACTTACACAAGTATAACAAATGTTTTAGAAATTTGTATGTTTCATTATGCAAATTAGGCATTATCTCATTAAATATTCACAATTTTGCATATATTTTCGGTAGATAGATCTGATCATATGATGAAGCCAGCTGCAAAATTATTTTTTCATTTTGTTTACAGACAAGATGAAAACAAAATTACAGAGGGATTTCAGGATATCTGCTTTCATTAACCTAGGAAATCCAAATATACTGTCTCTAGCCTTAAAAAATCGATTTTCTGCATTATTTTTTGATTAAAATGTGACATAAATCAGGCCAGGAATGATGTATTAAAAAATCAGTCTGGAAATATCTTCAGAATACTGCTAAATGTATAACTGGAAAGTTTGGTGTACATAGGTGCTACATAGGCTGAGATGTTTATACTGGAGAATGACAAAAAACTCATTTTGAGAAAACAGCATTTAAAGATTTAAATAGGGCAATTTAATTTAATTAAATTTCTATTGGAAAACATTGCTCAAAAACAGAATAAATGCTCAGCGGTCTCATTTATAAAACTGTACGTAGGATCCTTACTATAAGTGTACGTACGCCCAAAAGCCTAAAATG
The DNA here is from genome assembly GCA_025617405.1 of Perca schrenkii. Classification (NCBI taxonomy): domain Eukaryota; kingdom Metazoa; phylum Chordata; class Actinopteri; order Perciformes; family Percidae; genus Perca; species Perca schrenkii. Next base: position 43,683,198 of record CM046788.1, read on the forward strand.
GCGTACGCATACCTGTAAGCAATGTTCCCTTTATAAATCACAGATTGACTACAAGTGTGCCGAATCATGACGACTGGCGGAGAAAATAAATAAATAAATAAACCTCTCAGACGCTAGGGAATTGCTGCCAATTGAATTATAATTTCAGCCTGTTGTCGCACAGTGTAGGGAAACCGGAATTATAGACTACCTTTATTAATAAAATCTTTGAAAACGGCAGGCATTATGGCACTCTGGGACAGCTTTGATATACCAGACGTATATAATAAGATTTAACAGAACTATATATTATATCCAAACAAGCCTTAGTGATGAAGTTGAATTGAGAGAAATGAGAGAGTGACTTAGAGGGTGGAGGTACCGGCAGGTGTGGTGGTTGAAAGAGCAGGGGAGGTGGTCAGGTTGTTGTAAATGGCGTCATAGGCGCCGATTGATGTTTTCCTCTGTGGGTGCTCACAGGCGCACGTCGTTCCAAAAAATAAAAAAGTAGTCAAAAGTAGTTTGCATTTCAAAACCTTAGGAAATGGACAGCGGCCGACACAAACACACGCGCCTATTAACATTATAATAAAGCCGTAAAGTAGGCTTTCAACTCAGGACAGCGCCACTTCTCACAATTACAGATAGGATTGGAGATGAGAAGTTTAACTGACACGTAACCGCGATCACCTTCGTGGGAAATTAAGAATCAATGCCACCGACATACCCAATCACACTATGACAGACTCTCCACTTAGCACCAACTGCAATGCTTAATTGCACGGTATCAGGGTGTATGAATGGTATTGATTGTGGATTGAAAAAGTGGGAGAAAAGAGTAATATTTGTCCACTGTGAAGGTTGTAGAAAGTTTGTCAGGTGGGTTAAGAAGTTTGTTTATTGTATATAACAACAGGGGAGCACGCGAAAGCGAAAACCAAAACATAACGGTAGGAGGTAAACATCAATAAATATTGAGAAGTGTGATCTGCAAGGTCTTTGATACATTCCCATTGCAAATATTCCATTAACATTGATTAACAGGGCAAAACACTTGTACGTTGATTATAGCGCCCCCTAATGGCCGATCTTTGCCAAAGTTGGTACAGCGCCTCAGAAGGCCATGCTGAACGGGCACCACAAATTTTGTGTTGATTGCTTTTACTGTGGCAGAGATATTGCAATTGGAAAAGAATAAACGTTGCTTATAGCGCCCCCTAAAGTCCGATCTTCGCCAAATTTGGTATGGAGCATCGGAGTGGAATGGTGAACAAGGATCTCAAGTCATTTGGTGATAACATTTAATTTGGCCGAGATATGATATGATATGTGTGTGGTAGCTAGCTAGGAACATCTGATTTGTCGTCAAATGCGCATACTTTAACGTAGCAAAATTCCTTCAATACCTTTTTGTCAGGTCCATCTGGAGATGCTATGTACCAGGTTTCGTGCAGATCGGTCGCACGGCCTAGGACGAGTTCGAAAAAGTTGGTTTTGCACATTGCGTGATATTGCGAAAAAACTTTTGCGCGGAAATGGGGTTGGCCTATATCAGGTTATTCAGCTTGATGAAAGGAGAGAAAAGAGTAATATTTGTCCACTGTGAAGGTTGTAGAAACTTTGTCAGGTGGGTTAAGAAGTTTGTTTATTGTAGAACACCAGGGGAGGACGCAAATGCGAAAACCAAAACGTAACAGTAGGAGGTAAACATCAGTAAATATTGAGAAGTGTGAGCTGCAAGGTATTTGATACATTCCCATTGCAAATATTCCATTAATATTGATTAACAGGGCAAAACACTTTTATGTTGATTATAGCGCCCCCTAATGGCCGATCTTCGCCACATTTGGTAAGGAGCCTCAGAACGCCATGCCGAAAGAGCACCACCAATTTTGTGTTGATTGCTTTTACTGTAGCAGAGATTTTGCAATTGCAAATTTCCCATTGAAATGTATTGAGAAAATTGGCGGGAAAACAAAGAAACGTTGCTTATAGCGCCCCCTAAAGGCCGATCTTCGCCAAATTTGGAACAAAGCATCGTCGTCAGATAATGAACAAGGTTCTTAAGTTATTTGCTGATAACATTTAATTTGGCCGAGATATGATATGATACGTGTGTGGTAGCTAGCTAGGAAAATTTTATCGTAAAATGCGCATACTTTAACCTAGCAAAATTCCTTCAATAAATTTTTGTCAGGTCCATATGGAGATACTATCTACCAGGTTTCGTGCAGATCGGTCGCACGGCCTAGGACGAGCCTAGGACGAGTCTGAAAAAGTTGGTTTTGGACTTTGCGCGATACTGCGAAAAAACGTTTGCGCGGAAATGGGCGGGGCCTATATCAGGCATTTCAGCTTGATTCAAGGAACACGTGGATGTAAGAATTTCTAATGTGTGATGTGTATTGTGGGAGTTAATGACCAAAAACCATTACAGCGCCACCTAGTGGTCCACATGTGTAATATTTGGTTGGTGTGATCCACGGCCCATTGTCCATCTACCCTGTAAATTAAAAGTTGTTCACATTAGTGTAAGAGGTAAATCTAGAGTTGGGTCACATTGGGTCCCATAGGCCACGCCCACTTTGACCCCTCGGTACTCCATTCTAGGGTTGGCCTCAGGATTGGCCACAGATGGTACGCATCAAATTTAATATAAATCGGAAGAGCTGTTCATGAGATATAACCTATTTTTTAGTTGTAGCGCCCCCTAGTGACCAATTTTCGTAAAACGCATGGGGTACCTCCAGAGGGTCATGGCAAAGAAAAATCTAAAGTTTGGGGTTGATAGCATTTATTTTGGCTGAGATATGGCAACGTTGGTGTTTTCATAGTTAGCTACACAAATTTGTTTGTGCGTTATATGCGCAATTTTTATCGTACAAAAATTCCTTTTATAAGTTGTTGTCAGGTCAGTCTGGGGATGCTACCGTCCAAGTTTCGTGCAGATCGGTCGCACGGTCTAGGAGGAGTTTGAAAAACTAGGTTTATGATAAATCACGATTTTTTACGTATAAAAGTCTAGGCGGAAATGGGCGTGGCCTATATCACGTGATTCAGTTGGATCCAGGGAACGCGTAGATGTATTGGTTTGAATGTCAGGTGTACGGTGTGGGAGTTATGGGGCCAAACGCGTTTGTTCTGCTATAGCGCCACCTAGTGGTGGAAATGGGTCAACTTTTGCGCCTGAGGTCCTTGCGGGGTTTTGGACCAGTCATGAAAATGGCAACTCCCCACCATGTACGGTTTAGGCTGCAGTCAACGTTTTACGCGGAGAAGAATAATAATAATAATAAAAATAATCCTTAGAAAAACAACAGGGTTCCACAGCCCTGCTGTGCGAACGGCGTAGCTATTGCTACCGCCGCTTCTTGCAGACTCGGGCTTGGACCCCTAATAAGTAAGAAAAATTCTTAGAAAAACAATAGGGTTCCACAGCCCTGCTGCTGTGCGAACGGCGTAGCTATTGCTACCGCCGCTTCTTGCAGACTCGGGCTTGGACCCCTAATTATGAAAGACCAATATTTAGAACATTGGAGAAAGCAAACAAAGTAGACTAAATTGTTATTTGACATAGTATCTGCACACTGGCAGAGATACGAAGAAGAGACGGATCCTGACTAAATACAGGCTCAGTGACCACCAACTGGGTCAGACAGAGATACACTTCCTCCTCCACTGGGAAAAACTATCTTCACTAAGAAATAGTTTAGTTTTACACCTTGGAAAAATAGCCAAAAAAATAAAGCTTGCCAAAGTTAACACCAGAAAAGAAGCCAGAAGTTCTCCTAGGAGAGGTGACAGCAGCTCCACTGACAGCTAAATATGGATCTGTCTGCCACAGCCTGAGGGACTCACAACCACTTTAGGATCCCAAAATTTACAGATTTGTTTAGTATTATATAGTAATTATATTATACAAAAACTGTAACTGTTGTGTAATGTAATTGTTTTGTAATATAGTTGTATCGCGATCAGTAAAGTATATATGTGACATCTGTATATTTAATATATGACATGTAGGCTATGGATTTCTGTAAACTTCTTTGAGAGAGACAGAGAGTCAGTCTGATTACCTCTGCTGTCTGAACAATCCTGTTTTCTGAACGACAGTTACACATCAGCGTACTATGTGAAGACATTTCATCATCTGCTGTCTTAGTTTGTAATCCCCTGTGTTTTCATCTTCTCTGAGGTGATTTTCAACCGTTTTCGACGCACTTCTTTTGACATTTTGAGCTACCGCGGAAATGTCAGAATGCGTCACTTGACCATTCTGAACGAATCACGTTGTCAGAAATTGGCATCAGCCAATGAGATTGCACATTTAGAGTTAAATCCCCCCTTTTACTTTCACGATTGGTTGCTGATAAAAAAGAAATGACCATTTTTGGGTCCAACAGCATTGTACAGGAGAGAGAGAGTTTTCCAACGGTATATGTGATGACAGGGTGCAGACAGCGATTGCGTAGCAGCGGGATGATTTAGAACGCCAACTTTTGTTGAATTTAGGTGAAATCTACAGACGCAAACAAACAAAGTGTTGTAAAATAAAGACCTAAATGTGTATTCTTTACTTTTTTTTCACCACAAGTCTGAAAGAATACATGTTATTGAAGACAAATAGCCCAAAATCTCAAAATTGACCAGTGAAAAAAATTAATATGTAATATGAATAGATAAATAACTAAATTAATATTTCCTTGTTAATTGTATGACATAATTTATGTCATGTGTCCCCCCCCCCACACACCCAATCTTCCTTGGTAGACTGTGAGATTGCATGAGATGGAAGAATGGAGGAACTGACACAGTAATTGAACTGACCTCTTGACCTCTTGACCAAAAGTCCCTTTTGGGGAGAAACAATGGTGGTGAGAAAAAGTTCCTTTCGGGGAGAAATCTTGGCCAGACCCAGGCAAAAATAAGGACTATAAGTCTAAAACTATAACAGCATAATTAAGACAGACAGGTTAAGGAGAGGAGCCTGGTTGGGCTATAACTCTTCCCAACCGGATCGGGCTGTACTGGCCTGCCTCACTCTACTTTGATTATATCATTGATTATATGGTAGATGAGTCTGACGACTATGAAGAGAAGCAGAGAAGAGAAGGGGTGCAGACACACACCCTCCCCCACTGGTCTGGCTGAACGTTGCAACTCCTCACTCCCTAACTATAAGCTTACATTTGGTGACAGTGTCTGCCCCCCAAACCCAGACTGGGAGCTGGTTCCACAGGAGAGGAGCCTGGTAGCTGAAAGCTCTGGCTCCCATTCTACTTTTAGAGACTCTAGGAACCACAAGTAACTCTGCATTCTGGGAGCGCAGTGCTCTAGTGGGGCAATAAGGTACTAAGAGCTCTTCAAGATATGATGGTGCTTGACCATATAGAGCTTTGTAGGTCAGATGAAGGATTTTAAATTCAATCCTGGATTTTACAGGAAGCCAATGCAGAGAAGCTAATACAGTAGAAATATGATCTCTTTCTTAGTTCTTGTCAGAACATGCGCTGCAGCATTCTGGATCAGCTGGAGAGTCTAAGGGACTCATTTGAGCAACCTGATAGTAAGGAATTACAATAGTCCAGCCTGGAAGTAACAAATTCATGGACTAGTTTTTCAGCATCGTGTTGAGACAGGATCTTCCTATTTTTGGAAATCTTACGAAGGTGAAAAAAAGGCTGTTCTCGAGGTTTGTTTTAAGTGGGCGTTAAAGGATACATCCTGATCAAAAATAACTCCTAGATTTCTGACAGTAGTGCTGGAGGCCAGGGCAATACCATCTAGAGTCTTTAGATAATGAGGTTCGGAGGTCTTTAGGGCCCAGCACAATCACTTCAGTTTTTTTTGTTTAACATCAGAAAATTGTAGGTCATCCATGATTTTATATCTTTGATGCATGCTTGGAGTTTAGTTAACTGACTGGTTTCGTCTGGCTTAATTGATAGGTATAATTGGGTGTCATCCACATAACAAAGAAAGTTAATTGAGGATTCTTTGTTAACATTAACAAATAGAGAGATTGATCAGATAAATAGGACTTAAACCAGATTAGTGTGATTCCTTTATGCCAACTAAATGTTCCAATCTCTGCAACAGGATCGTATGGTCAGTAATAATGCATGAAGCACTAAGATCTAATAAGACAATTACGGAGACAAGTCCTTTGTTCAAGGGGCGGCTGTGGCTCAGTGGTAGAGCGGTTGCCTGCCAATCGGAAGGTTGGTGGTTCGATCCATGGCCCTGCAGTCCCATGTCGAAGTGTCCTTGGGCAAGACACTAAACCCTGAGTTGCCCCCGATGCTGTGCATCGGAGTGTAAATCTGTGTGAATGGTTATCTGATGAGCAGGTGGCACCTTGTACGGTAGCCTCGGCCACAGTGTATGAATGTGTGTGAATGGTGAATGGTTCCTGTACAATGTTAAAGCGCTTTGAGTAGCCGTTGAGACTAGAAAAGCGCTATATAAGAACAGTCCATTTACTTTGTCTGAAGCAGTTAGGTAGGTTGTTAGTAATTTTCACCAGTGCCGTCTCTGTGCTATGATGCCTTCTAAATCCTGACTGAAAGTCCTGAAAAAAACTATTGCTATGTAGAAAATCACATCACTCATTAGTGACTACCTTCTCAATGATCTTGGAGAGGAAGGGGAGATTAGATATAGGTCTTTAGTTGGCTAAGACCTCAGGATCGAGGGTGGTTTTTTTCAGAAGAGGTTTTATTACTGCTACTTTAATTAAATGACTGCAGTCAGCCTGGCTACCATGCTGAAAAGAAATCTTGGGTTGTTCTTATTTTCTTCTATTAGTCTATGAGTAATAGTCTAATCTGGCATTTCTGAGGGCCTTCCTATACGTTTTCAGACTGTCTTGCCAATCTAAATGAGATTCTTCCAGTTTGGTGGAACGCGATTTACTTTCAAGTTTTCGCGAGCTTTGTTTTAATTTGTGAGTTTGTGAGTTATACAAAGGTGCTAGTTTCCTTTGCTTTATGATCTTCTTTTTGAGAGGACAAAACAAAGTCTGAAGTAGTCCGTAGCGAGGCTAGGGATGACTGCTGGGGGACTGCTAACAGAAGCTACATTATGTTGGTCCGCACCAGCTATGGAGAGCTGGCTAGCTACGGAAGCATATGATTTTGATTCCAAGGTGCAGAGCCGTGCCTCAAACTCACTAAGCCTCGCCTCCAGAGCAGTGAATAAACTACATTTATTACATGTATCTTTATCACTAAAGGAGGCAGAGGAATAGCTAAACATCTGACACACACAGAAAGGGAGAGCAGGAGAGGGAGAGGAATTAGCCATTGCTAATGGCTAAGCTAACGTAAAGCTTAAACATAGGTAACACTTAAACACAGGTAACACTTACAGGTAATACTTAAACACAGGTAACACTTACACACAGGTAACATTGACACACAGGTAATACTTACAGGTAACACTTACACACAGGCAACACATACAGGTAATACTTACACACAGGTAACATTGAGACACAGGTAACACTTGCAGGTAACACTTACACACAGGTAACACATACAGGTAACACTTAAACACAGGTAACACTTACACACAGGTAACATTGGCACACAGGTAACACAGGTAATACTTAAACACACGTAAAACTTACACAGGTAACACAAACAGGTAACACTTACACACAGGTAACACTTAAACACAGGTATCACTTACACACAGGTAACACTTACAGGTAACACTTACACAGAGGTAATACAGGTAACACTTACACACAGGTAACACTTAAACACAGGTAACACTTACAGGTAACACTTACACACATGTAACATTTACACACAGGTAACACTTAAACACAGGTAACACACACAGGTAACACTTACACACAGATAACACACACAGGTAACACTTAAAAACAGGTAACACTTAAACACAGGTAACACTTACACAAAGATAACACTTAAACACAGGTAACACTTACACACAGGTAACATACACAGGTAACACTTAAACACAAGTAACACTTACAGGTAACACTAACACACAGGTAACACTTACAGGTAACACACAGAGGTAACACTTACAGGTAACACTTACACACAGGTAACACTTACAGGTAAAACACACAGGTAACATACACAGGTAACACTTAAACACAAGTAACACTTACAGGTAACACTAACACACAGGTAACACTTACAGGTAACACACAGAGTTAATACTTACAGGTAACACTTACACACAGGTAACACTTGCACACAGGTAACATTGACACACTGGTAACACAGGTAATACTTAAACACAGGTAACACTTACACACAGGTAACACTTACACACAGGTAACACTTACACACAGGTAACACACAGAGTTAATACTTACAGGTAACACTTACACACAGGTAACATTGACACACTTAAACACAGGTAACACTTACACACAGGTAACACATACAGGTAACACTTACACACAGGTAACACACACAGGTAACACTTAAACACAGGTAACACTTACACACAGGTAACACTTACAGGTAACACTTAAACACAGGTAACACACACAGGTAACACTTACACACAGGTAACACTTACAGGTAACACTTACACACAGGTAACACTTAAACACAGGTAACGCTTACACACAGGTAACACTTACACACAGGTAACACTTACACACAGGTAACACACACAGGTAACACTTACACACAGGTAACACTTAAAAACAGGTAACACTTAAACACAGGTAACACTTACACACAGGTAACACTTAAACACAGGTAACACTTACACACAGGTAACACTTACACACAGGTAACACTTAAACACAGGTAACACTTAAACACAGGTAACACTTACAGGTAACACTTACACACAGGTAACACTTACAGGTAACACACAGAGGTAACACACAGAGGTAACACTTACAGGTAACACTTACACACAGGTAACACTTACAGGTAACACACACAGGTAACATACACAGGTAACACTTAAACACAAGTAACACTTACAGGTAACACTAACACACAGGTAACACTTACAGGTAACACACAGAGTTAATACTTACAGGTAACACTTACACACAGGTAACATTGACACACTTAAACACAGGTAACACTTACACACAGGTAACACATACAGGTAACACTTACACACAGGTAACACACACAGGTAACACTTAAACACAGGTAACACTTACACACAGGTAACACTTACAGGTAACACTTAAACACAGGTAACACACACAGGTAACACTTACACACAGGTAACACTTAAAAACAGGTAACACTTAAACACAGGTAACACTTACACAAAGATAACACTTAAACACAGGTAACACTTACACACAGGTAACACTTAGGTAACACTTACACACAGGTAACATACACAGGTAACACTTAAACACAAGTAACACTTACAGGTAACATTAACACACGGGTAACACTTACAGGTAACACACAGAGGTAATACTTACAGGTAACACTTACACACAGGTAACACTTAAACACAGGTAACCCTTACAGGTAACACTTACACACAGGCAACACTTAAACACAGTTAACACACACAGGTAACACTTACAGGTAACACTTACACAAAGATAACACTTAAACACAGGTAACACTTACACACAGGTAACACTTACAGGTAACACTTACACACAGGTAACACTTACAGGTAACACTTACACACAGGTAACACTAACACACAGGTAACACTTACAGGTAACACACAGAGGTAATACTTACAGGTAACACTTACACACAGGTAACACTTAAACACAGGTGACCCTTACAGGTAACACTTACACACAGGCAACACTTAAACACAGTTAACACACACAGGTAACACTTACACACAGGTAACACTTAAACACAGTTAACAAACACAGGTAACACTTACACAAAGATAACACTTAGACACAGGTAACACTTACACACAGGTAACACTTAAAATCAGGTAACACTTACACACAGGTAACACTTAAACACAGGTAACAAACACAGGTAACACTTACACAAAGATAACACTTAAACACAGGTAACACTTACACAAAGATAACACTTAAATACAGGTAACACTTACACACAGGTAACACTTAAACACAGGTAACACTTACACACAGGTAACACTTACACACAGGTAACATTGACACACTGGTAACACAGGTAATACTTAAACACAGGTAACACTTACACACAGGTAACACTTACAGGTAACACTTACACACAGGTAACACATACAGGTAACACTTACACACAGGTAACACTTACAGGTAACACTTACACACAGGTAACACTTAAACACAGGTAACACTTACAGGTAACACTTAAACACAGGTAACACTTAAACACAGGTAACACACAGGTAACACTTACACACAGGTAACACTTAAAAACATGTAACACTTAAACACAGGTAACACACAAAGGTAACACTTAAACACTGGCAACACTTACACAAATGTAACACTTACACACAGGTAACACTTTATTTTATTTTTGTGTGAATAACAATTGTTCTTTTTTACATAGAAACATTTAAAAACAGAATGAAGGTGAATTTAAAGGGGTGATAGAATGCAAAACCGATTTTAACTTGTCATTGTTGAAAAATGACAGTTTGGTGGGTAAATAGGACATACATAGAACCTCTAAATCCCATTGACACCTCTTTCCCCTGCAACTCTTACAATTTGAAACTGCCTCTGAAAACGGGCTAATCTCAACAAGCCACCTAGTTGAAGTCAACTCGGCGGCTCCTCCTCATTTGGCTCTAGTCTCTCTCTTTGGCACGCCCCAACATTTACATAGGCTACACAACTGACCTGAGATCAGGTAGTCTTCTGAATCTAGGTTGCGTAGATCTCTGCTATTCCATTACAAAATTCACTTCTTTTTTACGCGAGAAATCAACTATGTAAATCTCAAATATGGGCCGTTTTACGAAAATTTATGCCTAATTGCAAATTTTGTCCGACTGTGTGTCGGAGTTCAGCGGCCGGTGCTGCCTGGGTTGCTACATCGCCGCCCTGCCTGTCTTCCGTCACAGACCCCGGCCTGCTGTGAGGTAGATTGAGCTCCGTCACGGCCAGCAGGCCAGTGCTCAGTACCCACGCAAACTCACCCTTTCTGGGTTAGTGGACTACCAAACGCTGCTGCCCTGACAGGGCTGTTCTCCCTTCCCTCTTACTGCTAAATGGCCGGTGTGTGTAACTGAGAGCGCGGTAAGCGAGATTGTTACGCCCGCAATCTCTTACTGGTGAGCTGGAGTCCATCAATGAGAGCTTCCTAACCTCCTCCTAAACGAGACCTCTGAAATTCACAAAAATGCATTAAATTGAGTGTTAGCTAAGCTTTGTAAGACCTTGGGGAACCTGTAATATAAGTGCTGCGCCTCTGCGCGCGTCGGAGTTACCGGCGGACGCCGCAACTTGCGACCGTGCATTCGCGCGGCACTCAGACACCGCAAACCGTCACCAATGAAAAGGGAACTCCTCGCCGAGTTCACCGATACCTCACACAAGACTCTACATCATACGGTTCATTATCTGTGAAAGGGGTGTGGCTAAAGCATAGGGGGCGGGTCCAACCATCACCAATTAAAAATGAAGCCTCTGCTGAGATGAATGATACCTCACACAAGACTCTACCTTAAATGGGTCAGCATGTATGAAAGGGGGCGTGGCTTAAACATAGGGGGCGGGCCAAACCATCACCAATGAAGAAGGAAGTCTCTGCTGAGTTCAATGATACCTCACACAAGGGTGTACCTTAAACGGTTCAAATGTTATGAAAGGGGGCGTGGCTTATGCATAGCGGGCGGGCCAAACCATCACCAATAATAAAGGAACTCTCTGCTGAGTTCAATGACACCTCACACGAATCTCTATCTTAAACGGTTCAAATGTTATGAAAGGGGGCGTGGCCAGAGTAATTGGGCGTGGTCATATTATAGGGGGCGGCTCAGTATCACATGTAGACCACATATAATAAGTTTCATGTAAATCGCATGATGTTTGTCATATAAGGCACATTTCATATTGCCAGCGGGGGGCGCTATGACCAAAAGTCAATTTTGGCCTGTAGGTGTCCTCAGGCCTGGACCCTTGTCCATCGTGAGAAATTTCGGGCAGATATGACAACGTACACTCAAGTTACAACAACTTCTTTGTTTATCGCTAAACACTCAAAATGGCCGCCACGCCACGCCCACACCGTCTGACGAAAAGTTTTTCTTTTAATAACTTTTCATCGTTAAGGTGTTGGGATGGTACAGACCAAGTTTGAAGTCCATCGGATGAAATCTGTAGGAGGAGTTCGTTAAAGTATAGCACCTTGACTTTTAGGCCTACTTCCTGTTTCCACTAGGGGGCACTATGACTTTAAGTAAATATCGGCCTTTATTTGTCCTCAGGGTTGGACTCTTATGAATCCTAAAAAGTTTCGAGGTAATCGGACAACGTACACTCGAGTTACACCCACTTCCTGTTTCGGCGGCGAAACACACAAAATGGCCGCCCCGCCACGGCCACGCCCTATGACGAAAAGTTTTTCTTTTAACAACTTTTCATCTTTAACATCTTAAGATGGCACACACCGAGTTTGAAGTTGATCGGATGAAATCTCTAGGAGGAGTTCGTTAAAGTACGACATGTGGAAATGGCCAAAATCGCACTAATTTCGAACTTTGAAATCAAAATGGCGGACTTCCTGTTGGGTTCAGGGTATGGCTCTAATGAGGTTTTTTGTACATCTTGACATGATACATATGTGTACCAAGTTTTGTGAGTCTACGTTAAACGCACTGCAGGGGCTCAATTTTATTAACTTTCTAGGGGGCGCTAGCGAGCCATTTTTGTGCGCCTATTCCCGAAACCCTTAAAATACGTAAATTTTCACCAGACTTGATGCGACCGCCAAATTTGGTGAGTGTTTGAATATCTTAAGCCCCTCAAAAAGCCAATTCATTTGACGGGAAAATAATAGAAGAAAGAAAGAAAGAAAGAAACAATAATAATTCCTTCAGTTTCAATAGGGCCTTCGCCGCTGTCGGGCCCTAAATATATGCAATGTATGTCGAAAGTCTAGCCGCGATGTTTCCCCATTGGAATGAATGGCAAACAGAGCTATAGCTAGCTTCCTCGTAACGAGACCTCTCCAGCTCACAAAAAAGGATTAAATTGTAATCGATCAAAAACGTTAGCTTTGTAAGACCATAGAGTATGTGTTATATAAATGCCGTCGGCTGCTCACTGGCTGCAAGTTGCAACGCGAATTTTTATTCATTCATTTTTGAAATGGAGGCTCAGGCTGGTGTCCCGGGACCCGATCAAGATCAACACGTAGCTAAAAATCAAAAACGTCTCTGCAGGTACGGGGAGGACTGGGTAGGGGAATACCCCTGGATTACTGCAGTTTTCTGCAATGCAAACAAAGCGTTTTGCAATTTATGTAGGAAGGAGTTTGGTGTTTCACACGGGGGGGGGTCCGACTTCAGGCTCCATGCTAGCAGCAAACTACATATAGCCACGTATAGCCACGCTTTCCAAAAAACAATTCTTCATCTTGTTTAACACACAACTTTAATGAAACCTAGATTTTTATAATGGTATATTGTTTTTTTTTTACTCTCAAGTAATTATAGTCTGATAGAACATTAAGAAAACCCCCCAATCCGCGGAAGTGACGTGGAAATTCAACATCTCGTCTGTGAAAGAATGTTCCACGTTTTACGTGAGAATTTACACAATAAAATACTAATAATGAAAAAATGTTTTACATTTAGCACTTTGATTTGCCTTATATATACTATATAAAAAACCTAGAGTTGAGTGTTTAGAACTACAGCCTAATGGCTTGTTTGACTAATTTGCATTTGTTTTGAATTGTACTGTTGTGAAAAACAATAAACTATATACAAAGAGAAGCATTTTTTATTTTATTTTCCATACATAGTTATTTAAAAACGCAATTTTCTAATTTTGCAGTTGATGAATATTAATAGCAAAGACTAAAGGGGAAAAACACAGTATAAGAGTATATTTATGTGTGGGACTTAGTTTGATTTAAAATCACACTGCATTATTAGTTGTTTTAAATAAATTACTTTTTTGAAATATCAATTTATGGTAGTCCTAACATATTAATTATTATATTCAGAAGATGATCCTCATATCAATCACGGTGGTTACAGCTTGTAGCCATCCTAACCTTTGTAGCCTTTACTGAGACTACCTTTTCAAAATTAAGAAGGGATTAGTTTTAAGAAGCATTTTCAGGAAATTAAAAGGATTGCAGAAGCAGATTGTTACCGAGGTTTTTGTTCACAGAGTAAGATGTATATAGCTTTGTTTGGGTATGTATACATATACAACATGTCTTTTGGCATTTTTGGCACACTTCTACCTCAGCCCTACTGCACAAAGACAAAACTCACACATCTCATTCAACCATTTCACAAGCTGCATGAGAAAAGGGTAATGACATGGGTCAGAGCTGTGGTTCCCAACCTTTTTTCCTTGGTGTTTTTATTGTAAGTATGTCAGCTGTATGATAAAACAATATGTCAAGTGCTATTTGTGAAGCATTTGAACTCAAAGCAAATATCCTTCTGGGGACAATAAAGTAGGCCTATCTCCTGCTACGTGGTCTGCATGATGTGTACAAATTAAAACATTGTTGTAGGACTATAGCAAACACATCGTTGGAAAGGTCTCAACCTGGAGAGGAACATATTCCAGTCTGAAGAGGATACATTACTCCTGCTTTGAAATATTGACCTCTGAACCTTGAACCCAGTCCATGTATGAAGGCCTGTCATTTAGCAACAGAAGGTGCTACACACATAAAACCAGCTGTTATAGAAAGCTCTGGACCTCAGCTGTCATGAAGATATGGTCACCAAATTACCTACTGTAAACACTGTCAAATATGGTAATAAGCTATTTTCACCTATTTAACGATTCAATTTTTAAAATCAGATGACACCAGTGTGTTCTCCATCCCAAAAAACCCCAGGGTGTATCCAAAATTATACACTGCCAACTTCTACTTATGAGAAATATACCAATATACTTTAAAACTACAACTCCCATAAGAAACGCCACAGAAGCTGTTACAAAGCTTGAGCACTTGTAGTTCTTCCGGGGTGGGTGGGGGGACTCGTTCGGCTCCTCTTTCTGCTGTCTGCCGTGAATTGGCTTGATTCCGTTTCAGATTGATGCCGCCCGCCGGCTGACCGAGCACACAATATATGAGACAAATACATGAAACTGTATTTTATTATTATAACTATCTTTATTGTTTAACTCCTCAAATACAACGTTAGAAAAAAACATCAATATTACGAATATTATATATTTGTATCTTCGTATCCGCTGAGCGGGACGTACTACGTCACTTCCGGAGTTTTCCGCGGATTCGTTTAAACGTTATTATGGTTCATAACTTACTGGAACAAAACTGAGCAACGTGTTGTTGCTGGTGACACAATCACTGACTGTATATATGTATATTGAAGTAATACTGACCACTGACTGTATATATGTATATTGAAGTAATACTGATCACTGACTGTATATATGTATATTGAAGTGATACTGACCACTGACTGTATATATGTATATTGAAGTGATACTGACCACTGACTGTATATATGTATATTGAAGTGATACTGACCACTGACTGTATATATGTATATTGAAGCGATCCTGGCGTTAAAGACCAGCTGATCGCTGCCCGATTCTTTGAAATGAATGGCCGCATTGCATTGGGGGATAGGCCTATCGGCTTTGAATATTTCCTGCTCGGATCATATCGTAATGTTCTGTATTACAGCATATACTGTAATATTTCACCGGTAATAAGACCAAAATAATATTATTAAAGTAAAGAAATGAATACAATGATAACATCTAAATAAATGTTGATAGATGTAGGATTATAGTTTAAAAAATATAAATCAACAAAAAAGCAACCCAGCTTCCCTGGCCGAAATAGACCGAAATAATAACATTAAAAGAAATACATATAAACATGATAATATCTTGTGAATAATGTTGATTAAAACAGCGGTTATTGGGCTAAAAATACCAATAATAACTGTCACAGATTTCGAGTTAAGGGGCGGGGGGCGTGTTTTTTCTTTCGTCGATATCCGACAGTGAGGGAATAACATGAATGTCTATCTGACGTCCCCCTCGTCGAAAAATAACTTCAAGGGTACCCCTATTTCGTTGAAACTTGACGCCAGGGTCCTTGACCATGCGTCATACATTTGACGAGTAGGGAGTGAGACTGTGTTGAATCTGAGGATGACCACGTCAGGCTAGTGTATCTGCATTCTATTCTCGTTTAAAAAATATTCAAAAGAGATGTTTCATTGTGAAGTTTTGACCTAATTAACTTAGCTTTTTTAAATTTAAATTTAAATTAGCTTGTTAATAAAGCAACAAATAAACCATCAGGTGTTTTAGATGATAAACTGCTGCTGTATTGTGTCTCGTTCTCTTCGTCAGATTCCTGTGAACTCACACTGGACACAGACACAGCACACAGAAACCTCAAACTGTCTGACAACAACAGGAAGGTGACAGCAGTGGAAGAGGAGCAGCCATATCCTGATCATCCAGAAAGGTTTGATGACTGGTGTCAGCTGCTGTGTAGAGATGGTCTGACTGGTCGCTGTTACTGGGAGGTCGAGAGGAGCGGAGGAGGGGTTTCTATAGCAGTCAGTTACAGAGGAATCAGGAGGAGAGGAAACAGTGAAGACTGTTTGTTTGGATATAATGATCAGTCCTGGGGTCTGATCTGCTCTGATGGTGGTTACTCTGTCTGGCACAATAAAAGAGAAACACGTCTCTCCTCCTCCTCCTCTATCTCTGATAGAGTAGGAGTGTATGTGGACTGTTCTGCTGGCATCCTGTCCTTCTATACAGTCTCCTATGACTCACTGATCCACCTCTACACCTTCAACACCACATTCACTGAACCTCTTTATCCTGGATTCTGGTTAGGGTTGCATGGTTCAGCGTCTCTGTGTTCTGTGTAGGATGGAAAGTCCCCTCGTGTGCACAAACACTCACACTGCTGACCAACACACAAAATATCTTTGTAAATCAAACTCAAAATTACAAGAGAACACATTAAATGAGTCACTAACATATACACTTTATAATAACTGCCACTTATTAATGGTACATTGATAGTTCAACTTTAGTTGATAGTTATTTTACTGTAGACAAACAATGAAGATTCAAGATTCAAAATCCTTTATTAATCCCACAAATGGGGAAATTCACGCTGTTGCAGCAGCAAGGGATAAAAGGAAAAGTTGAGGACACATGTTAACACACAATAATAAAAATAACTAAATAGAGTAAATATTAAATAGTTTAATGTATTTACAGTAACCGCACAGTCACATGTTTTATTGTACATTTTATTAGCCCTGGTGTGTGTTTTGTTCATGTGGTCTACTGGGAGTAGTGCTGATTGTAGAGTCTGACAGCAGTAGACTGGAAAGACCTGAGGTATCTCTCTGTGATGCAGCATGGGTGCAGCAGATTGTCACTGGAGAAGCTGTTCAGTGCTGACAGAGAGTCCTGCATGGAGTGGGAGGAGTCGTCCATCATGGAGGATAATTTAGCCATTATCCTCCTGTCTCCCACCACCTCCACGGTGTAAAGGGGGCAACAAAGAACACAGCTTGCCTTCTTAATCAGCCTGTCCAGTCTTTTCCTGTCTGCCACTGCAATGCCACTGCCCCAGCAGAACCACTCCATAGAGAATGGCTGATGCCACCACAGAGTCATAGAATGCCCTCAGGAGTGCCTCCTGCACCCCAAAGTGGGGAGTCTCCTCAGCAGATACAGTCCGCTCTGGCCTTTTTTGTAAAGTGCTGTGGTGTTGCCAGTCCAGTCCAGTTTATTGTTCAGGTGAACACACAGGTACTTGTATGATTTAACCATATCGATGTCCGTACCCATCTGAGGCGCTGTACCAAATTTGGTAAAGATCGACCAGTAGAGGGTGCTATAGTCAACGTAGACTTGTTTGGTCCTTTTTACGCCTTCTGAGGTCGAGCGCGTCGTATACAATGCCAAACGGCACTTCTGATTCATAACTTAATAACTTTATAATTATAACTAGTAGAAACATACGGTCTTTTGGAGCTAAAAGCTAACAGTCGCCCGTTCTGCTGATGTCTTTGATGTCTTCCTAGCCCTTACAAACGGTTTTGTATCCAGCCTAGACGTCCAGAGTTTTTCAGGGTCTTTGTGTAATGAATCCATACTGTTACATCCAAGATGATACACTGTATGTAAGAAATGTAAGTAGTTTGTCCTTTATATATGAGTTATAATGTTCAATGGATGACTGTGCACTGTATGACTCCAAATATATAGAACGGTTTTATACAACACAAATGCTTGTGTGGCATTGCTGTGTGTGTGATATCAATATCTGTGATTCATGTTCCGTTTTATTTATTAATTTGTCTTTATGGTCCTACAACCTTTTTAACATTCAAGTGACTTCACTGCAGCATAAATATTCTAATAGCCCAGTTTTTCCTGAAAAGAAATTATGTTCATAGATTGACTAAGGACAACAGGGTTGTTTTACAAGTTTTTATAGAAAATAAAAACCAGACGGACCAGACGTGGTCAAAAATCCTTTAGGGCTCTGGGATATTTGCAAGGCAAAGTACCGCATACCTTACGGCTCACACCTCTCGATACTAAGCCCACATTACGCTTTGGGTCCCACTTTCGCGCGCTCAACGGGTCATTGGGGGCGACTGGCGCCGGGAGGCTTGGACCCCATCATAACTGCTTGCAGTTCTAGTTATCATTTTGTTGTTAGTTAACAGTAGAAACACTATTAACTATAGTTTAGTTAATTATCAGTTTACCATTTATTTGCGATGGTTATTATAAAGTTTTACCAAATAGGATGACTCACTGCATGGCTGTGGTTTGAAATACCTTTAAATATGTTTCATTTCAGGTTTTTGGGGGCGCTTCTGTTTAACGTTTTACTACATTTGTTTGAAAACTTGCGCAAAGATTATCTCTAACCAAAGGAAGCTTATCACACACAGCGCCAATGATCTGAAACGCTACCAACTTCCTGTCTCCTAAAGGTTTGTGGCCTTGTTTGAAAGTGTTTAGAACGTTGTGTGGATGGATGAAAAGTTATATAGTTAAAGGTCCCATGGCATGAAAATGTCACTTTATGAGGGTTTTTTAACATTAATATGAGTTCCCCCAGCCTGCCTATGGTCCCCCAGTGGCTAGAAATGGTGATAGGTGTAAAACAAGCCCTGGGTATCCTGCTCTGACTTTGAGAAAATGAAAGCTCAGATGGGCCAATCTGGAATCTTCCCTTTATGACATCATAAGGGGAAAGGTTACCTCCCCTTTCTCTACTTTGCCCGTCCAGAGAATTTGGCCCACCCATGAGAAAGAGAGACATCATGGCTCTCAAACAAGCAAAGTGGCAGTTGGTCAAGGCCACACCCCCCACCCTCCACCTTGCCCCCCCCTCTCCTCCTCAATAGCATTTAAAGCTGCAGACACCGAAATGGCACATCCTAAGGAAAGCTCATTGGGGGACTGGCTCTAGTGGCTGTAATTCTGCACCAAGGCTGAATTTTGGGAAAAAGACTTCAGATACAGTATTAGGGGACCACTGAGGCCTATATGAAAGCATCCAAAAAGCAGCATGTCACCTTTAAGTAATTTTTCTCAAAAAAAGTTAATTTTCTCCTTATGTGTCCGTCTCAAACAGCATTTCAGTGTCAGAATGTTCTGGAGATATGAAGCTTGTTGAAGAATGGCTCCAATATTTACTTTGGTGATTACGGGGTGAAAAAGAATCGCTCATAATCTATGTTCACGTTCACTTCTCCTGTTGGAATCAATCCACTCAGGACCTGCCACTAGTCTCCTAAAGAGGCACACAGACAGGAAATAACTTTTGAGTTGGGGTAAACCATCTCTTACTTTAGTATAATGTTTGCTTCAGAAAGCTGCTCTCCATTGGTTTAGATGGTTTTGCTTCCAGCTGGCAGCCAATCAGAGTGTTAGCCTGCAGAGTGAACAGCAGGAGGCAGCAGATCCACAAATACTGAAATATTCTGCACCATTCAAAATGGAGAGAAATACTGAAGACTAAAGATCGAAAGTGTCACGTTAAAACTTTGTTGCAGAAAAATGTTTGCGTCCTCTGCAGCTGTTTAAACCTTTAAATAAATAACTAAAGGAAATGATGAGATGGCTTTCTGTCTGGCTTATTGAGCTTTTAATCTCATCTGATGTCTGTATTAAAAACACTGTGTAGCAATAAAATGATTTACAGTTTGAGTTTAATCTGATAATTGTGAAAATGAGATGAATGTTTCTTTGATTCTGTAAAGAAAGGCTTGTTAAATCCCTTTTATTTTGATCATAATGAATGTAATAAGTTGAACATTTTTGATTCAGTAATGGAGAGAAAGAAAGATTGATTGTCCTGAAATATAAAGTGGTCATTTCTCTGCTGTTTGTTCACAGCGTATGAATATGTTAAAAGGAAGATCCACCCTAAAATAATATGTTAATTACTGTATATCAGCAGTGTGTTGTTTATTTAGATCACAAGAAAATAAAACATTTACTACAAAAATTTATGATTATTTTCTATGAATACACAACAAATCTTTAGTTTCAATGTTTTTCGGGATGTTCAGGTTTGGCTTTGATGTTTTAGTTTTCATCATCTTCTTTTCTCTGCTTCTCTTCATAGTGGTCAAATTCATCTACCAACCCTTATAGAGCTGGCTCAGGTTTGCCTTGCACCAGCTCTCAGTTATGCTGTTATAGTTTTAAACTGCCGGGGGACTTCCTTTGACACACTGAGCTCCTCTCTCTCACTGCATGAAAAGTGGGATTTTCATCAGTATTCTGCACTGTAGATTGTCGTGGAACTTCAGGTTTACGACTGCACATGGCAATTTACAGGCAACACCAAAAACTGCCGTAAATTGTCGGAAATTGACGTGGGCCTTGCTTGGCAGTTGTCCCCCCATGACCCCCCCTCCCTATAATTCTAAGGGAGGCTTTCACATGTAAATGAAAATGCTGTGAGCTATACAAATGCAAATCATGGTAGCAGCAGGGGGAGTTTTACCCCAGGTGACATTTTTCTAAAAGGTATTAACTTAATTTTAAGAAAATCTCTTAAAATAGATCAGACTCAGTATAGCCTAATTGTAGACTCTTCAATTTTAGATTGATTTAGCTAGATTAATTACTTTTTATGTCATTAGCAATGACCAATGTTATGTAAAAAAGATACACAAAATAATTTATTTCAACAATTAGTTTTACAGGCTTTGCCACAAAGGTAACATGTGCATTCCATGATTTATTCACAGTCTCCTAGAGCTCAACCACTGAGCATAGTGACATGACTACAGTCTTTGGTCTTGCTCATCCAACATTGTCTGGTGGAATGGAGACAGAGGCTCCACTGTACTGTTTTCTAAGAGAAGTCTTTCTGCTGACACCAAAACACTGTGCTTCACATAAAGCATATCAGGTTTGTCATTGCCTGACAAGGTCCCAAACATTTGTCTTCTTAAAATACTGGCAAATTCAGCACCATATTCACATGTCCATGGCATATGAAGCTGTTGGCTCTGCTGAAATGGCCTCATAATCCAGACTTCAATTGTCCTATTATTAAGCTTTCCCAGTGATCCATTATAACTCACTGTAATTCACCTCCACAACAGTGTGTGCGCTGTTCGCGCCCTGCTGGTTAATCTGCTCCACAGTCTCTCTCTATCATACTGCCCTGACCCCTACCCCCGCTCTCACTGCTTCCATTTGAAAAAAATCGGCGGGACATGGGAGATGAGTCCGAGAGTTAGAGCAAAAACTTCAGAAATATGGGAATATTTCAGGCCAACTGGTAAAAGAGTTGTTGGTACACTCTGTCAAACTTCACTTTGAAACACACAGGAGTTGTTCAAGACGTTTGGAGCGTTTTTTTTTTTCTCTCCTCCATATCACCTCCGGGGCTTCAAACATGCGCTCACAGAAAAGAAGAAGTCAACGTAAGTATATGATTATTAATAAAACGGCGAGCTAGTCTGTACTGTTTATTAACTCTTGATCGTACAATGACTGTATTTGGATGTTAAACAGGCTACTTAGACTTGGCAGTAATGTTTTAAACCTCACCAAGTTTAAACGCGAGCAGCACAGAGCTGTGGCTGCTTTCAGCGCCATTCATTACAGAGCTGAGCGGGTGAGTTGCTTTATAAAAGTAGGCTATATTTTTTTTATCTCGTAATTTTCAGAAAGCAGGTCCGCCGTCTTCACAACTCTGAGACAAACTGTAGCAGGCGCTACGAACCGCAGCAAGGGTAAGATTTAAAGCATATGCTTTAATTTAATGAATTTCATTAATTCTTCTGTATAAGGACATAGATACGTTAATAGATACCGATCTTAACCATAGTACAGACTAACCTCGCCTCATAACGAGGCTGTGACCTATATTTGCTCGGAGCTGTCTGCAAGTCCAGATTTACATGACGCTGATAATCACGCCATTATGTGTAAGTAACTTTTTCTTTTTCATCTTTCCTTGTTTAATTTTACTGTGACTTATGTTTTTTTTATTCATAACACTCTCATTTAATTGTTTTCCAGCTGCCTGTAAGACATATTACGAGACAGCACCAGGAGCTTCAGCTAGAAACAACCAGATGTGGCATCGCGGGCAGAAGCTGTGAAGAGTTCAGCTCGGAGTCGGTCAAGAAGAAAAGAGGGTAAGATCAGATCCGTTTGGTCAATGTGAATATTTTTCAGGTGCATTCATAGGTGTGTTGTGGCCATAAATAAATATCACGCAGTACTGATTGTCTTTATTGATTTTACAGTTGCTGGAAGCGAGACAGAGTGGGCTGGCTGCGGGTGAGGTGGACATTTGGAAGTGCGCCACCATAGACATACAGGACAACGCACCACAGACGTCTGCAAAATGGACCGAATTCAGACAGAATGCTGCCGGTTACCTACAGCTCCGAGGCGGCCGTGGGTTAGGGGTTGACGGTGCTGCTTCTCGTGAGCGTGGGATATTTATTGTGTGTGCTGTCGGATGTCTCCGATGCTTTGTACATCTTTTTTTTTTCTGATTGCGTTTGTGTTTTGTGTCAGTAAAGCTCTATCTTTGAATAAACAGCACGTTCCTGGCAAATCATTTAAACTATGATAATCATGACACGAATATACAACATAGCATATATGAAATAAATATATATAATACATAAATATATATATATAATTTGGTAACACTTTATAATAACTACACATAATTCATCATTTATTAAGCATTAGTTAACTATTAGTTAATGGTTTGTTCATTATTACTTATTAATTGTTCATACATAGTTCATCATCAGTAAAGTAAAGTAAGTATTTGTTCACACAATTATAAATGGTTTGTTCATAGTAAATAAGCCTATTAGTTAATGTTTTTTTTCATCATTATTAATTAATTGTTCTTACATAATTCATCATCAGTAAAGCATTTATTCACATAGTTATAAATGGTTTGTTCATAGTAAATAAGCCTATCTTGAGAAATATGTTTGTAAGTACATGATTTATACTTAACAAATAATGAAACAACCATTTGGAAATGAAATAATTTTCCCATTATAAACCAGTTACTAACTATTGCTAAATGCTTTGTTCATCATTTGTAAAGCACTGCTCCTATGTTAATTCTCATGAATGAAGCATTTGTATACACACTCATAAATGGTTTGTTCATAGTAAATAAGGCTCTTGGAAGTTATGTTCATAAATAGAAGTTTGACACTTTCTAAGTATTGCAAAAACCATTAGTAAATTAAATAATTTTCCCTTTATAAACTATCTACAAACTAGTAGTAATTTATTTGTTTATAATTTGTAAAGCATAGTTCCTACATTAATTCTAATCAGTAAAGCATTTGTAAAAGCTGTTAGTAAATGGTTGGTCCATAGTAAGTAAGCCCATGTAAAATGTTTATCAGTATATTTTTTAATAATTCCTACATGATGCATTAACCATTTGTAAATTAAGTAATTTTACCATTATCAACTAGGTACTCAGGAACGTAAACGGTTGTTTATAACTAGGAAGTTAATGATTAACAGACTATCTAGACCTACATTTGTTCATGTCTTAAATAAAATGTTATGATTTAGAAAAAGGCCTAAACTAATAGCTTGGGTGTTAACACATCTGTTACAAATACTTACCAATAATGTAATCCATGATTAACTCATGAGTTACTACTGGTTAGTTAAGTATACTGTGTGAGCCCATCTAAAGTGAGTACTTTCTATGCTTTACAAACCATTTATAAATGAGTTCCAAAGGCTAACAGAACCTGGACACACACATGTATTGCTCTATTTGGACATGCCTTCAGAAATATGCCTATGGGATAGTTAGTGTTAATACATCTTTAACAAGCACTTACCAACACATCAATCCATGATTAACTCATGAGTTACTACTGGTTAGTTAAGTATACTGTGTGAGCCCATCTAAAGTGAGCACTTTCTATGCTTTACAAAGCATTTATAAATGAGTTCCAAAGGCTAGCAGATACAACAGAGACACAAGTAAAAAAAGTATTTGTAACCCTTATTACGATGTCGCAAGAATGTACATTTATGAAATAGCTCGTAGTAGTGTTATGTAGTTGATATCAATGTGAATTTGGACCAGAACCAGAAGAAAACTAGATTGTTAAGAGCCAGAGAATTGAACATCAATAAAGAGACTAGAAAAACAGGATAAAGTTTGAGAAAGTGTATTAATATACACAGAAACATGGCATACACATATACAGATAAAACACAGGTATGAAAAATAACAACTAAAATAATAAAGTGCGCTCATAAAATAAACCCTTTTCAGTTCTATGAGCTCAATTGTTCTTTGATGACAAGAGTTCAGAGATGTTCAACGTTGGGGCCCATATGAGTTTGGTTTCTGTTTGTCCTACCACCATGAAGAAGGAATCCAGTGCAATCTGTATAAGTTCTGAGTCTCGATCCTGTAGCTCGCCACCCAGCCCACTGAACTGGGAATCTCTAACCCCTGGAAGACTCTGGGATCTGAAGAATCAATGTGATTCAATATCCCTCTCTGGACCGGACCTCCTGTGCGTAGCGCTTCTCAAATCTCCACCTCCTCCACCTGTAGATAAGGCCAAATCAGTTCTCTCAATTACTATTCAGTAATAAAATCAACTGCTTAGGCTACAATGAAAATAAAATGAGGTGATATTTCATAACCCATATTTGAAATATCTAAATCTCTATTCAGTTGTACAACCGTTCTTAAATTTCTTCTCTTACGTATCAAAAGTATATAAATCCCTTTCAGGTATCAAAAGTACATTTATATTATTTTGTAACCTTTATACCAAAAAATACATTTCTAATTCTAGTTTTATGGAACCTACCTTAGTAACATTAACACTATTCTTAATATAATTGCATAAATTGCATGTAAACATCTCTCAAATTGTATTATTTTCCCATAACTTAAGCTACAGTGTTGTAATTTAGAGGCATTAAGACATGCGTGCTTAGTTTATCCCTCCCTGCACAGGTAACAGTAGAAAGAATGCACTAAATATTAGCCTCTTTGAGTTACTTCTCCATAAACTCCAGTTAAACAATTAAACACACAACTTGTACTAACATTCATTCAACAGATACCCGCAGCTAGCAATAGTGTTGAAAAGCAACATTACTTTCCATAACCAATAGATAGAATCATTAGCCTTTTCACAGGCAATACGCAGTACTCCGCTAGCCTTTTGTGGCTAATTACCCTATTAGCATGTGAATACAGCATCTTAGCTAACCCGTTAGCTTTGCACTATTAGCAATAGACAGTATTAGCACCGTTCTCTTAATACATCCATGATTAGCACCGATTAGCATGGATGCTAGGGAACTCAAGGCATAGCTAGTGTTAAGGAATGACTCACCATTTTAATGGAATTCACTGCCTTTAACTCCGTGACGACAGTGGATTCAGGCACAGCTCTCTTTCGTTCTATTCACAACAAAGCATAGCCAGTATTAGATAGGATTTAATTCAATAAATGTCGTTCTTTTTCTCTATATACAGAACAATGGCAAAATGAAAATGAGATACAACACGAACTCCTCTGTTATCAATCCCTGAACAGATATATCAAATTGGCCGAATATCTCAAAACAAAAATTCCAAAAGAAATACTTTAAAAAATATCCAGAGTCAGGGACCATGAGCTTGAAATTGAAAGAGGTCGAAATTTAAAAGTGTGGAGACCAAGAGAGGAACTAGTCAGTACACACTGCCACCAGGATATCCAAACAGAATTACATTTCCTATGTACATGTCCCAAATATGAAGGCTTAAGAACCAAATATTTCCAAAAATTTGAAAAACATATACCAGGCTTCACTACCTACACTGAGGACAAAAAGCTTCCTTTTTTATTAGGGGAAGATAAAAGCACGGCATGGCTAGCAGCTAAATATGTCTTCTCCTGCCACAATACAAGGAACAATAAATAGAAAATTGTATATATAATCATTCTAATTTTTCTATTATTTTGTTTATTTGTATTTTATATATATATATATATATAGAGAGAGAGAGAGAGAGAGAGAGAGAGAGATAGAGTGTGAGAGAGAGACAGAGAGAGGGAGGGAGGGAGAGAGAGAGAGAGAGAGAAAGAAAGAGGTAAATCAGGATAACATTTGTTAAAACAACTTTTCTTTTCTTTCTGTCTCTCTAAATCTTACATCTCAGATGATTTTCTCTCCCTCTAGACCCAAAGGTCAGAGTGTGTTTTTAATGCTGGATGTTGTGTTATCTTGTGTAATGACTGGAGGTCTCTGACTGTTTCTGCCTCCTGTTCTAGTCTGACTCAGTCAGTCTGCTCTCCAGCTCTGTGGAGCTGGTGGGGGTAAAGTGCTCTATCTAGTGGATGTATACAACAACTACAGCTCATCTAGGCTTTCTCTGCCTCACACATGATAAGATAAGATAAGGTAAGATAGACTTTATTAATCCCACACTGGGGAAATTCCTGTGCTACAGCAGCTCAAAAGATTTTTTTTAAACACATCAGAATAACACAAATACAAAATAGGTAGACATGGGAGAAAATATACATAAAGTATAAGAAATAAAAAGAAATAGAATTAGTTATAATGATAATAATAGTAATGAAACAAAGATATTCACACAATAAAAACCCTTATAAACAGTATATAAACACAGATAGACAGATGAGTAAGGTGCGGATGAATAGAAATTACATTGCACAGTTGGAGATGACTGATGCATGAAGAGTGATAAATAGATAAATGTGCATAGTGCAGAAACAGCGAGCAGTGCTACAGTACATTATGATGTTGTTTTAAAGAGTCTGACTGCTGCTGGAATGAAGGACCTGTGGATCAAACAGATCAAACCATCATGTCTTGAAAGCTTGATCAGTACAGCATCATGATTCATCCAAAGCTCTGTTTGTTGTGTTGTGTTGTGTTGTGTTGAAGCCCAGAGCAGCAGCAGAGACCAGACTCTCCTGAACCTGAACCCAGCTGTCCATGGATCCACCTTTAGTGTTTAAAGGACAGCTTCCTGCAGAGACTCAGTAATTCAACATAGTCCCACCTTTAACATTGCATCATGGTCTGTACACGTTGTAACAATGTTGTTGTTGCATTCAGATGCCTGCTGGATCAAGTCATTATCAGCTCATTTCAGACCTTTACATCCTGTAAAATACCTGCAGCACTACCATTAGTATTCTGAGTCATATCACTGCAGACTGATGGAACTGTCAGCCGAAAGTTCCACATTAAAGTGAGTGGAATCATCAGTGTTTGTTAAAGGGACAGTTGAGATGTTTTATCAGTGTGGTTGTCTGAGCTACTTCTCCATAGTCAGTGTGTTAGCTCCAGTAGATTTCAGTTTGGTGAAGCAGGCAGGAGTCCTGACACAAAAGCTAACCAATGTCCTGCTGTGGACGGGGACAGCAGCTAAACACATTTTAGACCCCTAAAAACATCTGTATCTGTTTAGGTGTAGGCTATGTTTAGAATATTTTCATCCCTTTACCTTGCTGTCAGGCGGCCCTTTACGACAGGGAACTGAAGCCGTTATCTCTGCTCTCTTCAAAGCCACCAGACTCCTTTGATAAAAACAGCCATGGGTCCATGAATTTTGCATATTGCATCAATCGATTAAAAAACAGTAGTAATCACATGATTTTCTGTTTCAGTGGATGTTGAAGAAACTTCAGGGAACAGAGGAGCTTCCTCTCCTCACGCAGAAGGTACTATAGCAACAGATTATTAAAGTGTGATTTTGATTTGTCGTGTGTGTGTAAGATATTTTTTAGTTCTGTGGTGTTGTAGTTCTTTCGCTCGTCCAAATATAATTTGCTGTATATGTACAGATCATTATTACTCCATGTCGCTTTTAGTCAATTTGAATACATTTATTTACCATGCAAGTACTTTTGTGACTCTGCATTTGGTTGTACTTTTATGTCGTGATATAGGTCTTAAATTGTATTCCTGAATGTCTCAAAAAGGTCTTTAAAAGTCCTAAATGTGACTTGGTAAAACCTGCAGAAACCCTCCACCAAGCTTAATTTGTTCTTGATCCTTCAGGTCTTTGCTAAATCAGCTCTAACAAAAGAACATATCTGAACCCTTCTAGCAGTTCAGGAGGTGATGAGTTGTGGTTCCTGATTATTTTGTCTATTATCAATCAGCGGAAACTCAGAGGGGAGCAGGAAGCCCAACAGTCAACGCCCAGCATGGAGGTGTCGTCTACTCACCTCAGCTTACAAATGTTAAGGCAGAAAATATAATGCTTCATGTCAGCAACATAATTGGTAATGTTTCCAATGAATGAATGAATGAACGCTAAATAGTTTTTAACAAAATGTCTTCAATTACTTAGCATTTCTCAAGAGCTATTGCATGTTTGTGTTTCAGTCACGTCTGACAGGACAGATGGGACGAAAGCCGTTTCTCCCAAAACCAAAGGTATTGTGTGTGTGTGTCTGCTAATTAAACATAACTAGACTGAAGTACTACTGTGAGAGTGAGTCTGAGAGGGTGGTGTGTGAATTTTAATGCAAATTAAATGGATGGTAATAAGTACATTAATTCTGTTTCATTGGATGCCAGTGGTGTTGAAGAAACTAAAGATACATCAACAAAATATTATTTTGTGGGATTTTGCTTTGTCGTGTGTGTGTGTGTGTGTCTGTGCGCGTCTTAAAATCAAATATTTTAATATTTGCTGAAGCCATTGTACGTCAGATGTGCTGTTTAAAGCATTTTAACGCAAAGGCCTTTCTATTACTCATATTTATCTATTTTATTTTATTTTATTTCTATCTTTATTTTTAATTTAATACATACTGTGTACATATACTTATTGTTTATACCTATACTTATATTGTTTAATATTACATTTAGAGAATGTGTGATGTGCACCAACAACACCAAAACAAATTCCTTGTATGTGTCAAAAAACGTACTTGGCAATAAAACCCTTTCTGATTCTGATTCTGATTCTGATTAGATGCAAATAAAACTGCTACAAATTGGGAACAATAAAACCACTTGGAGTAGGTGGCTCAGTGTTAAGCTAACCGAGGATCAGCCATAAACTGTGTTGTACAGAGAGGAGCAGCTTCACAGCTTCCTCAAGTTTAACCAAAATAATTTATACATGTTTTGGGGACAAGCACTTGAGGTAAAACCATATAGGCTTTCTCCAACAGACTTGTATCATACAAAGTGGGGTTGACAGGATCAATTCAATAAAAAAAATGTTTATAGTATCAAATCATTACAAGAGTTATCTCAAGACACTTTACAGATAGTTTACAAAGACCCAACAATTTCCCACAAGCAAGCATTTCGGTGCAACAGTGGCGAGGAAAAACGTCCTGTTAGCCAGAAACATCGGACAGACCCAGACTCTTTGTGGGCGGCATCTGTCGCTGCCCGTTTGGACACAGACACTGATACAGATATAGAGAAATATGATTGATAAAAATTATAGAAGTTGAAATGATGAGCAGTGGCAGTTATAGTAACAATAAAGATAGTGGAACTCTGACTAGAAATAAAAGTTGTAGAAGTTCAGGGCGTTGTGGAGCATAGCAGGGGCGTTACAGGGCACAGTAAGGCAAAGCAGGGCATAGCGGGGCTTTGCTTAAATATTAGGGAATAGCAGCGCATAGGGGGGCGTCCTGAAATAGTAGGGCATAGCAGGGCATAGGAGGGTGTTGCTGACATAGTAGGGCAGGGCAGGGTGTCAAGCAACACCACAGCTGCAGCTGCAACCATAATTTAAGTGCCACCTTAATCCAAGGAAATCTGTGAGCCGAGAAAGCATAAAGACTCTTGCCATGTAGTGTGGCACAGCAGAGCATAGCTGGACACAGCAGGACACAGCAGGGTTCAGCAGGATGCAGCAGGACACCGCAGAGCGTAGCAGGGAGTGCAGCAGGACTACTGTGACAGCTGCAACCATGACTTTGGTGCCAACCTAATCCAAGGAAACATGCTGGTGTGTGTGTGTGTCTCTAGCTTGCTCCATCACATACCGTGCTCTCTATCTCTGTCGCTGGTCCGTTTGGATCTTCATCAGCAGCTGCAGCAACTCAAATCCAGCCAGACCGGAGCTGGTGCCCAATGTCCTCCTTCGCCGGGAGGGAAGTGGAGAGTCCTTGGTGTGTGCTAATAAGCAAAAGCAAAGGAATCTAGCACCTTGGTATAACTCCCAAACTCGTAAATTAAAGCAAAACTCGCGAAAACTTGAAAGTAAATGGCGCTCCACCAAACTGGAAGAGTCTTGTTTGGACTGGCAAGACAGTCTGAAAACCTATAGGAAGGCTCTCAGACATGCCAGATCAGACTATTACTCATCATTAATAGAAGAAAACAAGAACAACCCAAGGTTTCTTTTCAGCACTGTAGCCAGGCTGACAGAGAGTCAGAGCTCTACTGAGCCATATATTCCTCTAGCTCTGAGTAGTGACGACTTCATGAGCTTCTTTAATGAAAAGATTATAACAAATAGAGATAAAATTCATCACCTTTTGCCCTCAACTTCTAACGGTTCACCTTCCAACGCAGGATTGCTAGAAAGAACGACTAGACCTGACATATACTTAGACTGCTTTTATCCTATAGACCTTCAACAATTAATGGTAAAGGTATCTTCAGCTAAGCCATCTACCTGTCTTTTAGACCCCATCCTAACGAGGCTACTCAAAGAAGCATTACCCGTGGTTAACACTTCATTACTAGATATGATCAATATGTCTCTATTAACAGGTTATGTACCGCAGTCATTTAAAGTAGCTGTGATAAAACCTCTTCTGAAAAAACCCACCCTCGATCCTGAGGTCTTAGCAAACTATAGACCTATGTCTAACCTTCCCTTTTGTCTCCAAGATCCTTGAGAAGGTAGTTGCTATCAGTTATGTGATTTTCTCCATAGCAACAGTTTATTTGAAGACTTTCAATCAGGATTTAAAAAGAATCATAGCACAGAGACGGCACTGGTGAAAATTACTAACGACGTTCTAACTGCTGCAGACAAAGGACTTGTCTCCATACTTGTTTTACTAGATCTTAGTGCTGCTTTTGACACTATTGACCATACAATCCTGTTACAGAGATTGGAACACTTAGTCGGTATTAAAGGAATTGCACTAAGCTGGTTTAAGTCTTATTTCTTTGATCGATTTCAATTTGTTAATGTTAATGATAAATCCTCTAAGTACGCGAAAGTTAACCATGGCGTTCCACAAGGTTCAGTGCTTGGACCAATTTTATTCTCCTTATATATGCTTCCTCTTGGTAATATCATTAGGAAACACTCAATTAACTATCAATGCTATGCGGACGACACCCAATTATACTTATCAATCAAACCAGACGAAACCAGTCAGTTAGCTAAACTTCAAGCATGTATTAAAGATATAAAATCCTGGATGACCTATAATTTTCTGATGTTAAACTGTAAAAAAACTGAAGTTATTGTGCTGGGTCCTAAACACCTCCAAACTTCATTATCTAAAGATATAACTACTCTGGATGGTGTTGTCCTGGCCTCCAGCACTACTGTCAGAAATCTAGGAGTTATTTTTGATCAGGATATATCCTTTAACGCCCATCTAAAACAAACATTGAGAACAGCCTTTTTTCATCTTCGTAACATTGCCAAAATTAGGAATATCCTGTCTCAAAACGATGCTGAAAAACTAGTCCATGCATTCGCTACTTCCAGGCTGGACTATTGTAATCCCCTACTGTCAGGTTGCTCAAATAAGTCCCTTAAGACTCTCCAGCTGATCCAGAATGCTGCAGCACGTGTTCTGACGAGAACTAAGAAAAGAGATCATATTTCTCCTGTATTAACTTCTCTGCATTGGCTTCCTGTAAGATTCAGGATTGACTTTAAAGTCCTTCTCCTGACCTACAAAGCCCCAAATGGTCAAGCACCATCCTATCTAGAACAGCTCTTAGTACCTTATTGTCCCACTAGAGCACTGCGCTCCCAGAATGCAGAGTTACTTGTGGTTCCTAGAGTCTCTAAAAGTAGAATGGGAGCAAGAGCCTTCAGCTACCAGACTCCTTTCCTGTGGAACCAGCTCCCAGTCTGGGTTCGGGGGGGCAGACACCGTCACCACATTTAAGAATAAACTTAAAACCCTCCTCTTTGATAAAGGTTATAGTTAAGGAGTGAGGAGTTGCAGCGTCCGCCTTACCCGGGCCACCTGCTTCTCTTCGTAGTCATCAGATTTATTTATCATATAATCAATAATATAGTGAGAGTAGAGGGAGGCAGGCCAGTACAGCCTCTCATCGATGTTTTCATTTGTTTCCTTTTGTATGCATCCTGTCCCAGAACTGCTTGTTACTAACCTAGCTCTGGGGAGTTTACTCCCTGGAATCCTTATGTTTCTTCATCGCAGAGCTTATGATTCCCTGCAATGTCCAGCCGCGTCCTGCTGCGTCCGCCGCATCCACCCATGCTCTGCAGCGCCCCGTTTCATCCCGCAACGTCCTGCTGTGATGTTCATGCGCACAGAGTAGTCAGGATCCGGTATAGGAGAATGCACTACTCAGTATGACACGATGTGCCGTGCTATGACATGAACTACAACGACTACCTTCAAAGTCACTGTTCCACTATCTTTAATGTGACTATTATCGCCACTGTTCATCACACCCCCAACCGGCCAGACACCGCCTACCAAGAGTCTGGGTCTGCCGTGGTTTCTTCCTAAAGGGAGTTTTTCCTCGCCACTGTTGCAATAGCTACTGCTAATGCTTGTTCTTGAGGGAATTACTGCAATTGTTGGGGCTTTGTAAATTATAGAGTGTGGTCTAGACCCACTCTATCTGTAAATTGTCTCGAGATAACTCTGTTATGATTTGATACTATAAATAAAATTGAATTGAATTGAAATTGAATTGAATTGAATTAATAATTACTAGCTAGCTAAGTAAGCTTCCGAAGTGCTGCATCTAAATGCTGTCGGAAACTTTACAATAATTTCAAAATGAACATAGAAAATAACCCAGTAAACATGGCTAGGTAATATTCAAGTTACTACAACATGAACACGAAGAGTAAACACGTTTTTACCAGATGGCTGTTGTTTGAATGAAATAATTTTACTTTAAATATCAGATTTGTTTGTTTCATAATTTAAGAACAATAATTAATATATACCAAAACCATATACCAAAAGTTATCAATGATTGCTCCTTTTTAACCAAAATACACAATATTGATTCATGATAACAATCATCCATATTGGGTTTACAAGAAGTGAATGAAGGCAGCAGTGAAACTGTCGCCATACTCTGGCCTTTCAATGTAAATTAAAACAAGCATTACTGTACAATAACTATAAATTATTAGAGTGCCAATCCAACTAAATTGACTGAACTCATAATTGGTGATGCCGAATAGTTTTTTTGTGTGTTGTTTGGGTGAATCGTTACAATGGATATTTGATTAGTAAATTAAAAAGAACCAGTTTTTTTGGTTCGGCAGCACACAAAAGCTTTGTAGGTCATCCCACCAAACAGCATTTTTATGTTTTTTACTAGCAGACGGCATTGACAAGAAATAAACTTCAGGCAACACAAAGTCAATGGAGAAAAGTGAATTACAGTATTTCCCCTCCGATGGGATCTGGAATTAAATGCGCTCGGTCTCTATATGGTTAGTAACATTATATAGTATAGTAACATTAATGCAACAGACATAATATGATAATCTCTAACCTATGTCCTCAGATACTGATATTTCCTTCAACAATGTCATTAAATTCACCCCAACCTTTACAATCAAAACTCACATATTGTGTGTTTTCATGTGTGGTTAAGGAGATATGATGCAATATGCATTATTTGGTTATTGCGGAAAAAAATGGAAGCCATGGCCAGCTTGAGGAGTCTTTGCTGGCTCCATTTCTAAAAATGTTCAGGGCCCCGTTCTGCACAAGTGTCCCACATTCCATGCTTTCATAAAAAAAGTAAACATATAAACCAGGCTGTAATGCTTCTACATCTGTAGCCTCATACTTTATATGTTTTATATTTTTGTTCAACACAGACGGGATGGTTCCGGTACCAAAGCCAGCACGGCACATCTCAGAATACCAAGAAGAGATTCAGCCAAATATCATAGACCGTTACAAGCAACTACAAGAAGGGTTGACAGAGATGAAACAACCTCTGGATGAGATGTACATAAATCTGTCTGTCATAGCTGGGGGTGACGTACACATCAACACACAGCATGAGGTCAGGCAGATTGAGACAGTGACGACAGCAGATACAGAGACAACAATAAAACCTTGTGACATGTTCAAACACTCATCTGGAGAAGACAGACCCATAAGAACAGTGCTGACCCAGGGAATCGCGGGAATTGGAAAAACATTTCCTGTGCACAAATTTGTGTTGGATTGGTGTAAAAGAGAAACCAATCAAGATGTGCATCTCATTTTTCCCTTCACCTTCCGCGAGCTGAATTCATGGAAGGGAGAGAAGGTATGTTTGGCAGAGCTCATTCATGAATGTATCTGGGAAACCAGAGACATCAAGAAAGAAGCTCTCAATCACATCTTTACAGCTCTGCATTCATCAGGAAACACCAACTTTGACAAGAGTGAATTCAAACTTCTGTTTGTTTTGGATGGACTGGATGAGAGCCGCCTTGATCTGGACTGCTCCACCAATAAAAACAAGGCAGTTAAAATTGATGTAACAGCGCGGACCTCAGTGGACAAGCTGCTGACGAACCTCATCAAGAAGAAACTGCTTCCCTCTGCTCGCCTCTGGATAACCACACGACCTGCAGCAGCCAATCAGATCCATTCTGATTTTGTAGACATCAGAACAGAGGTCAGAGGGTTCTATGACTCACAGAAGGAGGAGTACTTTAGGAAGAGATTCAGAAATGAGGAGCGGGCCGACAGAATCATCTCCCACATCAAGACATCACGAAGCCTCCACATCATGTGCCACATCCCAGTCTTCTGCTGGATCACTGCTACAGTTCTAGAGAAAGTGATGAAGACAAGAGAGGGAGGGAAGCTGCCCAAGACACTGACTGAGATGTACGCAGAATTCCTGCTGTTTCAGATTCATCAGACAAAGGAGAAGTATGACCCAGAAGAGTCATTAGCGAAACTGGCTTACCATCAGTTGGAAAAGGGCAACCTGATCTTCTACGAGAAAGATCTAGAAAAGAGTGGCATTGATGTCAGTAAAGCGTCGCTGTGCTCAGGTGTGTTCACAGAAATCTTCAAAGAGGAAAGTCAGAGGAAGAATATAAAAAAAAGATGTTTAGCTTCATCCATCTGAGTGTCCAAGAGTTTCTGGCTGCTCTTCATGTAGAGAGGGCAGTCATTAACAGAAACGAGAATGTGATGTTTGGGCAAAGTTTCTGCAAAAAAGTGTGGAAAGTTTTCAGCAGAACATCTATAGGTGGTTTTCCATTACCAGTACCTACTCGACTCGCCTCGCCTCGCCTCTACTCGCCTCGCCTCGCGTCCGTTTTCCATTGCAGATTTTAAGAATCGCCTCAGCAAGGCTGGTCGTCATAGCGACTGCCGTGGGCGTGGCTTAGTAGCTTGCTTTTCCCATTGACAAATCCCCGCCGCATTTCCTGGTTCTCTGTCTCCGTGAACAACATGATATCAAAGAGATATTAACGTTTACTGCTCCAGATTTCCCACCGTGATCACATATATATGACTCTAGAGTCGCTACTCGCTTTTTTTCTCTCACATATATATGACTCTAGAGTCGCTACTTGCTGCGGAGATAATCGCCGTCACTCTCTCACTTCTCCCTCGCTCACCAGCTCCCCACACACACACATACCGCGACTCGACACACACACATCACACATTACACACACCAGCGCACCAGTATAACCATCAGGCCACTTGTATGCTACGGAGAAAGCTCTGCTCAGCAAAAAAACACCGCTGGCTAAACTATTTAAAAATGCCGTCTGTCGCTGGCAATGCGGTGATCAGTGACGATTCTTTCTGACCAGTCAGCAGCCTGCAGGGTTTCGCGTCACCTTCTCAGCTCGCCTCAGCTCGCTTGGAACCTCGACTGAGGAGGTGCGAAAAAAAGTATCTGTTAGCAGGTACCAGGTACTTTTTTTCGTAATGGAAAACCAAAAAAGGCGAGGCGAGGCGAGGCGAGTAGGTACCATGTAATGGAAAAGCACCATATGACAGAGATCCACAGGTTTGCTATTGACAAGACCTTACAGAGTTCAAATGGCCACCTGGACTTGTTCCTTCGCTTCCTCCTGGGTCTTTCTCTGCAGACCAATCAGGATCTCCTCAACGACCTGCTGACTCAGACACGAAGTAGCTCACCAACCAATCAGGATACAGTTGAGTACATCAAGAAGAAGATCAGGAAGAATCTGTCTCCAGAGAAAAGCATCAATCTGTTCCACTGTCTGAATGAACTGAATGATCATTCTCTAGTGGAGGAGATCCATCAGGCCCTGAGTTCAGGAAGTCACTCCACAGATGAACTGTCTCCTGCTCAGTGGTCAGCTCTGGTCTTCATCTTACTGTCATCAGGAAACGATCTGGACATGTTTGACCTGAAAAACTACTCTGCTTCAGAGGATGTTCTTCTGAGGCTGCTGCCAGTGGTCAAAGCCTCCAAAAAAGCTCTGTAAGTGCTCCAATTACTGAAGACATAAACTGTATCAGATGTGTAGGGTTGTTCTCAACTAATTAATGTTTTAGTCAACTCATAGTCAAGATTTGGTCAACAAATTGATTAGTTGATCAATTGAAAAACCTGCAATTTTTAAATTCAGTTTCATTGAACCCTTAGCAGATTTCTAGGGCCCGAGATATTGCTCTAATCATTGTGGACATATTTCCCATTTACCTTCATCAGCTTCGCCCAACCGGAAGGTAGCCATTATTAATTTATGCACTTTTCATGTGTTTTACATTCGTTAAAACCAGTCCTAGGCCGTGATTTCAATCTTCTTGAATCTTTGCAGGTAGAATCTGTTGACCTTCATGACGAAAAGTTATCCAAAGAATTAGATGGCACTGCTTTAATTTTTCTTCAATAATCAGAAAAATAGCAATATATGGGAAACCATCTTTGTCTAACTGCTCCTGGGGCATGAGTCTGATCGGCACGACAACTTGCATATAGAGTCTGTGAACCCTCATGACAAAAAGATATCAAAAGAAATTTGATAACTAAAACAATGCGTTATGGAGGACCAACTTCCTGTTGGTGGGAGTCGAAACCGGAACAGTTGTAAATTGGCAAAAGTTATTCCGATTTACATGAAACTTAGAATTTGTGGTCTACAATGTGTGATATTGCAACCAACAGTACCCCCGGGGCAAGGAGTGAGGGCCTGTAATCACTGCTTGCAGCTTTAATTAGGACCCGAGCACGAAAGTGCAAGGCTACAACAGTGCCTTGCACTGAAAGTGCGAAGGAACCTATTGTTTTTGGTCAGCTTATTTTTCCGATTCCTTCGTCGCATTTTTGAGGGGGTAACAATGCACGAAAACTCACAAAAATTGTGAAAATTCTGGTGAAAATTCCAAAGATTCAAAATAATTACTCATATGTACCACTAGGTGGCGCTATTGCAGAAAAAACGCATTTGGCCCTATAACTCCTAAACCGTACATCGCACATTCAAAAACCACATATCAAAAAAATTGCTATCAACGCAAAACTTAAGATTCTTGTTTGCCATGACCTTCTGGAGTTGCTGCATACATTTTACGAAAATTGGCCAATAGGAGGCGCTACAAGTACATAAAGTTTATACCTCATGAACAGCTCATCCGATTTTTACAAAGTTTGATGGGCATCATCTAGGACCACTCATGATACCACCCCTACAGTAAGGTATTGATTGGTCAAAGTGGGCGTGGCCTATGGGACCTTAATTGGTTTGGGCAAATTTTTGACAGCCTCAATATATACAAAAACGTACAAAAATTGGCGCCCACATAAACATCTGGGAGCTTTGCGAGACTGTACAGCGATTTGGCCCATACCTGTAAGCGGGCTCCATAGCGCCCCCTCATGCGTGGAAGGCCTTAACTTGGATATAGTTGCTCTGATCGTCACCAGATTTAATAGCTATATTACTCTAATCATTGCAGACATATTTCCCATTTACCTTCATTAGCTCCACCCAACCGGAAGGCAGCCATTTTTAAGTATGCATTTTTCAGGTGTTTTACATTCTTTCAAACTCGTCCTAGGCTCTGATTTCAATCTTCTTGAATCTTTGCAGGTAGTATCTGTTGACCCTCATGACGAAAAGTTATCCAAAGAATTTTGATAGTTGAAAAAAAGCACAAGATACAACAACTTCCTGGCTAAACTGGAAGTTGCGTTATCTTGGCAACAATCATTCCAATTTCCACGAAACTTGACAAGGTTGTTCCTCATGGCTGGTTTTAGCATCTTTGAATAACTAGATGGTGCTGTTTTAATTTAATCAGCAAAATGTTGATATATGGAAAACATACTCTGTCTAACTATTCCTGGGGCGTGAGTCCGATCAATTTTGATAGCTAACACAATGCGCAAGTTACAGAGGACCAACTTCCTGTAGGGGGCTGTCGAAACAGGAAGTTGCGTATCTTACCAAGATTTATTCTGATTGCCACCAAACATGACAGAGATGTTCCGCATAGGGGCTTGAGCATCCATGCCAAATTTAGAGTGAATTGGCCATTAGATGGTGCTGTTAGATTTTTTTTATTAATTAGCCACATCGCGATATATGGGAAACCTACTTTATCCAACTCCTCCTGGGCTGTGAGTCCAATCTGCACGAAAACTTGGATAAAGACTTGGTGGACCCTTGTGACTAAAAGTTATGAAAAGATTTTTGATAGCTAACGCAATGCAC
This sequence comes from Perca schrenkii, assembly GCA_025617405.1. Taxonomy (NCBI): domain Eukaryota; kingdom Metazoa; phylum Chordata; class Actinopteri; order Perciformes; family Percidae; genus Perca; species Perca schrenkii. The sequence goes on from CM046788.1 coordinate 43,722,722, forward strand.
AAGTTATGGAGGACCAACTTCCTGTAGGTGGGTGCCAACGGCTATTCCGATTTACATGAAACTTAGAATGTGTGGTCACCATGCGATGTTGCGTTTGCCAGTAACCCCCGGGGCAAGGGGCGAGGGCCTGTCATCGCTGCTTGCAGCTTTAATTCTTCTTTTTACTGGCAAATTAATTGCCTTTTTGAGGGGCTTAACATACTCAAAAACGCATCAATTCTGGTAAAAATGTATGTATTGTAAGGGTTTCGGAAATAGGCACACAAAAATGGCTCGCTAGTTCCCCCTACAAAATTATAAGCATTGAGCCCCTGCAGTATGTTTAACGTAGACTCATGAAACGTGGTAAATATATGTAACATCTCAAGACGTACAAAAAACGTAATTCGAGCCATACCCTCAACCCAACAGGAAGTCCGCCAATTTAATTTAAAGTTCAAAATAAGTGTGATTTTGGCCATTTCCACATTTTGTACTTTAACAAACTCCTCCTAGAGATTTTATCCGATCAACTTCAAATTTGGTCTGTGCCATTTTAAGACGGTAAAGATGAACATTTACTAAAAGAAAAACTTTTCGTCATAGGGCATGGCTGTGGTGGGGCGGCCATTTTGTGCGTTTCACCATCTAAACAGGAAGTAGGTGTAACTTGAGTGTACATTGACCAATTGGCTCGAAACTTTTCAGGATTCATAAGAGTCCAACCCAGACGAGATCTACAGGCCAAAATTGGCTCCAAGCCAAAGCGCCCTCTAGTGGCAACAGGAAGTAGGCCTAAAAGTCTAGGTGCTATACTTTAATGTATTCCTCCAAGAGGTTTCATCCGTTGGACTTCAAGCTTGGTCTGTACCATCTCAACACCTTAGAGATAAAAACTTATTAAAAGAAAAACTTTTTGTCAAACGGTGTGGGCGTGGCGGCCATTTTGAGTGTTTAGCAATGAACCAGAAAGTCGTTGTAACCAGTGTACATTGTCATATCTGCTTGAAATTTCACAGAATAAACAAGGGTCCAGGCCTGAGGACACATACAGGCCAATATTGACTTTTGGTCATAGCGCCCCCCGCTGGCAAGGAAATCAGACTTATATGAGAAACATCATCCAATTTTCATGAAACTTTTAATGTGTTGTGTACATGTTATACTGAGCCGGCCCCTATACTATAACCACGCCCACTTACTCAGGCCAAAGCCCCTTTCATAACATAACATTTTAACCGTTTAGGGTGAGGTATCATTAAACTCAGCAGACAGTTTCTTTTTGATTGGTGATAGTTTGACCCGCCCCCTATGATGTAGCCACGCCCCTTTTTATAACGTATGACCCGTTTGATGTAGACCCTTGTGTGAGGTATGATTGAACTCAGCAGAGAGTTCCTTATTCATTGGTGATGATTTGGCCCGCCCCCTATGCTTAAGCCACGCCCCATCATAACTAGTGACCCATTTAAGGTAGAGTTGTGTGAGGTATCAATGAACTCAGCATAGACTTCCTTTTTTATTGTAAAAGGTTTGCCCCAAGCCCTATGCTTTGGCCACGCTGCTCTCTCCTTTTCTTTCCATTTGTTTCCATTTGTTTGCATCCTTGTCCCCAGAAATTCTTGTTACTAACCTAGCTCTAGGGAGTTTACTCCCTGAAGTCATTATGTTTTTTCACCCAGCATATTTCCTTGGATTAGGATGGCACCAAGAACTTGGTTGCAGCTGTCGACCTGGTCCTGCTGCACTCCCTGCTACACCCTGCTATGCTCTGCAGTGCCCTGCTGTGTCCTGCTGCGTCCTGCTGAACCGTGCTGCGTCCTGCTACGTCCATCTATGCTCTGCTGTGCCACGTTACATCTTGTAACGCCCTGCAGTGCCCTGCTATGACATGAACTACTGTGACTACCATTCGTAGTCACTGTCCCATTATCTTTATTGTGACTATTATTGCCACTGTTCATCACACCCCCAAACGGCACCGTCAAACACCGCCTACCAAGAGCCTGGGTTTGCCGAGGTTTCTTAAAAGAGAGTTTTTTCTCACCACTGTCGCACTAAATGCTTGCTCTTGGGGTAATTGCTAGAATGTTTGGTCTTTGGAAATTATAGAATGTGGTCTAGACCTACTCTATCTGTAAAGTGTCTTGAGATAACTCTTGTTATGATTTGATACTATAAATAAAATTGAATTGAATTGAACTCAGCAGGGTGTTCCAAGGTCAAGGTCAAGGTCAAGTTTATTTATAGAGCACATTTACAAGCAGTCACTACTGCCCCAAAGTGCTGTACAGATACTAAATACTGATAAACATTATAAAAAGCAAACTAATTAGCCAAAAAGAAGAAGTAAAAAACCCACTAAAAACATAGTATCCCAGAAACAATAATAATTAAAACATATGTAAACATGATTACAAACAATATTCCCTTTTCATTGGTGACAATTTGCAGTCTCTGAGTGCCGCGCAAATGCACAGCAGCGTTCACCAGTAACCCCGACGCACGCAGAAGCGCGAGGGCCAGTCAAATGTTGCTTGCAGCTTTAATTTTTTTTTAGTTTAATTTAACTTTTATTTAACCAGGTAGGCCGATGAGAACAGGTTCTCATTTGCAACGACGACCTGGCAAAGAAAAGCATAAGCGTGCAAGACAAAATACAGTTTGACATACAATAAAGAAGAAGCTTGTTCCACCAACAGCTAAAAGTCTTGATTTCGTTAAGTGAGCAGCAAGCATATTGGCCATTGACAAGAGCCTGAACCAGAACCTTATGCAGCATGTATCTATATGATCATGTTGTTGCAGCAATGTTGGCAGTGAAGGAGAGTTGGCCATTGAGTGTCACACCCAGGTCTCTAGCAGTCCAACCCGGTCTCACGCCAGGTTGTATAAAATTCACGTTATTTTGATTCATAAATTTGTGTACAGGTTACGATTTTGACGTTTTTTTCGTGTATATGCAACGACTTTTGAACGTGTACAGGTCACGCTTTTCGAACCTGCTCTGGGGGACGCGACAACGGGGAAATGCCGCGCCACACACCGGCCAAAACAACGGGACGGGCAGCCACTCGCGATCCACCCGCGCAGGGGCACACTACAACGGGGAAATGAAACGCCGCACGGCGGCCAAAACAATGGGACGGGCCGCCACTCGCGACCCGCGCAGGGGCACAATACAACGGGGCAATGAAATGTAACAAAGGTACTGCCACACGCGGGGCGCAATCCCCGGTCTCCGGGGTGAAAGTCCTGTGTTTTCTGACCCATCCACCACCCCGACCAACCTCCCTACGCGGACTTTCGCCTTATCAACTACTCGCTACCGTCAGCGTTCTGGGATCACGAAATATTCTTCCCATTAAAATGCATTGCTTTCAATTTCGTAATCGCCACACGAAAAAAAACGGCATTTACGTAACCTGTCCACGACTTAATAGATTACAATAACGTGACTATATAACAACCTGGCATGAGACTGGGCTGAGCAGTCCTGGTGGGGACTACCAAAGAGTTGTCAATCTGGGAGGAAGATTGGAAGGAAAAGCAGCTCAGTCTTGTCAAGGCTGAGTTTTAAGTGGTGTGTGGACATTCAATGAGAGATGTCAGTCAGACAGGCAGAGGTACTTGCTTGTACTAGTGTTCCAGATTGGGGAAAAGAGAGAATTAGTCAGGCATCATCTGCATAGTTGTGGTAGAAAAAAGCCATGTGAGTGAAAAAGAGAAACCGAGAGGGAGATGGTGTACAGAGAGGAGGGGGCCCAGGACAGAACCTTGAAGGATCCCATTATGAGTGGACATGGTTCTGACAAAGATTATCTCAAAGTTACCAAGTAGGTGCTGTCTTTGAGGTAAGATATGAGCAGAGTGTTCAGAAACTGAGACACAGATCCTGAAGGATAAAAATTAGGTTTTGGTGGTTTATTGTTTCAAATGCAGCAGAAAGGTCCAGAAGGATAACCACAGAGTGGAGAAAGGCTGATCTAGCCCCTCAGTGACAGGAATGAGGGCCGTTATAGTTGAGTGGCCTGCCTTGAAACAAAAATTGTTGGGATCAAGAAGGTTGTTCTGGTGAAGATAAGAAGAGAGTTGGTTGAAGATAGCACGTTTGAGTGTTTTGGAGAAAACGGAAGAAGACAGACAGGTCTGTTGTTGTCAACTTCAGACAGGTTGAGTGTGGCTTTCTTTTGGAGAGGGGTCACTCTTGCTTCTTTGAGAGAGTCCAGGAAACAGCCGGTTGACTAGGTGGTGATAATAAGATGATAATAAGATGGGTGAGAAAAGGGTGACCCAAATCTTTCACAAGGTGTTGTCATTTTTCTTTACCTGGTAGCTATCTAAATATATGTGTAAGCCATATCAAATACAGATTAATATGTTTGCACTTATGTTCTGTTCAAATTTTTAGGCTGAGTAGCTGTAACCTGTCAGAGAGAAGCTGTGAAGCGCTGTCCTCAGTTCTCAGCTCAGAGTCCTCTAGTCTGAGAGAGCTGGACCTGAGTAACAACAACCTAAAGGATTCAGGAGGGAAACTGCTTTCTGCTGTACTCGAGAGTCCACACTGTAAACTGGAGACTCTCAGGTCAGGAATAATAAACCTGTAAAGGGTGAACCAGATCTGTCATACAGTGTCTTCAGTTAACCACTTTATTTTATGATAATAGTAATGCTTACCTAAACATAAGTATAATTAATATCAAATACAGATAGATTTCTTTCTTTTTTTACATGTGTTCTGTATTTTTAGGTTGAGCGACTGTGATCTGTCAGAGAGAAGCTGTGAAGATCTGTCCTCAGTTCTCAGATCACGGTCCTCTAGTCTGAGAGAGCTGGACATGAGTAACAATGACCTAAAGGATTCAGGAGGGAAGCTCCTTTCTGCTGGACTTGAAAGTCCACACTGTAAACTGGAGACTCTCAGGTCAGGAATAATAAACCTGTAAAGGGGGACCCATATCTGTCATACAGTGTTTTCATTTTTCTTTAGACAGTTAACCACTTTATTTTATGAAAGTAGCTGCTATCTAAATATAAGTGTAAGTAATATCAAATACAGGTAGAAATGTTTTTACATATGTTCTGCACATATTTTAGGCTTAGCGGCTGTAACCTGTCAGAGAGAAGCTGTGAAGATCTGTCCTCAGTTCTCAGCTCTGAGTCCTCTAGTCTTAGAGAGCTGGACCTGAGTAACAATGACCTGAAGGATTCAGGAGGGAAGCTGCTTCCTACTGGAGTGAATAGTCCACACTGTAAACTGGAGACTCTCAGGTCAGGAACAATAAATCTGTAAAGGGGAACCAGATTTGTCACACAGTGTTTTCATTTTTCTTTAGACAGTTAACCACTTTATTTTATGAAAGTAGCTGCTATCTAAATATAAGTGTAAGTAATATGAAATAGAGATATAATTGTTTTTACATAAGTTCTGTACATATTTTAGGCTGAATGGCTGTAAACTGTCAGAGAGAAGCTGTAAAGATCTGTCCTCAGTTCTTAGCTCAGAGTCCTCTAGTCTGAGAGAGCTGGACCTGAGTAACAACAACCTGAAGGATTTAGGAGTGAAGCAGCTCTCTGCTGGACTGGAGAGTCAACATTGTAAACTGGAGACTCTCAGGTCAGGTTTCAGCTTCTGTTAAACAAATAACCATTTAAATGTTGCTTGATATACAAGTTAATGTATGTTAAAAAAGATACCCAACATCTTTCAGCCAATTGTTTAGTTTCACGGCCCACAACTTCCATGTTTTGATTCAGTCTGACCACTCTCATCAGCACCTTCTTCAGCTGTTTCCATCCAACAAGCTCTGATAAACCCACTGTACACTACCTGCCCAGCAGCAGACAGCAGACAGACACAATTAGACACAAGCTGGTAAAGAAAGTTCAACATCTAACAGCTTAAGAGCCAAATATTTTTCTTAAGGGTTTGTGGAGACTTAGTCCATTTTTTTCAATCTTAGAACTCTGTATGATACTCTGTGATTCACTCACATATCATTCCCAGTGCAGCTGGCTGCATCATAAAGATTTTTTGTGATCTTACAGATGTCTGCTGTCTACCAGCCTTAATCGATAAAGCTTTAGGGCTATACCATCTTGAGTCAAATTACTTTGTCGGGTTCTATGCCAACTTTTAAATTCAATATTTCCACAGACTCTTCCGCTTTATTTTGCTCTTTTGTTGGACTGGTTTTGGGCCACTGTAGAAGTTTGCTAGTTGAGTGAGAGGTCAACAATAAATTAATGCAGATTTAAGACAAGTTACTTTGTGTCAAATTCTGGTTGCATTTGACTGTTTAGCAACAATATATTTTAAACAAGTGGACTGATGAGACAATTTAACATTTAGCTAACATTAGGAAATTTACACTGAAGAAGAAAGACATGGTGAAAATGAATTAATTATTATTATTATTGTCGTAAATTCAATTCATTTTCTGTGTGTGTGTGTGTGTATTTGTATTTGTGTGTCCAGTTTGTCAGGCTGTCTGATCACAGAGAAAGGCTGTACTTCTCTGGTCTCAGCTCTGAGCTTCAACCCCTCCCATCTGACAGTGTTAGACCTGAGCTACAATCATCCAGGAGACTCGGGAGTGAAGCTGCTTTCAGCTAGACGGGAGGATCCACACTGGAGACTGGACACTCTAAGGTATGAACAGACAGCAGAGCTCACTGTTGGTTCACAGTGTGTACCAGCAACCCTGGTGATAACAGTGAAGACAGTAACTCAACTCAACTCCTATTAATAAGTTACATCCTTATTGGAGCACTTTGAGGACGTCTCAATTATGTTGATGTTCAGTGTTAATCTTTGACCTTAGAAACCTGAGATGTTTGATTAATACTTAATGCAAATGCTTGCTCTCGGGGGAATTACTGGAATTGTTGGGTCTTTGTAAATTATAGTGTGGTCTAGACCTACTCTATCTGTAAAGTGTCCTGAAAGAACTCTTGTTATGATTTGATACTGTAAATAAAATTAAATTGAATTGATATATTTTAAAGATGAGAGATGAGGAAGCTTCTGAAGGTTCATTCTTACTTTGTTTCTTCCTCCAGGCTGGATCATTGTGGAGAGGAGAGGCTGAAACCTGGTCTGATTAAGTGTGAGTGTGCTTTCACTTTGATTCATAAAACAAGGCACAACATTTGACAGTAGGATCAGTAATTTATTTTTATTTTTTTTTCGATTGCTAACAAGCATCAGTTAAAACAGAAGTCACATCGTAAAATCTATTCACACAGAGAAACAGAAGTCACAAACTGTGGCTCATTTTTCATTGCTTTAACACAAAATGCTAGCCTGGATGCCAGCCAAACTTTTGAACATTTGAACATTTGAGGTCGGGAAGTACGTTCTGGACTTGATCCGTTGTGGAGCAACTATGCTCGAACCAGAGCTGTTTGGATCAATCAAATTGTCAGGGCAGGCTTTATACAATGATGGACAGTAACGTAACCAACCACGTCACCAAGGAGTGCTTGGGTTGAATTTGTTTACAACAAAGATGGCTGCCATCGCGTCTGTTACAGAAGATACTGAAAGCGCATTTATTTTAAAATCCTCAACTGGGCCGTCTCAGCTCGACTCAAACAAGCTGATGGTGTCACTGCGACTCAGCTGTTCAAGTCCGCCCGAAAGCACGGTAACGTTATATGGTCGTGCAAGACAGAGTGTGACTGAAGAGAGAGAGCGCCCAGCAGCGTTAGAACGAAGCCGTGAATCAGAGAAATAAAACGTGTTTTTGCCAATTCATCTCTAGAAATGCAACTGTAGCAAGCATCACACTATCACTAACGTTATCCACAGTCATATTTACACGAAACACATGATATATCCAGCTACAAAAAAGTCTAAAAGTTAGGACAGAAGTGCAAAGAGGTTGCTATGGAGATGATACACCGTCTCGTCTCATTGGTGTCGAGTCCGTTGACAATTGAGTTGAGTTCCGTTGCTCTGATTGGTTGTAGGTCTATCCGTTGCTCTGATTGGTTGTAGGTCTATCCAATTGAGTGCAGAGGCATGTTCTTTCCTGGTTCAGTTGAAACACGCCCCATAATCACAGCCCAATGGAGCAGTATCAGACTCAGATTCTGACTAGAATCTGAGTATGACCATGTCAGGCTAACAAAATGCAGTCAATGATCACATTTTCCAAAATCTTTGAAATCCTTCTCATGCAGACTCCACCACAAGCAGAACACTTTCTGCAGCACATTGTTCAAATGCTTAGACACTTGAAATTATTTAATATTGAATATGAATAAATAACTAAATTAATATTTCCTTGTTAAGTGTATGACATAATTCATGTTTGTGAGATTACATGAGATTTTCAGAGCTCATAGAAATGGAGGAACTTACACTAATTGAACTGAGCTCTTGGATTCTCTTTATTTCTTTATTTATTTTTATTATTATTATTTTTTTCTTACCTTTTTAAATGTAGCGGGTACAAATATTTGCTGGCCCTTTAAGAGTTGAGCTCAGGTGAACGCGCAGGAGAGGGTGCACAAGCAGAGTCAGGGCCTTTTTACCTGGCACGCGCCAATGTGACGTCAAAATTACGTAGATCTTGCTGGCGCGTCAGGATTTTGACTGCGCAAACGAGTATAAACACTTACGGCGCTCCCATGACATCACATTTGCACACGACAGGTCGGCTGCGGCAAGTATACCGTACGTTTCATAGTGTGGTACATACGAGTAGCGAATACAGAGTGGTAGCTTTGTGGAGCTACAATGCAGTGCCTAAAGTTATAATTTAAAGTTTATCGAGTGGCCATATTACGTGTATTAAAATCAGTAATGCGGTTACGTTTGGGTTTTCCGTGTACTTTGATAGTGCAAGAAACGGAACGAGCGCCAGCGAACCAACGTGAGTGTTGGCATTAGCTTTTAACTGGGCTGCATGTTAATGCACAGACAGACTGGCTATACGGATGAAGACGGCTGGAAGAGCATTCAAGTGTGAGTCTAGTGCTGGGGTTTATATCGTCTAGATCGCTAGAAGTGCTCAGGGTAACTTTACCAGAGTTTTGTTTAGTAAGAGCTAGTTTGAACGTCAGAGATATCAACGGTTGCTGGGTTGGAACATTACTGCCACCCCTCTCCCCACTCCGTGTGTGAACTGCGTGGGAAAACATTATCTCAAGTTTGTAGCTGTGGACTACCCTGCAAGCAGAAGGGAAAACTCTTTTTCTCCGCGGGTGCAACAAGTTACTTAAGAGGTTTACCCTGCCATCCATCAGACATCCTTCAAGTGTGATCTTTGCTGTTTATGGGTAATACCTGAACCACACCTTGTCATTAAAACTGACGAAACAAGATACTGTGCGCAGTCAGGACCAGAGGTGTATAAAGTACTAGAGACCCATACTTGAGTAAAAGTACAAGTGCTATGTCAAAAAAGTGACTTGAGTAGAAGATGAAGTGCTCTTTAAGCACCCCACTTAAGTGGAAGTACTCAAGTATTCAAAAAAGTTTTTACTTAAGTATTGCAAGTAGTTTATTTTAAAATGTACTACTCAAGTACTGAAAGTAAAAGTACAAGTATTGTGTTATGTAGTTATTAAAGAAAGCAGTCAAATTTTGAATATCATATTGTTGGAGTTCAACTTTTTACATGGTATTAAGACGGAGCATTACAGGCAGTAACAAGTTGTACACTGCTGGATATGAAGGAAGTTTCTGAAATAAACCCCAAAAGGTACATTAATGTCACAGCTGTTATAATTAATATTATCTGATATAACAGTGGGTTATTAATCACTTATTAACAAATTCTGAAATAAAATGTGTGATGTAGTGGAAAGTTAGCAAGCTAGCAAAATACAAACTAACAGCTTCACATCACAGGGTGAAACATCCAGATAAACTGGATCAGCTTCACATCACAGGGTGAAACATCCAGATAAACTATCTGCTCCACATCACAGGGTCAAACATCCAGATAAACTAGATCAGCTTCACATCACAGGGTCAAACATCTAGATAAACTAGATCAGCTTCACATCACAGGGTCAAACATCCAGATAAACTAGATCAGCTTCACATCACAGGGTCAAACATCCAGATAAACTAGATCAGCTTCACATCACAGGGTCAAACATCCAGATAAACTAGATCAGCTTCACATCACAGGGTCAAACATCCATATAAACTAGATCAGCTTCACATCACAGGTCAAATGGTTAACATTCAGTAATCACTGCAGACTGAAACAACTCAGGAATAGCTTCATCTGCTGCAACAATGGCTAAATAGAAAGAGTACAAACTTACATCGTCTCTGACTTCTGAACAGGCAACCACCGTAATGAAAACAATCTCGGGGGATTTCTTACGTAACTTAGACGTAATAACGTAACAACGTAATTATCGTACGTAACTAACGTAGCCGTAACTACACACACTGTAACCTCCACAGTCTCCGTAGCATGAGGAATTCACAACAGTAACGAGTAACGATGCAGCACATAAAAAATGTATCGGAGTAAAAGTATTAAACTCATCGAAAAGATGTACTCAAATAAAAGTGGAAGTAGGTGAAAAAAATAATACTCCAGTAGAGTACAGATACAGCCTTTTAGTACTTAAGTACAGTAGTGAAGTAGTTCTACTTCGTTACTATACAGCTCTGGTCAGGACCGAACTGTGAACACTACATTTTTCTCTGGGCCATTAAGCTATTCCGTTGTACAGTATGGAACACTGCATTTACGGCCGTGGTTCATTTTCAATATCCTTGAAAAACTTCCAAACGTTCTTCTTTCTAAAGTACACAGCACAGCTTGTGTGTGAGATCTTGTTAAGTTATAGCAACTTCCTTTCTAAACAGGAAGTTGCGTTATCTTGGCAACAATTATTCCGATTGCCCCGACACTTGACACAGTTGTTCCTCATGGCTGGTTTAGCTTCTGTGCCAAATTTGGCGGCAAACAACCATTAGATGGCGCTGTTTACAATTTTTGTTAATTAATCAGCAAAATATTGACATATGGGAAGTCTACTTTGTCTAAATACTCCTGGGACGTGAGTCCGATCGGCACGAAAACTTGCATATAGACTTGGAGGACCCTTGTGACAAAAAGTTATCAAAAGAATTTTGATAGCTAAAACAATGCGCAAGTTATGGAGGACCAACTTCCTGTAGGTGGTTGTGGAAACAGGAACGGTTGTATCTTGCATACGGTTATTCCAATGGACACAAAAACTTAAGAAAGTTGTTCCTCATGTGCCAATGAGGAACATTTACAGTGCTGTTGTTAATTAATCAGCAAAATATTGACATATGGGAAGTCTACTTTGTCTAAATACTCCATGGGACGTGAGTCCGATCGGCACGAAAACTTGCATATAGACTTGGAGGACCCTCGTGACAAAAAAGTTATCAAAAGAATTTTGATAGCTAAAACAATGCGCAAGTTATGGAGGACCAACTTCCTGTAGGTGGTTGTGGAAACAGGAACGGTTGTATCTTGCATACGGTTATTCCAATGGACACAAAACTTAAGAAAGTTGTTCCTCATGTGCCAATGAGGCTGTTTGCCAAATATGTTGTCAATTGGCCTTTAGATGGCGCTGTTTTAATTTTTTTAATTAATTAGCTAATTTGCTTTGAGCGAAACCTACTTTTTTAACTCCTCCTAGAGCATGAGTCCCATCTGCACAAAAATATACACGTAGACTCGGTGGACCCTCCTGACAAAAAGTTATCAAAAGAATTTGGATAGCTAACACAATGCACAAGTTACAGAGGACCAACTTCCTGTAGAGGCTGTCTAAACAAACAATTTATTTTATCAATTAGCCACATAACGATATACGGATATTGATATATACATACTTTGTCTAACTCCATGTGCCGTGAGTCCAATCTGCACGAAAACTTGGATATGGACTCGGTGGAACCTCGTGACTAAAATTTATCAAAATAATTTTGAATGCTAAAACAATGCGCAAGTTATGGAGGAACAACTTCCTGTAGGTGGCTGTTGAAACATGAACGGTTCTATCTTGGCAAAAGTTATTCCGATTTACATGAAACTTAGAATGTGTGGTCTACATGTGATGTTGCGTTTGCCAGTACCCCCCGATGCAAGAAGCGAGGGCCCGTCATCGCTGCTTACAGCTTTAATTTTATTTTTTTTTTGTGTGAATAACAACTGTTTTTTTACATAGAGAAATTTAAAAACAGAAGGAAGTTGAATTTAAAGCTTATGTATCTGCATTCTGTTCTCCTTTGAAAGATAATCCAAAGAGATATTTCATTGTGAAGTTTTGATCTAATTAACAGTCAGTCTGTTAATAACGCAACTAATAAATCAGGTGTGTTAGATGATAAACTGCTGCTGTGTTGTGTGTTGTTCTCTCCATCAGATTCCTGTGAACTCACACTGGACACAAACACAGTGAACAGACACCTCAAACTGTCTGACAACAACAGGAAAGTGACACTAGCGGCGGAGGATCAGCCATATCCTGATCATCCAGAGAGGTTTGACCCCTGGTGGCAGCTGCTGTGTAGAGATGGTCTGACTGGTCGCTGTTACTGGGAGGTCGAGAGGAGAAGAGATGTTCTTATATCAGTGAGTTACAGAGGAATTAGGAGGAAAGGAAACAGAGATGACTGTGTGTTTGGATGTAATGATCAGTCCTGGAGTCTGTCCTGCTCTGATAGTCGTGGTTACTATGTCAGTCACAATAACAGAAGAATAGACCTCCCTCTCTCATCCTCTGTCTCTGAGAGAGTAGGAGTGTATGTGGACTGTCCTGCTGGCTCTCTGTCCTTCTACACAGTCTCCTCTGACTCACTGATCCACCTCCACACCTTCAACACCACATTCACTGAACCTCTTTATCCTGGGTTTGGGTTATGGTTTAGGTTACCTGGTTCAGTGTCTCTGTGTTCTCTTTAGGACGGAGAGTCTCCTCCTGTCCACAGAAACACTCACACTGTTGACCAACACACACAATCTCTCTGTAAATCAAACTCAAAATTACAAGAGAACAATACATTAAAGGGGTGATAGAATGATTATATAGAGTATTTCACACTGTTCCTTATGGTCTCCTAATTGGATATGTAACATTTGTTGGGCTGAAAATGGCCTGGTTGATATTTTATTGGCCCTTATGCATCCCTGTGTTTTGGCTCTATTTGAAACAAGAGCTTTTCTTCCAAATATGGTATGCTCGTGAATATTTAGATGAACTGCGCGCTGATTGGTTGAGCGAATTGCCATAGGCAGACCTTAGAGATGCGCGCTGATTGGTTGAGCGAATCCCCAATACACACACATTAGAGAAGCGACAGAATCTCATATTTCAGACACTGCAATGTTTCATTACCAAATTCACTTCTGAGACTTTTTTATGTGAGAAATCAACTATATAAAGCTCAAATATGGGCCGTTTTACGAAAATTGATGGCTAATTGCAAATATGGTAAGACTGTGTGTCGGACTTCAGCGGCGGTGCTGCTGCCTCGCCGCACGGCCTGCCTTCCTTCACAGACCCCGGCCTGCTGTGAGCTCCGTTAGGCTGGCAGCCCTGACAGAGCTCCAGGGCCTGCAGCTCCCCTCTTCCTGCTAGCTAAATGGCCCGTTGTGTGAGAGTGAGAGCGCGGTCAGAGAGCTTGTTACACCAGCGATCTCTTACCACATGTTACACACAATGTCACGCCACTTAGCTATACAACATCTAAATGTCTTATAAACCTAACAACGGTGTCCGATTTCAAGTTAATATTTGTGAAGTTTAGCTAGGTGTTTCGTTAGCTGCGACTGTCCCTTCAATCCTATCTATGTGTAGCTACAAATCACGGCTAGTTAGCTTCATTTTTGGTCGTAATTCGAGTATATTTACAGTTAGAATTTCGTTACGCCACTTACACATCTAACTAAATGTCTTATAAAGCTAACTACGATGTCCGATTTCAAGTTAATGAATATTTGTGAACAGTGGGGGTTTTGTTAGCTATGACTGCCCCTTCAATCCTAGCTATGTGTAACTAGCTACAAATCACGGATAGTTAGCTTCATTTTTGGCGTAATTTCTGTATATTTAGAGTTTGAATTTAATCACGCCACTTATACAAGATCTCCCTAAAGGTCTTATAAAGCTAACAACGGTGTCCGATTTCAAGTTAATATTTGTGAAGTTTAGCTAGGTGTTTCGTTAGCTGCGACTGTCCCTTCAATCCCATCTATGTGTAGCTAGCTACAAATCACGGCTAGTTAGCTTCATTTTTGGTCGTAATTCGAGTATATTTACAGTTTGAATTTCGTCACGCCACTTACACATCTAACTAAATGTCTTATAAAGCTAACTACGATGTCCGATTTCAAGTTAATGAATATTTGTGAACAGTGGGGGTTTCGTTAGCTATGACTGTCCCTTCAATCCTAGCTGTGTGTAGCTACAAATCACGGCTAGTTAGCTTCATTTTTGGTCGTAATTCGAGTATATTTAGCTACAGTTTGAATTTCGTCACGCCACTTACACATCTAAATAAATGTCTTATAAAGCTAACTACGATGTCCGATTTCAAGTTAATGAATATTTGTGAATTTCAGAGGAATTCTAAGAGGAGCTAGCTCTCATTGATAGAGCTACATCCAGCCGCAGGCTCTATCAATGAGACTCGCGGACAAGCAGCGTTTATTTCCCCAATCGTTTGTTTAAATAACTCAACACATTATAATTACACACATTAAAATATTAACTGGAACCTGTGGTAACAGATTGCTGGTGCAACAAGCTCGCTGACCGTGCTCTCACTCACACACACCGGGCATTTAGCTAGCAGGAAGAGGGGAGCTGGCCTGCAGGCCCTGGAGCTCTGTCAGAGCACCAGCGTGTAGTAATCCATTATCCAAAGCCGGTGACTTTGCGCGGGTATGGAGTGCTGTCGGCTGCAAGCCGTAACGGAGCTCCAAGTTCCTCAGAGCAGGCCGGGGTGTGTTAAGGAAGGCAGGTCGGGCGGCGAGGCAACAACACAGGCAGCACCGGTGCCGAACTCCGACACACAGTCGGACAACATTTGCAATTAACCATCCATTTTCGTAAAACAGCCCATATTTGAGCTTTACATAGTTGATTTCTCGCATAAAAAAGTTTCAGAAGTGAATTTTGTAATGGAATAGCAGAGATCTGCGTGACCTAGCTAGATTCAGAAGACTACCTGATCTCAGGTCAGTTGTGTAGCCTATGTAAATGTTGGGGCGTGACTGTTCTCTTAAGGTTCCGGATTTTGAGCTGCCTACGCAGGCAACTCAGCTTTGTTGGGATTCGCCCATTTTCAGTGGCAGTTTCAAAATATGAGATTTTCATAGCAAAGGGGTGTCAGTGGGACTTTGAGCTTCTATGTATGTCCTATTTACCCACCGAACTGTCGTTATTCAATTATGACAGGGTAAAATCGTTTTTGCATTCTATCACCCCCTTAAATTAGTCACTAATATATAGGCTTTATAATAACCAGTCCCTCCAGGATGTCACAATGTCGCGATCGCAACACTTCACGCAAATTCAACCAATCACCATGAATTTGGTGCGACTCGCAATTTTGACCAAAAGAAATATAAAGTGATCATTTCTCTGCTGTTTGTTCACAGCGTATGAATATGTTAAAGGGAAGTTCCACCCTAAAATAACATGATTATTACTGTATATTAGTCTGATCATCTGTATTTTATTCAAATCATATTAAAATCAAACATTTACTAAAAAAAAAAAAAAAACGTGATTCTGTTTTTCTATGAAAATGAGACAAATCTTTAATTTCAGTGTTTGAGGAACTTCAGGGTTGGAGAATAGACTTTGTAACAACATGTGTTAGCTTTGGTTATAAGAAACGGTAACACTTTACAATAAGTGTACATTAATTAGCATTCGTTAATGCATTAATAAGCATTAACTAACCGTTATTAAGGGTTGAATTAATTGTGTAATAAACATTTATTAACAATGCTCATGTTAACTAAGGTATTAATTGATGCATATTATTTGACTTAGGAACCATTATACTTTAATTTTTTGAAGGAATTTCATGATTTAATGTCATGTTTGAGGCATATTGAACAATGTTGATTTATTGTTGGCCTAATATCAGTTTCAGGCTGTGATTTTTTTATCTGTGTTAATTTAAACTCTTCAGATGTATGTGGACGCAATGTCTTTTGAGTAAAAAATGCAAATAAAACTCCAGCAGTTCATAATCACTGTCTTTAGCTTGTTTAAAAATGGAAACTTTGGTATGACTTGACTTGTGACTTGCTTGACCAAAGCTATGACTTGACTTGCTTGATTGTCACAAAAAATGACTTGGACTTGCTTGAGACTTGAAGGTTAAGACTTGAGACTTGCTTGCGACTTGCCCATGTGTGACTTACTCCCATCTCTGGTTAATGCTCTTTGGTAGACTTATTGTAAAGTAGAGAACATATGCACCTTAACTAACACTTAAGTAATGTGTAACAATACCGAATAAGCCTTAATAAACCATCACTAAACAGTTATTAATGCTCTTTGGTAGACTTATTGTAAAGTAGAGAACATATGCACCTTAACTTACACTTAATTAAAGTGTAACAATGCATGAACTGGGGTAGACGCTCCATATTCATGCATGAACTGGGGTAGACGCTCCACATTCATACATGAACTGGGGTAGACGCTCCACATTCATACATGAACTGGGGTAGACCAGACAGTTAAAGAAATGGACCAACAGATGTCGTTGCTCTGGATGTCTGCTACGGAGCCATAATTTGAGAAACAAGGTAATGGAGCCTTTTATACATTGTCGTGTTTCTTTAGAAATAAACAATGGACAAATAGAGTCTTTAAACGCTTCAGATGTAAAGTTATTCACTGTCAAAGTGACGTCAGAATGAATGGAATGCTAACAGGGGGTGAGAGCTTGTTAGCATCAAAATGGCGCCATAGGAGATGAAGAGAAGCTAATCAGAATCAGCTTTATTGGCCAGGTTTGCGTAGACAAACTAGGAATTTGACTCCGGTAATCTTTGCTCTCAAAGTACAACCCTTAACATATTAAGAATAAAAACAGAGATGACGGTAAGAATATAAAACAATATAAAAAATACTGTTAGTGTACAGTATAACAATACAATAGAATTTACAATTTTACAAGAAATATACAATTACAGAGGGAAGGAATAGTGCAACTATCGGTCAATAGCCTGAGATTTTAGGATTTAAATATGAGTACAGTGCAAGGCAGACAAGTGCAATGGTGATATATTAATAACAATAGTGTAGCTGTATGGTTGAGATAGACATGGTAGATGAGCAGAACAGTGTTAATCTAATGTAATACCTCCTTTGAGCTACGCCTTGTGGTGGCATGTTTCTTTTCTCAATTTCTTTTTTCAAATGCTATAAAATTTAATAAAACACCCAAATCCAATGAAAGTAGTGAACTGATAATTTATTTTACTTGCGAAGAGCGTTGTAAGGAACCATCCACGTTATTTTTTTTTTTTGACAATTTGGTTGAAAGAAATTCCTGATATAGAAACTTGATGAAAATGGGTTAAATTTGACCCGAGGAAAACAGGAGGGTGAAATATGTCGCCCCTGTATGTAGTCTTTGGTTGTAACATATTTAATTTGTTGTTTACATACCGGTATATAATCTCCTCACGAGGACTGAATCTTTAAAAGAATAATAATTTTTTTTTTTAAAACAGGCAGTTTTCAGGACGCTCCCTCTTACTTGTGAGGACCCAGAACTAGCATGTCGCCCAGGTCCGTTTGACAACATTAGCTAAGAGGCTAACTCCGCCGCTCGGCCAGTAAATAAAGACAGACAACAGTTAAAACATGGCAGAAGTCAAAGTGAAGAAGGAGACCAATCTTTCAGATGCCACGGAGGTTGAGAACAGGTGAGTCCGGCGGCGTCAGCGCGTTTTACGGCTGAACGTAACGTGCTGTTTACCCGGTGCACCAAACTCCGTTCAACATATCACATTTAGTGTTACTCGTTTATCATCAGACACAAATATGCTATATGCTGCGAGTACACATATTCTGAACCGGAGTAAGTTTATTTGAAATTCGGCATCCAGTCAGCTTACTATTTCACCCAAATCTGAGCATTTTCAAACATCTCTAATTGCGTTTTGATGATGAAAGTTTCGCTCACCAACACAGGATGGGAGAGTGGCGTTATGGTGCTCTTTACCGTGTGCGCCAAACTCCGTGCAATTTATGTCACATTTAATGTTAACTCGCTTATCACCAGTCACACACAGGCTATTTACCAGGAATTAACACATCTTCTGAACCGTAGTGAGTTTATTGTAAATTCGGCGTTCAGTCGGCACAGCCAGCTAGTTACCATTTTCCCCAGAATCTGAGCATTTTCAAACCTCTTTTTAAAAAATACCTTCATATAGCGTTTTAATGGAGGAAGTTTCTCTCAGCGGCGAGAGGGACTTTATGGTCAAAGTTCTGCTCATTTTGTCTATAAAACCGGCTCTGACTCATTTTTCATAACTCGTTTAATCTACTAAACAGTTGTCAGTTAATTGTGATGTCATTTTAAACAGAGTTTGGTTTAAATGTTCCTCTGCAATGGAACTCATCAGCTGCGCAGGTAGGAAGATGACTCTCTCTACTGTACTTTATGAGCACACACAGGACACACTCAGTAATCCGTTTTATATCTTATTCTGTGTAGGGATGCACCGATCCGACTTTTTCAGTCCCGATACCGATGCCAGGGCTTTGTGTATCTGTCGATTCCCAATACCGATCCGATACCGTCACTGAAATAATAAACTGTATAGCTTCCACCTTATACCTTCCTTCCACCATATGGAAGAGACTAAAGGCACCAGACCTTCCTAACTAAACATTACTTTCCTAACTAAGACAAAATAACATAGATGTAATGTATTGAATTCTTATTTATTCGTAACAATAACTTCATATGAAGGAGAATCCATCAAACAGTTACAGAAGCTAAACTATTTGTATTGTGCAAAGAGTAAAATAAACTAAAATCGAATGAATACACATACAAACAACTTTAACATTGTTTCCCTTTCAAAACTAGTTGTAAGCTAGTTGTATAACCACTACCTTGGCCACAGGTAAGTTAGGTTGTAGTGTTGTTGTAGTGGGTGACTGAACGGAGCTCCGCTGTCAGCCTCCTTCGCTGTTTGAATAACGTTAGCAGGTTGGAGGACGTATTTCAGCGAGGCCAGACATCTTAAATCCAGAGTTTTAATCATTGCTCTGAACCCGTCTTTCTCAACGGTCTGTAGCGGGACCGGAGGTGGATTGTAGGGCTGAAACGATTCCTCGAATAATTCGATTACAAAAAATGCTCGAAGCAAAATTCTTTGCCTCGAAGCTTCGTTAAATCAATGTAATTAAGGTTGTACGGCTCACTGTGTTTCCGCACGGAGGATTATTACTAGCGCACAAGAGGTTTGCGCTTCTGCGGACACAACACAAGCACGGACAGTATATAAACACAAGACTGACGGCCCCGATTACAAATGAAAGAAGACGAAAATAGCGAGGGTCTAAGAGGAGAGACAGGCGAGAGAAAACGACAGAAAGTTTGGGATCATTTTAAGCTGCAAACATGCTGCTACATCACCTCCGTAACAAACCTCCAGTGTACTCATCCATTCCACGGAGCCAACCCGACACAAGGTAGCTAACGTCTGCTGCTCTCGTCCACCGCGCTGTTTACACAACTAGCCTACAGCATGCTACTCTGCTAATAGCCATGTTTTACACAACTAGCCTACAGCATGCTACTCTGCTAATAGCCATGTTTTACACAACTAGCCTACAGCATGCTACTCTGCTAATAGCCATGTTTTACACAACCAGCCTACAGCATGCTACTCTGCTAATAGCCATGTTTTACACAACCAGCCTACAGCATGCTACTCTGCTAATAGCCATGTTTTACACAACCAGCCTACAGCATGCTACTCTGCTAATAGCCATGTTTTACACAACTAGCCTACAGCATGCTACTCTGCTAATAGCCATGTTTTACCAACAAGCTAAAACGAAAGCTGTCGGTTTGTAGTCTAACTTTTTATTAGTTTGCTTCTAATCTTTGGAAACTTAGCTGCTGCCGCTTCAAACCGGCTCCTCCCCCCAGCATGGCCACTTAATATGCACGTGAATGTCGTCATCATGCATTCTTTATTCTTTCTCCTCACCATAGATATATCTATAATGCTCATCACTGTGTATTAGGCTTCTGAAAATGTGTCCCCCAGAACAGTGTAGTTGAGTAGCCCTGCTGTAAACCCTCTGGTCAGTGAACAGCTCTTTTGTATATCCAGTGCAAAGAGCCAGATGCAAGAAGGGGAATGGGGTGAAAAATATTAACATTTGGGCCACCAAAAATGTACTATTGTAATGTTTTTTTTTTTTTTTAAGGGTCTTGGAATTTGGCAATAAAATGTTTAGCTTTTTCTAAAAAAGGAAACCTGTCTTTTGTATACAGTATATACAAGCTACAGTTTTTTTTTTAGTAAACAGCAATAATAAATATTTACTATTGCTGCTTACTAAGTATTTCTTACTAAGTGTTTCTTATCCGATTACTCGATTAATCGATGGAATAATCGGTAGAATATTCGATTACTAAAATAATCGATAGCTGCAGCCCTAGTAGATTGTGTTCATAATGTTGCTCCGCTGCATGCTTGAAGTGACACGTCTTTAACGTTAGCACGGCCGAGTAACGTTAGAGCGACGAGCAACAACAGCGGCTAAATTATGTCCGATTTGTTAGAAAGAAAAAACTTGGGAACAACAGACGGCTCCTCTCTTGATCACACGTTGTTCTGGTGTATCTCCGGTCTTTCTTCATCCTCTAGCTAACTTTCTTCATCCTCTAGCTAACTTTCTTCATCCTCTAGCTAACTTTCTTCTCGGTTCTTGAATGTGCAGTAGCGACCGGAGCCTCTCCCAGCTTAACAGGCTGTTATGCTACCTAGCTAGCTAAACTAGCAGCTGTAATGTTACCCAGCATGCCATTCGGCGGTGTAGCTACATTTGTAAATGTAAAATTATTAGTGTTAGAAACTGTTCAAGTCTCAAATTGTTATATGCTTTGGTGTTTTCTCCTTTTAAAGAGAGTTAGTTGTGGGTTATTAATTGTTGTGTTATGAAGTTACTACCATGAGTGAGAAGGGTACGCAGTTAACAGGGGTCACGGTGCTGCGACGGAGTGAAAAAAAAACCCGATCCAAATATCGGATCGGTGCACCCCTAATTCTGTGTGTGTCTGTCTGTCTGTGTCTGTGTCTGTGTGTGTCTGTGTCTGTGTGTGTGTGTGTGTGTGTGTGTGTGTAGGATCAAGCAGCTGTGTCAGCAGTTCCCTCATGGTATCACCGACCAGGTGATTCAGAACGACATGCCTCAGCTGGAGCCCCAGCAGAGAGCCATGGCCATCAACAAGCTGCTGTCATTGGTCAGTCTTACGATGACGTCATCATGTTTGGCTCTCTGATCGCTGGGATTGGTTGGTTCTTATTGACGTGTTTACCTGTTCCAGGGTCAGCTGGACCTGCTGAGGAACAGCTCGGGTCTCCTGTACAGGATGAAAGACGTGCAGAGCGCCAGGTAAACATACTGTACCTGGCTGACAAGTGCATGCTCCCACAATGCAATGCAGCTGTGCAAAATGGTCCATTATTGAGCAAGACAAAACAAGCTGCAATGTAACTCTATGGGACACATGTTTTAAAGAGTAAGATGATTTTAGTTTAACATGAAACAGCCCCGAAATCACCATCACCAAACCCACCAGACTCCATGTAAATAATCAGGACTTTTATCATCGTAAAACACACGTCATTCAAAGTGGACAGAAACTAAATAAAACTACCAAAAGCCATCTTGGTTCATCTTTCCACTGTTCCAACAATCACTTCTCTGGTGTGGTTGAAATAAACCCTTAATTCTGCCATTTACATGTGGAGATATGCTGGCTCTATACACGCTAAAAGTTCTGATTATTTACATGGAGTCTGGTGGAGTTTGGTGATGGTGATTTCGGGGCTGTTTCATGTTAAACTAAAAGGATCAGTACTGCAGTTAAAATGATGGGACTTAACATGTTTGGCTTCAAGATAAAAAGGAAGTAACATGTGATTGAACTTATCTTTAATATGAATATTGAATGTCTATAACTTCATGTTTCTATAACCCTGAGTAACAGCTGTTGTTGTTGTGTTTCAGTAAGATGAAAGGCTCAGACAACCAGGAGAAACTGGTGTATCAGGTCATCGAGGATGCAGGAAACAAAGGTAGTAGAACATGGAGAAAACACCGTACCTGACCATATTGACTTGTGCAGTAGTTCTACAGCTAGTACATGACCAAGGTGCTTGTGCTTTGTGTGCAGTAGTTCTACAGTTTGGTTAACAGAGTGATTGCCGCTGGGACAAAACTGTGTTTATATCTTGTAGTTCTACAGCCACTAGCCTCCGTCCAGAGGGGAGATACTGGAACTCCCTATTCAAAGGGTGTAGCAGTGTTTCCCACAAAATGTCAATGTCGAAAAAACCTTTGTGGCCACGGTGTAGTACACGGCATGCGATATCGATATGCGGTTTTGGATCAGTGACAATAAGTAATTCACCTGTCGTGAACTGCATAATGAATAACATAACATGTAGCCTACAACAATATGCCTCCAGTTGTGCCGCCTGGCCGTCTGTGGTTCAGTACCTGAAAGTGTCTGTATTTTAGTTCATTTCTGTGCACTACGAGCGGACCACGAGACTGTGCTTGAACTAAACAGACCTGTTTTCTTGTTGTGCTCTAAAAATGAACTGAGTTTAAGAAAAGCCGAGGTGGACTTTTTTGGTGGATTTTTGTGTGGATTTCTCTATTGTGGAATCTTGGACAATACATTTCTTTCTTGTGGGACTTTGAGTGCTTTGCTTACTTTTTGTGTTAAATATATGAACGTTTGATTTGAACCTTGAAATGTGCATTTGAGTTTTGTTGGGTTTATCTTTTCGTTGTTCAATGTGTAGAGGGTGTACATTTCTATATGTGTGCGCTTGTGTGGTTTGACATACAGTAGAGGCCAAAAGTTTGGACACACCTTCTCATTCAATGCGTTTCCTTTTTATTTTCATGACTATTTACATTGTAGATTCTCACTGAAGGCATCAAAACTATGAATGAACACATATGGAATTATGTACTTAACAAAAAAGTGTGAAATAACTGAAAACATGTCTATATTTTAGATTCTTCAAAGTAGCCACCCTTTGCTTTTTTTGATAACTCTGCAAACCCTTGGTGTTCTCTCAATGAGTTTCATGAGGTAGTCACCTGAAATGGTTTTACCTTCACAGGTGTGCTTTGTCAGGGTTCATTAGTGGAATTATTTCCCTTATTAATAAAAAAAGCAAAGGGTGGCTACTTTGAAGAATCTAAAATATAAGACATGTTTTCAGTTATTTCACACTTTTTTGTTAAGTACATAATTCCATATGTGTTCATTCATAGTTTTGACGCCTTCAGTGAGAATCTACAATGTAAATAGTCATGAAAATAAAAAGGAAACGCATTGAATGAGAAGGTGGGTCCAAACTTTTGGCCTGTTCTGTATATCCAAAACTAGACATACAAAATACAACTGACCTGAACCTTAAACTGGACTAGGACTATCTTAGATATCAGGAGAGAGACCTGGCTGGCTCCCCATATAGAGAAAACATCAAACGGATTTAGACAACCTGAACCTTTGTCGATACAAATAGAGTAGGGAACGTTTTCTACTACGGAGTTATGTGTATATCGGATGGTGCATGCAGCATAGATGGCGTGCCGACAGCCTCTACAGTCGTGGTGTGTGCGTGTGTGTGTGTGTGTGTGTGTGTGTGTGTGTGTGTGTGTGTGTGTGTGTGTGTGTGTGTGTGTGTGTGTGTGTGTGTGTGTGTGTGTGTGTGTGTGTGTGTGTGTGTGTGTGTGTGTGTGTGTGTGTGTGTGTGTGTGTGTGTGTGTGTGTGTGTGTGTGTGTGTGGTGCAGGGATCTGGAGCAGAGACATCCGCTTTAAGAGCAACCTTCCTCTGACGGAGATCAACAAGATCCTCAAGAACCTGGAGAGCAAGAAGCTCATCAAAGCTGTCAAATCTGTTGCTGTGAGTACAAAACACACACACACAGATATATACACACATACATACACACACAGATATATACACACATACATACACACGCAGATATATACACACATACATACACACACACATTGTAGTTAAACAATAGCCTGAGAAAAATCAAAGGTTTTGGCTTTGCAAAAGAGTAAATAGAGAAGCAGATGTATCCAGATGTGTGTGTGTGTGTGTGTGTGTGTGTGTGTGTGTGTGTGTGTGTGTGTGTGTGTGTGTGTGTGTGTGTGTGTGTGTGTGTGTGTGTGTGTGTGTGTGTGTGTGTGTGTGTGTGTGTGTGTGTGTGTGTGTGTGTGTGTGTGTGTGGTGTTCAGGCGTCTAAGAAGAAGGTCTACATGCTGTATAACCTGTCTGTCTGTGTTGTGTTCAGGCGTCTAAGAAGAAGGTCTACATGCTGTATAACCTGTCTGTCTGTGTTGTGTTCAGGCGTCTAAGAAGAAGGTCTACATGCTGTATAACCTGTCTGTCTGTGTTGTGTTCAGGCGTCTAAGAAGAAGGTCTACATGCTGTATAACCTGTCTGTCTGTGTTGTGTTCAGGCGTCTAAGAAGAAGGTCTACATGCTGTATAACCTCCAGCCAGACCGCTCAGTGACTGGTGGAGCCTGGTACAGCGACCAGGACTTTGAGTCTGAGTTTGTAGAAGTTCTCAACCAGCAGTGCTTCAAGTTCCTGCAGAGCAAGGTATCAAATATCAATTAGTAACTATATATAATATAACAAATATCACTTATTAACTATATGTTTTTCTGTTTGTCTTGCGTTCCATCATTTTCGTTGTTTTTTCAATGTTTTTGTCCTCTGTGTTCAACTATTTAGTTGCTTTTATTTAAAGGTTTGTCCCTGAAACTGATAGGTGTGGGTGTGTGTGTGTGTGTGTGTGTGTGTGTGTGTGTGTAGGCTGAATTAGCGCGGGACAGTAAACAGAGTCCGATGGTTCAGAGGAACAGCTCCTTCGCCACCTCGCACGAAGTCTGGAAGTACATCAGTGAGCTGGGGATCAGCAAGGTGACACACACACACACACACACACACACACACACACACACACAGTGTAACCTCGGGGCTCAGACAGTGAGTGCAGGCTCAGGTGTGACTGTGTGTGTGCTGACAGGTGGACCTGTCGATGGACGACATCGAGACCATCCTGAACACACTGATCTACGACGGGAAGGTGGAGATGACCGTCATCGCCGCCAAGGAGGGAACGGTGGGCAGCGTGGACGGGCAGATGAAGCTCTACCGCGGGGTCAACCCCGTCATCCAGCCCACGGGCCTGGTCAGGACGCCCTGCGGACTCTGCCCGGTAACAACACACAGCCTGGGGGGGGGGGGCTGTGATGTCACGTAAGATCCTTTTAGTTTAACATCAAACAGCCCTGAAATCACCATCACCAAACTCCACCAGACTCGACTTTTATCATCGTAAAACACAACTTGGTTCATCTTTCCACTGTTCCAACAATCACCACTCTGGTTTGGTTGAAATAAACCCTTAATTCACCCATTTACATGTGGAGATATGCTGGCTCTATACACGCTAAAAGTCCTGATTATTTACATGGAGTCTGGTGGAGATATGCTGGCTCTATACACGCTAAAAGTCCTGATTATTTACATGGAGTCTGGTGGAGATATGCTGGCTCTATACACACTAAAAGTCCTGATTATTTACATGGAGTCTGGTGGAGATATGCTGGCTCTATACACGCTAAAAGTCCTGATTATTTACATGGAGTCTGGTGGAGATATGCTGGCTCTATACACACTAAAAGTCCTGATTATTTTCATGGAGTCTGGTGGAGTTTGGTGATGGTGATTTCAGGGCTGTTTCATGTTAAACTAAAAGGATCTTACTCTTTAACTAAAATGTCTATCTCTGTAGGGATCCATCCCATAATGTTGTCAGACACTTAGAGTAATAATCTGAGTCTGTCAGAACTTTTAGTGGACTCTAACTTGGGCAGTTTAACGTTACATTGCAGCTTAATACCGGAGCTGTTAGTTGTTCCCATCAGTCACCCAGACACAGAAACATGGGAACATAGAGTCCAGGTTGAAACATACCCGAGTTACCGTTCAAAGGAGCAGATCGAAGCGTTTCCATGGCGAGCCCTGACTTCCTGTTTCCTGTCTGCAGGTGTTTGACGACTGCCACGAAGGCGGAGAGATCTCTCCGTCGAACTGCATCTACATGACGGAGTGGCTGGACTTCTGACCGCCGCTCGTCTCTTTCTCTGTGAGGAAACTTTCTTTTATTTTCCCAGCGATCTGTGATCCACGGCAGTTTATTTTCTATTTATCACAAACGTTCAATAAAACCACAAATGTCTAAATGTGTCCGAGTGTTTGTGATGCTGTTTAAACCTTAGAGAACGGACCAGATCTCTGTTTCCATCATCCTGTTCAAATGGATCTACAATGAAAACCAGAACCTCTCAGGGCCCTCTTTTAATGATCTGAGGTCACAGCGTTGAGCGCCTGGCGCAGGTGTGTTTAGGGCCTATATGAATCTACTTTTACTAGTTTAACAGCGGTAAAAAGGCTCCGTGTGCCGGACGCCTGGTCCTAAAGGGTTGTTCTTAGTGTCTTCATTAATCAGAGGTGTGTTTAGGGTACATGGTTCTAAAGGGTTGTTCTTAGTGTCTTCATTAATCAGAGGTGTGTTTAGGGTACATGGTTCTAAAGGGTTGTTCTTAGTGTCTTCATTAATCAGAGGTGTGTTTAGGGACCATGGTCCTAAAGGGTTGTTCTTAGTGTCTTCATTAATCGGAGGTGTGTTTAGGGTACATGGTCCTAAAGGGTTGTTCTTAGTGTCTTCATTAATCGGAGGTGTGTTTAGGGTACATGGTCCTAAAGGGTTGTACTTAGTGTCTTCATTAATCAGAGGTGTGTTTAGGGAGCATGGTTCTAAAGGGTTGTTCTTAGTGTCTTCATTAATCGGAGGTGTGTTTAGGGTACATGGTCCTAAAGGGTTGTTCTTAGTGTCTTCATTAATCGGAGGTGTGTTTAGGGTACATGGTCCTAAAGGGTTGTACTTAGTGTCTTCATTAATCAGAGGTGTGTTTAGGGTACATGGTTCTAAAGGGTTGTTCTTAGTGTCTTCATTAATCAGAGGTGTGTTTAGGGAGCATGGTTCTAAAGGGTTGTTCTTAGTGTCTTCATTAATCAGAGGTGTGTTTAGGGTACATGGTTCTAAAGGGTTGTCCTTAGTGTCTTCATTAATCAGAGGTGTGTTTAGGGAGCATGGTTCTAAAGGGTTGTTCTTAGTGTCTTCATTAATCGGAGGTGTGTTTAGGGGTAGCATGGTTCTAAAGGGTTGTTCTTAGTGTCTTCATTAATCAGAGGTGTGTTTAGGGTGCATGGTTCTAAAGGGTTGTTCTTAGTGTCTTCATTAATCAGAGGTGTGTTTAGGGAGCATGGTTCTAAAGGGTTGTTCTTAGTGTCTTCATTAATCAGAGGTGTGTTTTGGGTAGCATGGTTCTAAAGGGTTGTTCTTAGTGTCTTCATTAATCAGAGGTGTGTTTAGGGTGCATGGTTCTAAAGGGTTGTTCTTAGTGTCTTCATTAATCAGAGGTGTGTTTAGGGAGCATGGTTCTAAAGGGTTGTTCTTAGTGTCTTCATTAATCAGAGGTGTGTTTAGGGTGCATGGTTCTAAAGGGTTGTTCTTAGTGTCTTCATTAATCAGAGGTGTGTTTAGGGAGCATGGTTCTAAAGGGTTGTTCTTAGTGTCTTCATTAATCAGAGGTGTGTTTAGGGAGCATGGTTCTAAAGGGTTGTTCTTAGTGTCTTCATTAATCAGAGGTGTGTTTAGGGACCATGGTTCTAAAGGGTTGTTCTTAGTGTCTTCATTAATCAGAGGTGTGTTTTGGGAGCATGGTTCTAAAGGGTTGTTCTTAGTGTCTTCATTAATCAGAGGTGTGTTTAGGGTACATGGTTCTAAAGGGTTGTTCTTAGTGTCTTCATTAATCAGAGGTGTGTTTAGGGCACCTGGTCCTAAAGGGTTGTTCTTAGTGTCTTCATTAATCAGAGGTGTGTTTTGGGCGTAACATGCAATCAACCAATCAGAGATCATCTCCCATTCCCTTTAAAAGCCAGGCGCGTTTGGACCTTGGAGCATTGCTGTTAGGGCTGGGAAAAAAATCGAGTTGGTAGGTCAAATCGATTCATATTTTCAAAAAAAGATTTTTTAGATTTTTTTTCAGTCCAAATACAGTATAAATAATTTTGATGTTTAACAATCTTTGTTGCACACTGCACAGTGACTTTTCACTTAGAGAAAGGGTTTGCCTTTGCAATTTTGTTTGTTGATGCACTTTAATTAAATACAATAAATATATATTTTTAAAATATATTTACAGTTCGCAGTTATTTTGTTTTAAATGGAAGGGGGGGGGAAATCGAATCGAATTGTAAATCGAGTTTTTTATAAAAAATTGCAGATTGCTGCTGTTATGATGGAGGATTTGCACCGTAATATTTTTATTTGTAATCATGTGTGTGTGTGTGCGCGTGTGTAACAAGCATAGTTTGTGTGCGCTGTGTATGAGCCTAGGAGCATTTTACTAATGCTCTGTTAAAATAACAATGAAATGCTGCGTTATTGACTTTAGACCAGGTTTTTGTTGGTCACTACTCTCAGAATGCACCTGAACACAACTCCCTGTAAGACCAGCACGCCCAGAATGCACCTGAACACACCTCCCTGTAAGACCAGCACGCCCAGAATGCACTTGAACACACCTCCCTGTAAGACCAGCACGCCCAGAATGAACCTGAACACACCTCCCTGTAAGACCAGCACGCCCAGAATGCACCTGAACACACCTCCCTGTAAGACCAGCACGCCCAGAATGCACTTGAACACACCTCCCTGTAAGACCAGCACGCCCAGAATGCACCTGAACACACCTCCCTGTAAGACCAGCAGACCCACAATGCACCTGAACACACCTCCCTGTAAGACCAGCAGACCCACAATGCACCTGAACACACCTCCCTGTAAGACCAGCACGCCCAGAATGCACCTGAACACACCTCCCTGTAAGACCAGCACGCCCAGAATGCACCTGAACACACCTCCCTGTAAGACCAGCACGCCCAGAATGCACCTGAACACACCTCCCTGTAAGACCAGCAGACCCACAATGCACCTGAACACACCTCCCTGTAAGACCAGCACGCCCAGAATGCACCTGAACACACCTCCCTGTAAGACCAGAATGCACCTGAACACATCTCCCTGTAAGACCAGAATGCACCTGAACACACCTCCCTGTAAGACCAGCACGCCCAGAATGTCAATATTGTCCCAATGCGGCAATGCTCGTAATTTCTCCCCAATTTCAGGTCCCTGTACATCTGGGACATGGCCAATCAGAGCAGACTGGGCTTCTTAAAGAGACAGGCGCTGGTCAATCAGAGCAGATTGGGCTTCTTAAAGAGACAGGCGCTGGTCAATCAGAGCAGATTGGGCTTCTTAAAGAGACAGGCGCTGGTCAATCAGAGCAGATTGGGCTTCTTAAAGAGACAGGCGCTGGTCAATCAGAGCAGATTGGGCTTCTTAAAGAGACAGGCGCTGGCCAATCAGAGCAGACTGGGCTTCTTAAAGAGACAGGCGCTCCTACAGAGCATCTCATACAGAGGTTATGACTGAAAACACAAGAGAATGGGTTGGTGGTGATTTTGGTGTACTGTCCCTTTAAGTATTTCTGACAGAGTGTAGGACTTCCTCAGATGATTGGATATGAAACGTGGACACCGAATCAGAAGAAGATGTATAGTCAGGTAAGCAACGAACTGGCCTTGGTGGTTGGTTCTTACATAAACATATTATTATAAAAAATAAACAATAAATACAGACGCAAATATGTATACATAACTTAAACATTAAGAAAGAAACAAGTCTGTATGGGTTTGTGCAGGATGTATTCGAGCTGAAGATCTTTGTATGGGTTCATTCAGGTTCAGGCTTGCGCTCCGTGTTGCGAGGTAAATGAGTGGTCAGGTGATGCGTTTGGATTAGCGCTTACATGGATGTTGAGGAGGTGACACGGAGGCTGGCCTCTGTTGATTACGTTTTGGTCGCACCGGCAAAGAAAGCAAAGTCTGAGCCTACGTTAGTCACGAATAAATAATGTTCAAACATGCAGAAATGACTCATTCAAAAAAGGCAAAAGTACGACGGAGCATTAGGGCCACATCAAGGGGAAAAGGGCCCCATCAAGGGGAAAAAATTAAGGAAGATTTCGCCTTTATGCGCTAAAAGAGAAAGAATTTCCTTGTTATTAAAACCGATTCTGAAGTATGATTTCACGAATTCACGATTACAGCTCTAGTCCAGGTTTGACATGGATTCCCCAGAGGAAGTCCTACCCGATGACAGGAACACAGCTCACCCTAAACACCAACAACAACATATTGTATAATATATATCCTCATCCTGCTCTAAAATACAAACTACACACATCAACAGTCCTAGTGAGCACATCTGGTTCTGTGTTTAGGGTTTATTTGTATTTTGGATGAAAGTTTTGCATATCAGAATCAGGAGGGCGTTTGTAACACTGATTTTTTTTTAGCTTTTTTCTTGTCCTTAGCCTATTAGTGGAAATATATCAGCTGTATCAGTAATTAGTGCACATATAGTGTTCATGTAACTCATATCAGAAGTAGTGTAGCTCATGTTTCGGGCAGAGACCTTCAGCTCTAACCTGAATCCTAAACTAGAGATGTTCCATATATATCCAGGGACACATTGGTTGATGTATCGCAGTGGGAATCGAACCTGGGTCTGCCACACCAAAGGCAAGTGACATATCCACTGCGCCATTACCACCCAGATACTGATTATCAGACACAAAGAGACTCAAAATGTTCAAAAACCTAATACCACAAAAATATATATATATATATATATATATATATATATATATATATATATATATATATATATATATATATATATATATATATATATATATTATAAGTTAACTTATAATATTGCTGGTGAAAACTGGAATTGTATTACACCTATAATTTCATTTAGGTGCAATCCTGCGGGCGAGTAAGCAGTTGTAAAGAAAACAGCTGTTTGCAAAAAACGTAATGCGATACAAAGAATCTGCTGTGATGTTAAAGCCTGTCCACGATGGATGATGTTAGTGATATGAAGACGGATAAGGTATCTACATATCTAATGGACTGTGATAAAAAAAATACCTCTCAAATCGGTTATGTGGAAATGAAAATACATCTATAGTCGGGACTCAATACCGACGTAAACTCTCTGTGAATTAATACAGCTTTTTCATCAATGGGATTGTCAACAAAAGGACATGACATTTTTGAGAAAAAAACGTTTTATTATCTATAAACCAATACGTTTTTTTATTCATGCATTAAATATACTGCATTAAAATGTGCCTGATACAGACTGAATGAATGAATGAGGAAATGAGTTTCCCCTCCCTCTGAGAGGGAGGAGAATGAGAGAAACTCGAGGTTTCTTGAAGAAAACCTGCTCCCGACCAGGTTAGGTTCACAGACTCAGTTACCATAGTAACTGACTCCGAGGTTAAGTTACCTCTCTTTCTGGAACGGAAAACCCAGAGTTTCCCTCATCTCAGGGTTAACAAACTCAGAGTTTTCACTAAACCTGCTTTCTGGAACAGGCCTCAGGAAGGTTAATAGTTGGGTTATGGTGATATAGTGTGTTGTTGTTGTTGGTGATATATATCATACAGAATATGGTGATATAGTGTGTTGTTATTGTTGGTGATATATATCATACAGAATATGGTGATATAGTGTGTTGTTGTTGTTGGTGATATATATCATACAGAATATGGTGATATAGTGTGTTGTTATTGTTGGTGATATATATCATACAGAATATGGTGATATAGTGTGTTGTTATTGTTGGTGATATATATCATACAGAATATGTTGATATAGTGTGTTGTTATTGTTGGTATTAACATGTTATTGTTGGTGATATATATCATACAGAATATGGTGATATAGTGTGTTGTTATTGTTGGTGATATATATCATACAGAATATGGTGATATAGTGTTTTGTTATTGTTGGTGATATATATCATACAGAATATGGTGAAATAGTGTGTTGTTATTGTTGGTGGTATTAACATGTTGTTGGTGATATATATCCTATATTGTTGTGTTGTTATTGTTGTTGGTATTAACATGTTGTTGGTGATATATATCCTATATTGTGTGTTGTTATTGTTGGTGATATATATCATACAGAATATGGTGATATTGTGTGTTGTTATTGTTGGTGATATATATCCTATATTGTTGTGTTGTTATTGTTGGTGGTATTAACATGTTGTTGGTGATATATATCATACAGAATATGGTGAAATAGTGTGTTGTTATTGTTGGTGGTATTAACATGTTGTTGGTGATATATATCGTATATTGTTGTGTTGTTATTGTTGGTGGTATTAACATGTTGTTGGTGATATATATCCTATATTGTTGTGTTGTTATTGTTGATGGTATTAACATGTTGTTGGTGATATATATCCTATATTGTTGTGTTGTTATTGATGTTGGTATTAACATGTTGTTGGTGATATATATCGTATATTGTTGTGTTGTTATTGTTGGTGGTATTAACATGTTGTTGGTGATATATATCCTATATTGTTGTGTTGTTATTGATGTTGGTATTAACATGTTGTTGGTGATATATATCCTATATTGTTGTGTTGTTATTGTTGATGGTATTAACATGTTGTTGGTGATATATATCCTATATTGTTGTGTTATTGTTGATGGTATTAACATGTTGTTGGTGATATATATCCTATATTGTTGTGTTGTTATTGATGTTGGTATTAACATGTTGTTGGTGATATATATCCTATATTGTTGTGTTGTTATTGATGTTGGTATTAACATGTTGTTGGTGATATATATCATACAGAATATGTTGATATAGTGTGTTGTTATTGATGTTGGTATTAACATGTTGTTGGTGATATATATCCTATATTGTTGTGTTGTTATTGTTGGTGGTATTAACATGTTGTTGGTGATATATATCCTATATTGTTGTGTTGTTATTGTTGGTGGTATTAACATGTTGTTGGTGATATATATCCTATATTGTTGTGTTATTGTTGGTGGTATTAACATGTTGTTGGTGACATATATCCTATATTGTTGTGTTATTATTGTTGGTGGTATTAACATGTTGTTGGTGATATATATCCTATATTGTTGTGTTGTTATTGTTGGTGGTATTAACATGTTGTTGGTGATATATATCCTATATTGTTGTGTTGTTATTGTTGATGGTATTAACATGTTGTTGGTGATATATGTCCTATATTGTTGTGTTATTGTTGATGGTATTAACATGTTGTTGGTGATATATATCCTATATTGTTGTGTTGTTATTGTTGATGGTATTAACATGTTGTTGGTGATATATGTCCTATATTGTTGTGTTATTGTTGATGGTATTAACATGTTGTTGGTGATATATATCCTATATTGTTGTGTTGTTATTGTTGATGGTATTAACATGTTGTTGGTGATATATGTCCTATATTGTTGTGTTATTGTTGATGGTATTAACATGTTGTTGGTGATATATATCCTATATTGTTGTGTTGTTATTGATGTTGGTATTAACATGTTGTTGGTGATATATATCCTATATTGTTGTGTTGTTATTGATGTTGGTATTAACATGTTGTTGGTGATATATATCCTATATTGTTGTGTTGTTATTGTTGGTGGTATTAACATGTTGTTGGTGATATATATCCTATATTGTTGTGTTGTTATTGATGTTGGTATTAACATGTTGTTGGTGATATATATCCTATATTGTTGTGTTGTTATTGTTGGTGGTATTAACATGTTGTTGGTGATATATATCCTATATTGTTGTGTTGTTATTGATGTTGGTATTAACATGTTGTTGGTGATATATATCCTATATTGTTGTGTTGTTATTGTTGGTGGTATTAACATGTTGTTGGTGATATATATCCTATATTGTTGTGTTGTTATTGATGTTGGTATTAACATGTTGTTGGTGATATATATCCTATATTGTTGTGTTGTTATTATGGTGGTATTAACATGTTGTTGGTGATATATCATACAGAATATGTTGATATAGTGTGTTGTTATTGTTGGTATTAACATGTTATTGTTGGTGATATATATCATACAGAATATGGTGATATAGTGTGTTGTTATTGTTGGTGATATATATCATACAGAATATGGTGATATAGTGTTTTGTTATTGTTGGTATTAACATGTTGTTGGTGATATATATCCTATATTGTTGTGTTGTTATTGTTGATGGTATTAACATGTTGTTGGTGATATATATCCTATATTGTTGTGTTATTGTTGATGGAATTAACATGTTGTTGGTGATATATATCCTATATTGTTGTGTTGTTATTGATGTTGGTATTAACATGTTGTTGGTGATATATATCCTATATTGTTGTGTTGTTATTGATGTTGGTATTAACATGTTGTTGGTGATATATATCATACAGAATATGTTGATATAGTGTGTTGTTATTGATGTTGGTATTAACATGTTGTTGGTGATATATATCCTATATTGTTGTGTTGTTATTGTTGGTGGTATTAACATGTTGTTGGTGATATATATCCTATATTGTTGTGTTGTTATTGTTGGTGGTATTAACATGTTGTTGGTGATATATATCCTATATTGTTGTGTTGTTATTGATGTTGGTATTAACATGTTGTTGGTGATATATATCCTATATTGTTGTGTTGTTATTGTTGATGGTATTAACATGTTGTTGGTGATATATATCCTATATTGTTGTGTTATTGTTGATGGAATTAACATGTTGTTGGTGATATATATCCTATATTGTTGTGTTGTTATTGATGTTGGTATTAACATGTTGTTGGTGATATATATCCTATATTGTTGTGTTGTTATTGATGTTGGTATTAACATGTTGTTGGTGATATATATCATACAGAATATGTTGATATAGTGTGTTGTTATTGATGTTGGTATTAACATGTTGTTGGTGATATATATCCTATATTGTTGTGTTGTTATTGTTGGTGGTATTAACATGTTGTTGGTGATATATATCCTATATTGTTGTGTTGTTATTGTTGGTGGTATTAACATGTTGTTGGTGATATATATCCTATATTGTTGTGTTGTTATTGATGTTGGTATTAACATGTTGTTGGTGATATATATCCTATATTGTTGTGTTGTTATTGTTGATGGTATTAACATGTTGTTGGTGATATATATCCTATATTGTTGTGTTATTGTTGATGGAATTAACATGTTGTTGGTGATATATATCCTATATTGTTGTGTTGTTATTGATGTTGGTATTAACATGTTGTTGTTGATATATATCCTATATTGTTATTGTTGGTATTAACATGTTGTTGGTGATATATATCATACAGAATATGGTGATATAGTGTTTTGTTATTGTTGGTATTAACATGTTGTTGGTGATATATATTCTATATTGTTGTGTTGTTATTGTTGGTATTAACATGTTGTTGGTGATATATATCCTATATTGTTGTGTTGTTATTGTTGGTGGTATTAACATGTTGTTGGTGATATATATCCTATATTGTTGTGTTGTTATTGTTGGTGGTATTAACATGTTGTTGGCGATATATATCCTATATTGTTGTGTTGTTATTGTTGGTGGTATTAACATGTTGTTGGTGATATATATCCTATATTGTTGTGTTGTTATTGAGGTTGGTATTAGCATGTTGTTGGTGATATATATCGTATATTGTTGTGTTGTTATTGTTGGTGGTATTAACATGTTGTTGGTGATATATATCCTATATTGTTGTGTTGTTATTGTTGGTGGTATTAACATGTTGTTGGTGATATATATCCTATATTGTTGTGTTGTTATTGTTGGTGGTATTAACATGTTGTTGGTGATATATATCCTATATTGTTGTGTTGTTATTGTTGATGGTATTAACATGTTGTTGGTGATATATATCCTATATTGTTGTGTTGTTATTATGGTGGTATTAACATGTTGTTGGTGATATATATCCTATATTGTTGTGTTGTTATTGATGTTGGTATTAACATGTTGTTGGTGATATATATCCTATATTGTTGTGTTGTTATTGTTGGTGGTATTAACATGTTGTTGGTGATATATATCCTATATTGTTGTGTTGTTATTGTTGGTGGTATTAACATGTTGTTGGTGATATATATCCTATATTGTTGTGTTGTTATTGAGGTTGGTATTAACATGTTGTTGGTGATATATATCGTATATTGTTGTGTTGTTATTGTTGGTGGTATTAACATGTTGTTGGTGATATATATCCTATATTGTTGTGTTGTTATTGTTGGTGGTATTAACATGTTGTTGGTGATATATATCCTATATTGTTGTGTTGTTATTGTTGGTGGTATTAACATGTTGTTGGTGATATATATCCTGTATTGTTGTGTTGTTATTGTTGATGGTATTAACATGTTGTTGGTGATATATATCCTATATTGTTGTGTTATTGTTGGTGGTATTAACATGTTGTTGGTGATATATATCCTATATTGTTGTGTTGTTATTGTTGGTGGTATTAACATGTTGTTGGTGATATATATCCTATAGTGTTGTGTTGTTATTGTTGGTGGTATTAACATGTTGTTGGTGATATATATCCTATATTGTTGTGTTGTTATTGTTGGTGGTATTAACATGTTGTTGGTGATATATATCCTATATTGTTGTGTTGTTGTTATTGTTGATGGTATTAACATGTTGTTGGTGATATATATCCTATATTGTTGTGTTGTTATTATGGTGGTATTAACATGTTGTTGGTGATATATATCCTATATTGTTTTGTTGTTATTGATGTTGGTATTAACATGTTGTTGTTGATATATATCATACAGAATATGTTGATATAGTGTGT
Source organism: Perca schrenkii (assembly GCA_025617405.1). Classification (NCBI taxonomy): domain Eukaryota; kingdom Metazoa; phylum Chordata; class Actinopteri; order Perciformes; family Percidae; genus Perca; species Perca schrenkii. The sequence goes on from CM046788.1 coordinate 43,759,889, forward strand.
TGTTATTGTTGGTATTAACATGTTATTGTTGGTGATATATATCATACAGAATATGGTGATATAGTGTGTTGTTATTGTTGGTGATATATATCATACAGAATATGTTGATATAGTGTGTTGTTATTGTTGGTATTAACATGTTATTGTTGGTGATATATATCATACAGAATATGGTGATATAGTGTTTTGTTATTGTTGGTATTAACATGTTGTTGGTGATATATATTCTATATTGTTGTGTTGTTATTGTTGGTATTAACATGTTGTTGGTGATATATATCCTATATTGTTGTGTTGTTATTGAGGTTGGTATTAACATGTTGTTGGTGATATATATCGTATATTGTTGTGTTGTTATTGTTGGTGGTATTAACATGTTGTTGGTGATACATATCCTATATTGTTGTGTTGTTATTGTTGGTGGTATTAACATGTTGTTGGTGATATATATCCTATATTGTTGTGTTGTTATTGTTGGTGGTATTAACATGTTGTTGGTGATATATATCCTATATTGTTGTGTTGTTATTGTTGGTGGTATTAACATGTTGTTGGTGATGTTCTGGCTGGAGTGCGTTCCTGACTTCCTGTGGAGAATCGATGTGAAAGCAGCAGCACTCAGGTCAGTAACTGATGCACTCTGGGAGTTCATCCAATCACAGCGCTCGTTAGTGTTTCCTCTGCGAGGGTAATGGAGTCGCTGCTGCCGTCAGCGGCGTCTCAGAGCCCCTGGCTGGCTCCCGTTACTCTCCGGGAGAAATCCTTCAGAGCTAAAACTCTACCCGTTAATATAATCATCTGGAGATTATTTACAGTCACATGACAACTCAGCGATATCAGTTCCCTGTCCCAGAGGAGAGAAGAAAATATTCATATTTAACACGCTGATATCACACTAGTTTACCTGATTTATCATCAACTAAATCACTCAGACTGATTAATAGATTATCAGAATAGTTGGAGATTAATAATAATAATAGTTGATGACTCATCTATTAATGCTCTAGACTTGATGTAAGTTTTTAACCCTGCTGTTGTCCTCGGGGTCAAATTTGCCCCGTTTTCAAAGTTTCTACATCAGAAACAACCCAAAAATAACCTGGATGGTTCCATATGCTAACTGATGAATGGGTGAATATCTGCGATCATCCATAACCATATATGTTTCTCTGACCTTAACTATTAGTCAAGATAAGTCCTGAATTCTGCTCATTTTACTCAAAAATGACCGTGGTAAAGTTGGTTTTATATTGAACGTTGGATATTCGACACATTTGATAAATCTATTATGCAGCTTTCCCTTTTGACCTGTTCATATCAAACCACTTTTAGTGAACTCAGCTAACCCCCCTACACATAACACAAAGCTTCTTTTTTCAAAAAAACCCATCCTTTAATTTTTTTTAATATTAAAAAAATGCTATAAATATATTATGCGGCATATATATATATATATATATATATATATATATATATATATATATATATATATATATATATATATATATATATATATAGCATTTATTTACATTAAAAAATATTTTTAAAAATTATCCAACAAATATCCAACGTACAATATAAAACCAATTTTACCACGGTTCAAAATTTACTGATAATTTAATGTAAATGATGTTTATTCACCATCAATTCTATACAGACGTGTAAAACTAGTGGTAACAACTTATGGAGTTGGCTAAAAAGATACATAACATACCATTGGGTGATGATTAAGAGGCTACTTTATGCTTCATAAACAGGCCAACCCAACCGGAGGACAACCAGCGCGTGGTCGACAGGAAGACGATACGAGGGCAGATCTACAGATATAGGCAGGAAACACCAGGCGGGTTTTGATGCTTTTTGTTGCTTTATTGTTGCTTTTTTGTCATATTTAGTCTTCACCGTTACGTGTGATGTTTTGAATATGCAGAAAGTTTTGAACAACACAGGAGAATATTTCCGTTACATTAACAAAGACATCTGCACCATAAAGTTGTTGCAGAAACATTCCTCAGAAAGCTTCTGACCACAAACGTTGCAGAAAAAGTACCCACACACATAGAGGGAGATATATATTTACATTGAAAAATACTAAGTTCATTTACAAATGATGAAATATGAGTCACAAATTAGATACACAGATACAACACAGATATACCAATACAAATCACTCTGCATTCATTGGTGAATTGTGTTTTACAAGTTACAAATTCTTCTGAGACTGTTTCAGCACTATATTTTATGGGGGCCGACCGCACCCCTCCCCATGTGGAAACTAAAGCTACGCCCTTGCAGGAGGGGGAGAACGGGAGAGAGGAGGGGGAGGGGGGGACAGTGCGGATTATTTCCCGTCATTCCCTGCAGCAGCAGCAGCAGCAGCAGCAGCAGCAGATCCCTCCTGTCCGTCGGTCGCTCCTCTGTTTGCTCTCTCTCCTTCTCCTCCTTCTTCACAGGAAGTTAGCGGACTCTTGTGAGCAGGTAAGCCGCTCTACTGGGTCTCTGTGTGTGTCCGTGTGTGTCTGTGTGTGTCTCTACTGTGTCTCTATTGTCGCTGTGCTGTGATTGGAGCGCTGGGGAGCGACGCGCACGGATCCTCGGCTAGCTTCGTGTCGCGGCCTCTCGGACTCTGCTGCTCCGGTCTGCAGCAGAGAGTCTCCACCGGACGGAGGCCCCGGTGCTCTCCCTCTACCCCCGGGCGGATCCGCGCTCTGTATCCGTGCCTTGGTGCGCCTCGGCCCGCGTGTCCGCCGCCCGTGCCCCCGCCCTGGCAGCCATTAGTCTCGGCTGCAGGATGGAGGAAAATAACGGTGCGCCATGGAGGCAAAAACAGGCGTGGCCGCGGCGGGAGGAGGGAGTGTGTGTGTGTGTGTGTCTGTGTGTGTGTGTGTGTGTGTTTATGTGTGTGTGCGCGCGTACGTGAGATAATAAACAGCGCACATTTGCGGTGTGTTGTCCGGGATGTGTCCGGCCTGCAGCAGCTGTCCCCGGCTGTGGGAGGCTCTGCGGGCCGGGGGGGTAGTGCGGGGGGGCAGAACATGCTGGAAACAGACTGACGGTGACCCCCCCCCTTCTGTTTTTACTAATCTTAACTAGCAAGGGCGTAGGTTTTGTGTCAACATTTGGGAGGGGGGCGGGGGGGGGCGCCCCCCCGGAAATGATTCCTGCATTCTGGTGAATATTTCTGCATCAAGTTATTGCCAGAATGTCTTTATTTGTGTAAACTGAATTATTATTCTCCTGTATGGTTCAAAACTTTCTGCATATTCCAAACAGCATCACGTGTTTCAGGATGTTTTAGGGATCCTGAACATGTCAACAACAGAATCTGTCCGAGAAGGAGAAGGAGAGCCAGGAGCCCCCCAACTTTAAATCGTTATACAGCGTCTCATTGAAATGCTGCTTTTATATTTACATGTGTCCTGTAACCAGCAGCACCATCCTGGGACACTTAACAAGTAGCCATGACTGGAACCCTGGGAGGGTTAGATGGTACGGTCTGCTGGAGGGGGGTCTGTAGACGTGTATATATATATATATACAGGATAGAAACATGTTTTGATTTGGTTAAGATGGTACGGTCCGCTGGAGGGGGGTCTGTAGACGTGTGTATATATATATACAGGATAGAAACATGTTTGGATTTGGTTTAGATGGTATGGTCCGCTGTAGGGGTGTCTGTAGACATATATATATATAGGATAGAAACATATTTGGAGCCCCCTGAACAGCTATTTTTACCTCTTTTGGGGAGTCTTTCATATAGTTTGCCTCTTCTAACTAGTTGTTTTTGGTCTAAAACTGCAGCGGTCCCTAAAAACGCTGTCTCCTCACGGTGCTCTGCACCCGGCTCACAGTCATTTCTTTACGGCTAAATGTAACCGTGAAGACGGGAGGAGTCCCAGCTACGCCTCTGTCTCCCCCCGCCTGAAAGGCCTCAAAATGATTCATTAAGTAATAAGTTTGAACATGTGTTTCTGTGTAACGTTGATACTGAAAACATAACGTGAGAATCCATCACACGATGAATGAAATAGAGCGTCTAAATGCAGCAGCTCAACACAGACCGCCCCTGTTTAATCCTCCTGTTGTCTTCCTTTCTACATCACAAATTATATATATTATATTACAAATATGGGATTCTTTCAACCAAAGAACCCAAAAATAAAACCGTCTGTGATGATCCATCAACATACATTTCTCAGATCTTAATTTTAGTCAAAATTTGTTATAGTTTCTGGGTTTTTAACTCAAATATTAGGTATAATTTACTATGAATATTGACTAGGGCTGCTCCGTTTTAGTCGATTAGTGGACTAATCGGTGGTTTTGGTCTTAGTAATCTTAGATCTCTTTAGTCCATTAGTCATGTCTGATGCTGTTTTCATGCTGAATGACTTATTTCCAAGAAACGTACGAGCACATCTCTGGTAAACACAAGAATTAAAGTGGTGCTTTAACATGACTCTTTGTGGAGAAACTCAGATTTACAGATCTGTCGATTAAATCAACTAATGGATTAGTCGATACAACTGAATGAGTGTTAGTCGACTCAGAAGTTCTTCAGTCGAGCACAGCCCTGGTATTGACCATTATATGCAGAAATAAGTATAAAACATTACTGTTAATAAGTTGTGAATGAATGAAGTTGGCGAAGAAGATGTAAGACCGAGTTGGGTGATAGTTTATGCTTCATATATGTGCAAAACCGACGACAACACAAAGGGTTAAAGAACAGCTGTGAATGAATGATGGAAGGAACGAATGATGCGTTAATGAAAGGGACGAGTCAATAATGGAGCCGTGGAGTATTAATAATGAAGGAAACGTCCGGTTGGTCGGCTGGTAGAGAGCCAATCAGCTCGTTATCGGCGCTGTCGGAGCTCGTTGACGTTGGGATTATTTCCTGGATTAATGGATGAGTAGTTCTGGCTCTAAAATGTGGATCAGTGGTTCCCAAAAAGTCCAAGATGACGTCACAACTCAAAGATATTCAGTTCCCATGTCCCAGAGGAGAGAAGAAACTAGAACATATTCATATTTAACATGCTGATATCACACACGTTTACCTGATTTATCATAAAGAAATGACTCAGACTGATAGATGGATTATCAGAATAGATGGAGATAAAAAAATTAAGTTTTTAAGTAAGAATGAAAAGAGGGAAGGACAGAAGAAAGGAACAATAGAATAAAGACAAGTAAAGAGAGAATAAATTAGGATGGAAAAAGGGAAGGAAAGAAGAGGTATTTAAAAAAATGTAATAGTTGGCGACTAATCCGTTGATCTTTGCAGCTCTGGTGGAGATTTGAAACGCACCCTCTGAGAGAGCGCTATGTACCTATACCAAACTACAAGTAATATGTACTCTACTTGTACTTGATTTCCATGTTCTGCTCCTTTCTTCTTGTACTCTTAACTGCTGTAAAGTACTCTACAACTTAATTGCCAATTAGTTGTATCACGTTCCCCAACAACCAATGAATGAACGCCGAAATATAACCCATCAAAGACTAGCCCTTTACAAAAGCTGCAGTCTAACTTTAGAAAATCTAACCCTTGTCTAACTCCATATTATTCAACTCCAGAAATGTGCTGTGTACGTTAATTCTGTGTCGTACCAATACTTACTTGTACATCTTTTTAACTCAAGGTCCCCTTACTAGCCTTTTCCAGAGCTTTCACTCGCATCTCCCAGTCCTAGTCAGCAGAGGAAATCGGCTGAAAGGTATAGAGAAGGCTTGCAAGTGGAACCTGAGTTGAGATTTTTTTTGTCACACTATTTCACATTACTTTACCGTGAAGAATGAGCTTTTCTGTCTATATTCAGATTCACTTTAATAAGTCTTCTTTAATCATTAGGAAGAGCAGGGGTGTGTCATCGAAGGAACTAGTAGTTACTACTTGCAGTAGTTGGTGAACTAATGTTGCTGGCAGATTATCTGTGCAGCCCTAATCGCCTCATAAATAAAGTTCTACCAGTGACAGGTAGAGCTGGGCAATATATTGATATTATATCGATAATGTGATATGAGACTAGATATTGTCTTAGATTTTGGATATCGTGATATGACATAAGTGTCTGTTCCTGGTTGTAAAGGCTGTATTACAGTGAAGTGATGTCATGTTCTGACCTCACCAGACTGTTATAACTGTTCTATTATTCACCTTTACCCACTTAGTCATTATATCCACATTACTGATTATTATTTATCTAAACTCTCATGATTTGAATATTTTGTGAAAGCACCGATAGTCAACACTACAATATCGTTGCTGTATCGATATCAAGGTATTTGGTCAAATATATCGCGATATTTGATTGTCTCCCTACCGCCCAGCCCTAGTGGCAGGTAGGGCTGGGCGTCGAGAACCGATTCTTACTTTTGGAATCGCAATTTTTTGGAATCGTTTGTGTTGCAGCCTTAGAGCGCAGTAAGCAGCGCTCTAGTCTGGCTTTATTTTACGTTGAAGAAGCTGTAACACTGCAACCCACCACTGAATCAAAATAAAACGTCCTCTTATTTGTGAAATAGGCATGTGACTCGTTTCACCTCCACCCTCAACGAATCAGAATCAATAAGAACCGGAATCAGAAGGAAGAATCAGGATTGTTAAAATCCAAACGATGGCCAACCCTGAAGTAACTGGATACTCCTTCAGAGTAACAACAAACGAGTGTTTCCTGTTTGGAGAGACTCTCTGTTCAGTCAGCCAATAGAAACACAGCTGCAGACGCTCCGTTATCGATCGGATCAATAGTAATGGTTCTCTGAGTGCCTGTTTACCCGATGAATAATAAAGGAGTTAAAGTAGCGTGATGGATGCTCTGACTACATTACAACAACATACAGAGATAGAGCTTTTAGTTAAAGAGTAAGAGCCTTTAACATCAAACGCCCTGAAATCACCATCACCAAACTCCACCAGACTCCATGTTAATAATCAGGACTTTTATCATCGTAAAACACACTTCATTCAAAGTGGACAGAAACTAAATAAAACTACCAAAAGCCGTCTTGGTTCATCTTTCCACTGTTCCAACAATCACCACTCTGGTTTGGTTAAAATAAACCCTTAATTCACCCATTTACATGTGGAGATATGCTGGCTCTATACACGCTAAAAGTCCTGATTATTTACATGGAGTCTGGTGGAGATATGCTGGCTCTATACACGCTAAAAGTCCTGATTATTTACATCGAGTCTGGTGGAGTTTGGTGATGGTGATTTCGGGGCTGTTTCATGTTAAACTAAAAGGATCTTACTCTTTAACTAAAAGCTCTATCTCTGTAGGGATCCATCCCATAATGTTGTCAGACACTTAGAATAATAATCTGAGTATGTCAGCAGCAACAACAGAACTTGTAGTGACTCTAACTGCTGCTGAACATTAGGATTACAAAACAAACCAAAGAATAAAAACTCCTGCTAACAGCCAGTCTCACCGTGTAGCTGTCTGTATCTCAGCAGCATGTGTTAGCTCAGCATAGAGACCATCGTGTGTGTGTGTCTAGAGCTGGGAAACGGGTGACACACACCTGCTGCCCATTTGTTGAACACACACACCCATTCCTCATATAAACATGAGGAATGTCCCTCTGTGTGTCAGCTGTTAACCAGCTGCTGGAGCATCACAGAGGACTGATCTAAATATGACCTTTTAATCCTGTTAAAACACTGAACAAAGAACTTTATTCATACACATCAGTAGAGTATATCCACATGTACAGTATACACACACACACACACACATATATATATATATATATATATATTTATACCACAAATAATAACTACTATACTATATATTTCTACAAAACCAGTGAGTAAGGAGTCGACTGTTTTTGTTCCAGAGATAGCAGGAGGAAAATGACATCACTCCTCTGAACAGAACACACACACACACACTCTCACACACACACACACACTCTCTCACACACACACAGAGTAATTTCCTGGATGACCCCACCCTGCAGCACAGAGCAGAATCATGATGTAGTGAATCTGGAGCTGCAGCTGGTGTACAGTCTGACCCAGTGTTAGTGTTGGAGCTTGGAAGTGTTTGGGACGTGAAGGCAGCTTCAAATCACGGAGAACGACAGAAAGAGAAGACGACTTTGCTCTGTTGTTGCAGGACACAGCTCAGCTCCCAGGCAGCTCAGAGCTGATGTTTAATGTTTTTAACCTGCGTAGTGTTTCAGCTGTCTCTGTGGCAGCTATAGAGGCAGTGATGCTTCCTGTTTACGGTACCGTTAACGGGACCCGCACGCTGAGTCTCATCTCCTGTTAAAGTCAAGTAGACTTTATTATTGATATCGATTCTTAAATGCGTTCCAGACATAAACGTTTCTCTCCCTCCCTCGTACAACAAGTATAATATTAAAGAGAAGTACAAACACAACACAAAGAGGCCCAAAGAAGAGTTAGATAGAAGAGAACCTGGGTTGTCCACCGCAGGGTGATGTCACGTTGCTTTTCTCCAAAAGTTGATTCAGTCTTAAGGCCTCCGGGGCGCAAAATTAGGAACACAACAACCCGCCCTACGAATTGGTTGGGGTTAGGCATTTCACCTTGAGTGGTTAAAGCGCTCATATCATGCTCATCTTCAGCTTCATAATTATATTTTAAGGTTGTACCAGAATAGGTTTACATGGTTTAATTTTCAGAAAACACCATATTTTAGTTGTACTGCACATTGCTGCAGCTCCTCTTTTCACCCTGTGTTCAGGTCTCTGTTTTAGCTACAGAGTGAGACATCTCTTCTTCTTCTGTACTATCTTTGATTGCTCTGCACATGCTCAGTAGCTCAGATGTAGATCATGTCAGCTAGCTCCATAGACAGTAAAAGAAAGGCTGTTTCTCCACCTTCAGGATCAGCTGGGAGACTTCTTCTAAACCAGGGAGCACATGGAAGTAGTTCTTTTGGAGATTATGGTGAACTAGTGTGTGTTGTAGCAGTGCTCTGCTATTGAGAACGAGGTAGCATGCTAGCGTTAGAACTGGCTGCATGGTGTGAGCGTGGCGTGTCAGCTGCGTGGTGTTTTCTACGTCTTTACCCACCAGAAAGGTGTCTGACTCGGCGCTGCTGCTGCTGCTGCTAGCCTTGTTTGGACACATGTTTGAATGAAGGATCCATAATTTACAATAATCACTCATCTTGTTTGTTTCTTTGTTTCTTTGTTTCTTTCTTTCTTTTGTTTGTAAAGCGTCTTTGGGTTCCATGTAAAGCGCTATATAAAACTTATGTATTATTATTATTTATTATGAAACTCAGCCTGCGTGCATGTTTTTTTTCTTCCAAAAACACAAATATTCAAATCTCAACATTGAAAATGTAAAACCTCCCCATGGAAGGAATATTCATATATTGGGATGCGGCCCCACTCTTAGTTTCCTCTGCTGACCTCTGACCTCAGACTCGTCATAGATCTGTCTCCCTCCCCCAGCAAAGGATTCTGGGAAGTGGGATCCATTAGCGGAGTCCCTGAGGATGCGTCTGCAGCTCTGAGTGTTCTAATGGCTCCTGCACTTAGTCCATTAGTTCTCCCAGCAGCCAATGGGAGCGCAGCGTCTGCACGACATCACAGAGAGATAGAGGGAATCAGACGTAGAGACACACACACACACACACACACACACACACACACACACACACACACACACACAGAGAGACACACACACACACACAAACACAGAAACACACACAGAGACACACACACACACACACTGAGACACACAGAGACACACAGAGACTCTGTGTGTATGTCTTTGTGTGTGTATGTATGTGTGTGTGTGTGTGTGTGTGTCTCTGTGTTTGTGTGTGTGTGTGTCTCTCTGTGTGTGTGTGTGTCTCTGTGTGTCTGTGTGTGTGTGTGTCTGTGTTTGTATGTGTGTATATGTGACTGTGTGTGTATATGTGTCTGTGTGTGTGTGTGTTTCTGTGTCTGTGTGTGTGTGTGTATGTGTCTGTGTCTGTGTGTGTGTGTGTGTGTGTGTATAAACTCTTAAACTTATAATATAATATTTATTTGGAGTATTTTTACCTAAGATGATTTAGTATTACTCCACCTGACAGACAGCGTGGTTGTTGTCCTGTCTGTAAATGATCTCCTGATTGATTTCCCAGAATGCCCCTGTGATCAGCCTGTATCTGATGTGTGTGTGTGTGTGTGTGTGTGTCCTGCAGGCCGGGCCTGAAGCGGCCGATGTGGACGCGTCCCCGCTGACTTTGAGGCGTGTGTCAGAGGTCAGAGGTCATGATGACGACGGTGGCCGGCGACCTGGAGCACCTGGAGCTGCAGCAGCAGTACAGCAGCAACGACACGGTCAACAACCGCTGGGACGAGGACTGGGACAACGAGAACAGCTCGGCGCGCCTATTCGAACGCTCCCGCATCAAGGCGCTCGCAGGTAGGGGCCGCTACCTTCACATGCTCACTGGCTGGGTGGCTTTAATTAGTCTGAGGACAGACCATATCCACAACGGGTCATTTACGGGATAGGTCCTCAAGTTCTGCTTTCTTTGTATTTTTATTTTATTTTAAATATTTTTTATTATATTTTTTTTATTATTTTTTATCTTTAATACTTTTTTTATTTGGAGTGTTTTATTTAATTTTCAGTATTTTATTGTGTTAATTATTTTTATCTTTTAGTATTTTTATTTAATTTAGAGTTGTATTATTTATGTTTTTTGAGTATTTGTTTTCTTTTTTTATTGTGACGGGACAACCCTCAGGGTGTTATATTGTGAAGGGACTAACCATCAGGGTGTTTTATTGTGAAGGGACAAACCTCAGGGTGTTTTATTGTGAAGGGACAACTCCTCAGGGTGTTTTATTGTGAAGGGACAACTCCTCAGGGTGTTTTATTGTGAAGGGACAACTCCCAGGGTGTTTTATTGTGAAGGGACAAACCTCAGGGTGTTTTATTGTGAAGGGATGAGTTCAGACTCCCAGCATGCTCTGCGCCGTGCTGACTGGTTAATGTGATTTCTGTGCAGCAGCAGCCTGCCGACAGGAAGTGGTTTAATCAGATTCTGATTGGTTAAAATCCCAGATGATACTTTATTGGTCTCCAAGGGGAAATAAATTAATTAAACTCCGCCTCCTGCGCCTACATTAGTGTTTCAGCTTATTGTGATGTAATTTCCTGCAAATATCTTCAAATGCTTCACATCCCTAAAACCAGACCAACCTAAAGTATCATCTTATGGATCAGTAACAATATAAACCATAATTATTAAACCAGACCAACCTAAAGTATCATCTTATGGATCAGTAACGATATAAACCATAATTATTAAACCAGACTAACCTAAAGTATCATCTTATGGATCAGTAACAATATAAACCATAATTATTAAACCAGACCAACCTAAAGTATCATCTTATGGATCAGTAACGATATAAACCATAATTATTAAACCAGACCAACCTAAAGTATCATCTTATGGATCAGTAACGATATAAACCATAATTATTAAACCAGACCAACCTAAAGTGTCATCTTATGGATCAGTAACGATATAAACCATAATTATTAAACCAGACTAACCTAAAGTATCATCTTATGGATCAGTAACGATATAAACCATAATTATTAAACCAGACTAACCTAAAGTATCATCTTATGGATCAGTAACAATATAAACCATAATTATTAAACCAGACCAACCTAAAGTGTCATCTTATGGATCAGTAACGATATAAACCATAATTATTAAACCAGACCAACCTAAAGTATCATCTTATGGATCAGTAACAATATAAACCATAATTATTAAACCAGACCAACCTAAAGTATCATCTTATGGATCAGTAACGATATAAACCATAATTATTAAACCAGACCAACCTAAAGTATCATCTTATGGATCAGTAACGATATAAACCATAATTATTAAACCAGACCAACCTAAAGTATCATCTTATGGATCAGTAACAATATAAACCATAATTATTAAACCAGACTAACCTAAAGTATCATCTTATGGATCAGTAACGATATAAACCATAATTATTAAACCAGACCAACCTAAAGTATCATCTTATGGATCAGTAACAATATAAACCATAATTATTAAACCAGACTAACCTAAAGTATCATCTTATGGATCAGTAACGATATAAACCATAATTATTAAACCAGACCAACCTAAAGTATCATCTTATGGATCAGTAACGATATAAACCATAATTATTAAACCAGACCAACCTAAAGTATCATCTTATGGATCAGTAACGATATAAACCATAATTATTAAACCAGACCAACCTAAAGTATCATCTTATGGATCAGTAACAATATAAACCATAATTATTAAACCAGACCAACCTAAAGTATCATCTTATGGATCAGTAACGATATAAACCATAATTATTAAACCAGACCAACCTAAAGTATCATCTTATGGATCAGTAACGATATAAACCATAATTATTAAACCAGACCAACCTAAAGTATCATCTTATGGATCAGTAACGATATAAACCATAATTATTAAACCAGACTAACCTAAAGTATCATCTTATGGATCAGTAACAATATAAACCATAATTATTAAACCAGACCAACCTAAAGTATCATCTTATGGATCAGTAACAATATAAACCATAATTATTAAACCAGACCAACCTAAAGTATCATCTTATGGATCAGTAACAATATAAACCATAATTATTAAACCAGACTAACCTAAAGTATCATCTTATGGATCAGTAACAATATAAACCATAATTATAAAACCAGACCAACCTAAAGTATCATCTTATGGATCAGTAACAATATAAACCATAATTATTAAACCAGACCAACCTAAAGTATCATCTTATGGATCACTAACGATATAAACCATAATTATTAAACCAGACCAACCTAAAGTATCATCTTATGGATCAGTAACGATATAAACCATAATTATTAAACCAGACTAACCTAAAGTATCATCTTATGGATCAGTAACGATATAAACCATAATTATTAAACCAGACCAACCTAAAGTATCATCTTATGGATCAGTAACGATATAAACCATAATTATTAAACCAGACCAACCTAAAGTATCATCTTATGGATCAGTAACGATATAAACCATAATTATTAAACCAGACTAACCTAAAGTATCATCTTATGGATCAGTAACAATATAAACCATAATTATTAAACCAGACCAACCTAAAGTATCATCTTATGGATCAGTAACGATATAAACCATAATTATTAAAACCAGACCAACCTCAAAGTATCATCTTATGGATCAGTAACGATATAAACCATAATTATTAAACCAGACCAACCTAAAGTATCATCTTATGGATCAGTAACAATATAAACCATAATTATTAAACCAGACCAACCTAAAGTATCATCTTATGGATCAGTAACGATATAAACCATAATTATTAAACCAGACCAACCTAAAGTATCATCTTATGGATCAGTAACGATATAAACCATAATTATTAAACCAGACCAACCTAAAGTATCATCTTATGGATCAGTAACAATATAAACCATAATTATTAAACCAGACCAACCTAAAGTATCATCTTATGGATCAGTAACGATATAAACCATAATTATTAAACCAGACCAACCTAAAGTATCATCTTATGGATCAGTAACAATATAAACCATAATTATTAAACCAGACCAACCTAAAGTATCATCTTATGGATCAGTAACAATATAAACCATAATTATTAAACCAGACCAACCTAAAGTATCATCTTATGGATCAGTAACGATATAAACCATAATTATTAAACCAGACCAACCTAAAGTATCATCTTATGGATCAGTAACAATATAAACCATAATTATTAAACCAGACCAACCTAAAGTATCATCTTATGGATCAGTAACAATATAAACCATAATTATTAAACCAGACCAACCTAAAGTATCATCTTATGGATCAGTAACAATATAAACCATAATTATTAAACCAGACCAACCTAAAGTATCATCTTATGGATCAGTAACGATATAAACCATAATTATTAAACCAGACCAACCTAAAGTATCATCTTATGGATCAGTAACGATATAAACCATAATTATTAAACCAGACCAACCTAAAGTATCATCTTATGGATCAGTAACGATATAAACCATAATTATTAAACCAGACTAACCTAAAGTATCATCTTATGGATCAGTAACGATATAAACCATAATTATTAAACCAGACCAACCTAAAGTATCATCTTATGGATCAGTAACGATATAAACCATAATTATTAAACCAGACCAACCTAAAGTATCATCTTATGGATCAGTAACAATATAAACCATAATTATTAAACCAGACTAACCTAAAGTATCATCTTATGGATCAGTAACGATATAAACCATAATTATTAAACCAGACCAACCTAAAGTATCATCTTATGGATCAGTAACAATATAAACCATAATTATTAAACCAGACCAACCTAAAGTATCATCTTATGGATCAGTAACGATATAAACCATAATTATTAAACCAGACCAACCTAAAGTATCATCTTATGGATCAGTAACAATATAAACCATAATTATTAAACCAGACCAACCTAAAGTATCATCTTATGGATCAGTAACGATATAAACCATAATTATTAAACCAGACCAACCTAAAGTATCATCTTATGGATCAGTAACAATATAAACCATAATTATTAAACCAGACCAACCTAAAGTATCATCTTATGGATCAGTAACAATATAAACCATAATTAATTAATTAAAGTAGTGGAACTGGGTCATACATTTAATAAAATACAACATGTCTTTTCATCAGATTTTACTAAATAAACACAGAAAACAAATTGATCCAAAGATTTCTAAATGTAGAAACAATTAGATATATATGCGTTTCCTTTTTATTTTCATGACTATTTACATTGTAGATTCTCACTGAAGGCATCAAAACTATGAATGAACACATATGGAATTATGTACTTAACAAAAAAGTGTGAAATAATAACTGAAAACATGTCTGAAAAGGGTTTGCAGAGTTATCAAAAAAGCAAAGGGTGGCTACTTTGAAGAATCTAAAATATAAGACATGTTTTCAGTTATTTCACACTTTTTTGTTAAGTACATAATTCCATATGTGTTCATTCATAGTTTTGATGCCTTCAGTGAGAATCTACAATGTAAATAGTCATGAAAATAAAAAGGAAACACATTGAATGAGAAGGTGTGTCCAAACTTTTGGCCTGTACTGTATATATATATATATATATATATATATATAGTTATGAATACACTCAACAAATATTTATAGAAATAAAAAACTAATCTAATACAAAATAATCTACAGATAGAAAGGTGTGTGTGTGAGTGAGTGTGTGTGTGTGTGTGTGTAGGATGTTTGTTCCTTATTTCCTGTCCTTCAGTCAGGAATGTAAAAAAACAATGAAGGGAAGCCCCCCCCCTCCCTCCTCTCCCCTCCATGACATCATTGTCACGTCATTGGCTGAAACTCTCTACACTGTAAAACACCCATCACATGTTCTTATTAAATGGTTTTCCAGTTGGCAGAAAATGTTCACATCTATTAACAAATGTTATATCAATATATAAAATATTATTACCTCCAGTAAAAGTTCTGTTGTTGCTGCTGACAGACTCAGATTATTATTCTAAGTGTCTGACAACATTATGGGATGGATCCCTACAGAGATAGACCTTTTAGTTAAAGAGTAAGATCCTTTTAGTTTAACATGAAACAGCCCCGAAATCACCATCACCAAACCCACCAGACTCCATGTAAATAATCAGGACTTTTAGCGTGTATAGAGCCAGCATATCTCCACCAGACTCCATGCAAATATTCAGGACTTTTAGCGTGTATAGAGCCAGCATATCTCCACCAGACTCCATGTAAATAATCAGGACTTTTAGCGTGTATAGAGCCAGCATATCTCCACCAGACTCCATGTAAATAATCAGGACTTTTAGCGTGTATAGAGCCAGCATATCTCCACATGTAAATGGGTGACTTAAGGGTTTATTTCAACCAAACCAGAGTGGTGATTGTTGGAACAGTGGAAAGATGAACCAAGACGGCTTTTGGTAGTTTTATTTAGCTTCTGTCCACTTTGAATGAAGTGTGTTTTACGATGATAAAAGTCCTGATTATTTACATGGAGTCTGGTGGAAATATGCTGGCTCTATACACGCTAAAAGTCCTGATTATTTACATGGAGTCTGGTGGAGATATGCTGGCTCTTACATGCTAAAAGTCCTGATTATTTACATGGAGTCTGGTGGAGATATGCTGGCTCTATACACGCTAAAAGTCCTGATTATTTACATGGAGTCTGGTGGAGATATGCTGGCTCTATACACGCTAAAAGTCCTGATTATTTACATGGAGTCTGGTGGAGATATGCTGGCTCTATACACGCTAAAAGTCCTGATTATTTACATGGAGTCTGGTGGAGTTTGGTGATGGTGATTTCGGGGCTGTTTCATGTTAAACTAAAAGGATCTTACTCTTTAACTAAAAGGTCTATCTCTGTAGGGATCCATCCCATAATGTTGTCCGACTCTTAGAACTTAGTCATGACATTCAGATAAACCATAAAGAGGGAAAGATTAAACTGTAAACTCAGAATCTGGAGCTACATGTGAAGTTCAAATGTTCGACTAAAACCTGGAATTTCAGGAATTTATGGATCCCGCATTTTTATTTTTAACAGTGTTTATTCAGAGGAGAGCGGGCTGTTTCCTCCTCCCCCCCCTCCCTCTGTTTGCAATGGGCGGGGCTACACACACACACACACACACACACACACACACACACACACACACACACACACACACACACACACACCCTCCCTTTGACCTGTGGACTCTCTCTGTCTCAGACGTCTCCGTCGTATGGCTGCACGTCGACTTATTGTCTCCGTTTGGACTTTAAAGTAATTTTTGGAGATTTTCGACTCTCATTCACTTCTTTAAGATTACTTTTTAACCTTTTTAACAGAAAGGTTTAATCTGCCTGAACATTCATTCTCTAGCGTCGGGAGCCAAAGGAAGACCTTTCCTCTCCGACTAGATATTCTCAGTTTTAAGGTCCGATTCTCTGGTGAAACCGTGCGGACGGCTGCTGAACGTCGGGCAGATTTCAGAGGGAAAGATGCTCAACTTGAACTAAACATCTTGTGGATTTTAAAGGACCTCCTCTGCTGTCTTTAAAACCTGTTTCCCCCTCTCTCTCGAGAGAGAAGACCTTTTAGTTTGCAGCTGTAAAACCAGCCCAGAGTCCAGACTGGAGCGAGAGATGAACTCAAGCTATGAGCCGTCAGAGCGCTGATCTGCAGCTGTGATTCGCCGGGACTACTTTTCCTCTCGTGCTGGATCTTTTTCGGACAATAAATCTAAAATATATAAGTGCATCAGTGTAGGATATCGGGGGGGCGGTGATGGAGGCAGAGCTGAAGTCTAACTACACCCTGCTGGAGGGTCGGTTCAAACAGCTGCAAGGTAAGAAAGTCTTAACCTCCAACGCCACCGCGGACGCCGCAGCGCTAGAGGCAGAGCCACGTTCATTACTCAGAGAGTCCCTCACGCTCGCTTCGCTGAAGATCTTTGAGTTGGGGACAAAACACGACATTTAAGGACGTCATCTTGGGCTTTTTGGTGAACACTGGTCCACATTTTTCACCATTTTCTGCCATGCTAACTCATGTTAACGTGCTGTTGACCCATTACAGTAACGTGAGATATTTAAATGAGCTGATTCATGGTTAAACATCCACACTATTGACACGTGTGTGTGTCTCTGTGTGTGTGTGTGTGTGTGTGTCTGTGTCTGTGTCTGTGTGTGTCTGTGTGTGTGTAGATGAGCGGGAGGCGGTCCAGAAGAAGACCTTCACTAAGTGGATCAACTCCCACCTGTCCCGGGTGTCGTGCAGGATCTCAGACCTGTACCTGGACCTGAGGGATGGACGCATGCTCATCAAGCTGCTGGAGGTCCTCTCTGGGGAGAGACTGGTAAACACACACACACACACACACACACACACGCACACACACACACACACACACACACTGCTGTCTTCCCACAATGCACTGATGTGACAAAAGTAGGCTTGTGGCTAGAAGGGATACAGCTGCAGCTGCTTCGGCTGCATGGAACGCGTAACGTTAGCGGAACGTTAGCGGACCAGGCACAGAGCTGTGAAACAACATCAACCTACTGTCACAGAGCTGTGAAACATCAACCTACTGTCACAGAGCTGTGAAACATCAACCTACTATCACAGAGCTGTGAAACATCAACCTACTGTCACAGAGCTGTGAAACATCAACCTAATGTCACAGAGCTGTGAAACATCAACCTACTGTCACAGAGCTGTGAAAGATCAACCTACTGTCACAGAGCTGTGAAACAACATCAACCTCCTGTCACAGAGCTGTGAAACATCAACCTACTGTCACAGAGCTGTGAAACATCAACCTACTGTCACAGAGCTGTGAAACATCAACCTAATGTCACAGAGCTGTGAAACATCAACCTACTATCACAGAGCTGTGAAACATCAACCTACTGTCACAGAGCTGTGAAACATCAACCTAATGTCACAGAGCTGTGAAACATCAACCTACTGTCACAGAGCTGTGAAAGATCAACCTACTGTCACAGAGCTGTGAAACAACATCAACCTCCTGTCACAGAGCTGTGAAACATCAACCTACTGTCACAGAGCTGTGAAACATCAACCTACTATCACAGAGCTGTGAAACATCAACCTACTGTCACAGAGCTGTGAAACATCAACCTAATGTCACAGAGCTGTGAAACATCAACCTACTATCACAGAGCTGTGAAACATCAACCTACTGTCACAGAGCTGTGAAACATCAACCTAATGTCACAGAGCTGTGAAACATCAACCTACTGTCACAGAGCTGTGAAAGATCAACCTACTGTCACAGAGCTGTGAAACAACATCAACCTCCTGTCACAGAGCTGTGAAACATCAACCTACTGTCACAGAGCTGTGAAACATCAATTTACTGTCAGCTGTTGTCAGAGGAAACGAGAACTAAAACCAGAAACTCTCCCAACCAAACCATGTGTCAACACGCTCACTGACAGACATTAAGTTGTTCCCTGTGTATCGGTAGATTGATTTAAAAGACATAAAGACACTTTATGATCCATTTCTGTGTGAAAGAGCCGCACACACCTCGCATATAACCTATAAAGAGAAGACTGTCTTATTTTTAGGCTTGTAATAGGGCTGCACCATATGAGGAACGTTGTTGAATATCGCGATAACGATATTACCTGCGATAACTCAACAGATATTTATAGTGTACTCTTTTCTGTGTTTCTTTTAAAATACAACAAAATTGCTTGTTGAATTTAAAACAAGTAATCATTTCTATCATTCTTTTATTGAACAGACTGAACATTGAATTGACAATGACTACTAAAAAAGAATGATTTTAAAGTTTTCTGCTGACATTTTCTTTCAACAAACAAAAAATCTTGTAGTGTCTACCGCGATATGTCGCAACCTTTCGTGATATGTATTTTGCGCCAGTTGATGTTGCAATAACGGTAAAAAAATGATATATTGTGCAGCTTCTTTTTTACATTATATGTCATTTAGCTGACACTTTTTTTCCAAAGTGACTTACAATTTCTATATATATATCAGAGGTCGCATGACTCTGGAGCAACTAGGGGTTAAGTGTCTTGCTCAGGGACACATTGGTTGATGTATGGCAGTGGGATTTGAACCCTGGTCTCCCACACCAAAGGCATGTGTCATATCCACTAGGCCATCACCTCCCCTAGCTTGCAGCCCTAGCTTGTTGAGCAGACGCTGCTCTCTGTCAGCTGTTTCTCTGGTTATAGTGGTTCGGCTCTGCAGACATTACGCTGCAACGTAGCCGGCCTGTAAATCTCACAAAATGTACCTTAACATAGAAATATTTGAATACTTTGATCCAGGAAAGGTGCGTTGGTTTGTCAGGAGGGTTGTCTATCGTCGCCGTAGCTGTTTCCCTTCCAGCCTCATCCCTAATGTAGGGCTGGGCGTCGCCACTCACTCTAAAATAGTAGTGTAACTATTCCCACTGACTTTATCAAAGTAATGTAACTTTTTACACTTCATCACATTTGACTACTTAGATCTGGACAGATTGGGGATAACATAAATAACTTTTAAGTTGAGTTCTGTGTTTTCCTGCTGAACGTTTTGGGCTGATTTTGGGAACCGGTACCCAACGGTACTTTTTATTCCAGCTGCGTGCAGTAAAAGGTTTTTTCTCTCTCGTTTTAATCGCCATTTTTCAATGTTTTTGTCGATTGTGTATTCAGTATTTATTGATGGATAGATGATGTATTTTAAAGTAGAAAACGTTCCCCTTGATGAGGTTTACGGGCCGGTCTTTGAGTGTAAGGCTGGGCATTAAGCTGTCTTCCAGCTGCCACACACACACACACACACATATACACACACACACACACACACACACACATATACACACACACACATACACTTCCTTGTTCACTTCCTGTGCTGCATTCAGGGCCAGGAAGACGGAAGACGGTTTTCTCGACATCCTGTGTTAACCCTGCTGTTGTCCTCGTTTACAAAAACGTTTCTATATCAGAACTACGACCGAAGAATGTTGAAAAAGCTAAAAAAGAAGGCAGGAAAGAAATCTTCAAAAACATATATTTATTAAAAAACAGAAAAAAGTAATAATAAATATGAAAAAGTGACCAAAACAACATCAAAAATCGCCTAAGGTGACAAAAACGTTTTTTTAAAAAGCAACAAAAACTTGTTTAAAAAGTGACAACAATTATTGGAATAAAATTCTTCTTCTTCTTCTTCTTCTTCTTCTTCTTCTTCTTCTTCTTCTTCTTCGTCTTCTTCTTCTTCTTCTTCTTCTTCTTCTCTGTGTGCAGCCGAAGCCAACCAAAGGCCGGATGCGGATCCACTGCCTGGAGAACGTGGACAAGGCTCTGCAGTTCCTGAAGGAGCAGCGAGTCCACCTGGAGAACATGGGGTCACATGACATCGTGGACGGGAACCACCGCCTGACGCTCGGCCTCATCTGGACCATCATCCTCCGCTTCCAGGTAACTCCACGTGAACCGCTTCCAGGTAACTCCACGTGAACCGCTTCCAGGTAACGCCACGTGAACCGCTTCCAGGTAACGCCACGTGAACCGCTTCCAGGTAACTCCACGTGAACCGCTTCCAGGTAACTCCACGTGAACCGCTTCCAGGTAACGCCACGTGAACCGCTTCCAGGTAACGCCACGTGAACCGCTTCCAGGTAACGCCACGTGAACCGCTTCCAGGTAACGCCACTAGAACCGCTTCCAGATAACGCCATGTGAACCGCTTCCAGGTAACGCCACTAGAACCGCTTCCAGATAACGCCACGTGAACCGCTTCCAGGTAACGCCACTAGAACCGCTTCCAGATAACGCCACGTGAACCGCTTCCAGATAACGCCACGTGAACCGCTTCCAGATAACGCCACGTGAACCGCTTCCAGATAACGCCACTAGAACCGCTTCCAGGTAACGCCACTAGAACCGCTTCCAGGTAACGCCACTAGAACCGCTTCCAGATAACGCCATGTGAACCGCTTCCAGGTAACGCCACTAGAACCGCTTCCAGATAACGCCACGTGAACCGCTTCCAGATAACGCCACGTGAACCGCTTCCAGATAACGCCACTAGAACCGCTTCCAGGTAACGCCACTAGAACCGCTTCCAGGTAACGCCACTAGAACCGCTTCCAGGTAACGCCACTAGAACTGCTTCCACCAGCGCCACCAGGGGGCAGAAAGGGGCTCTGCCCCCTCGGTTGTATTCTCTGCCCCCTTGTTTCAGCATCATACGTCCATAAAACGTTCACTGCTTTGATTTTGGCCGTTTTTATTCAATTTTAAAGCGTTTTGGAGGGAAAAAATTAAATGGTTTCAAAACGGTATCCTGACTAAAGTTTGACACACAAACAATCTGCAACATATGTTGCTCTAATTTTAACTATTAGTCAAAATAATTCATCAGTTCAAGAATAATTTGATAATTTGAAGAAGAAAAGCGACAGAAACTTAAAAAAAAAGAGTGGATTGTCGGAAAAGGGACTAAAAAATGGAGGACAACACGAGGATTAAACAAACGCTGACGCTGATCTGGCGCCTCAGATTAATCCGAATAATCTCACGATCACGTCACGTTAATATAAAACACGTTCTTCTAAAGACTAGAGCTAAAACAATCACATCGTTGGTTAATATTTCAACTCTAAAGGTTGAACACAGACTCCGGTTAATACTCCTGTTTAATGATGTCATACTGAACGTTTTCAATAAAGCTTTATTGTTCAGTTTGACATCATCAACAAACAAGCATTGACTTTATCAACGTGCAGCGAGTGTGTTTTAGTTTAATAAGAATAGTAATATTTATTTATAGATGTGTCACAAAGTGCTTCACCAACAGCAAAATAAAACTCATTTTTTCTGCGTTTATTTAAATTAATTTATTTTTGGGGGCTTTTCCGCCTTTATTTTGACAGGACAGCTAGGTGAGAAAGGGGAGAGCGAAGACATGCAGGAAATGGTCACAGGTCGGAATCGAACCCTTGACCTCTGCGTCGAGGCATAAACCTCTCAGTATATGTGCGCCTGCTCTACCCACTGAGCCAACCCGGCCACTCCTCTGTGTTTTTGCCTCTTTTTCATTCGTTTACTCTGCTGTTTTAGCTGGACGTTAATAAAGTTATATTTATTCAAACGGTTATTGAAACATGAGATTGGAAAAGAAAAACTGAAAGTATCTTTTAAAATCAAAGGTCTTAGAGGATCTTTCATCTCTAATAGAGTAAATGTTTGATTTTAAACTTTATTGGGGGAACTTTATGACTGGGCGACAGAGCGGTTAAAGTCCAGACCGTCGCCATGGACACCCAGCCCAGCGGTGACATCACGCGGGTCGGCATCGATCTTCGAACCGGAAAACGTCTTCCAAAAATCCTGAAGAGACGTTCAGGGTCCTCGGGAATCCTGAGACACAGAGAAATAAATCACAATACGTTTTAATATCTCACTTAATAATAGTTATAAATAATAATACATAATAGAGGGTAGTGAGCAATATTAAGTATATACTTGACATTACAGTTCCACTCACACCTGGAAATCTTTTGGGAATTAATACAAAGCACCAGATCAATGCTAGGCACAGATACATATTTATATACATATTTAAAATGCTGGGGACAGCAGAACAACCTCCGTCTACCAATCAGAAATCAGACTAATGTAGCCACAGCATATGGTTAGAACTTTCTAATAAATGCATACTGTAGATGGATATGCACGCACGCACACGCAGTGACGCACGCACACATGCACACAGACACAGACACACACATGCAGAGACACACACACACAGACAGACACACACATGCAGAGACACACACACACACACACACAGACAGACACACACATGCAGAGACACACACACACACACACAGACACACACATGCAGAGACACACACACACAGACAGACACACACACACACACACAGACACAGACACACACATGCAGAGACACACACACACAGACACACACACACACATGCAGAGACAGACACACACACACAGACACACACACCGACAGACACACACATGCAGAGACAGACACACACACAGACACACAGACAGACGCACACATGCAGAGACAGACACACACACACAGACAGACACACACATGCAGAGACAGACACACACACAGACACACACACCGACAGACACACACACATGCAGAGACAGACACACACACACAGACAGACGCACACATGCAGAGACAGACACACACAGATTAGTGAAGAAAATTTTGAGAAAATCAACAAAAAACTTAATATGTAATAATAATAATAATGTGTAATAATAATGTGTTCCAGATCTAATAATAATAATAATAATAACAACAACAAAACTATGTAATAATAATGTGTTCCAGATCCAAGATATCAGCGTGGAAACTGAAGACAACACAGAGAAACGCTCGGCTAAAGACGCTCTGCTGCTCTGGTGTCAGATGAAGACGGCCGGGTGAGAATCCCATAATACCATCACTTCTCTTTATTTACTTATATATTATATAATATATACAGTATATATCCCATAATACCATCACTTCTCTTTATTCACTTATATATATATATATATATATATATACAGTATATATCCCATAATACCATCACTTCTCTTTATTCACTTATATATTATATAATATATTTTCTATATAGAGTCTCTAAATGATCTGATAGTCTAAAGAGTCTCTAAATGTTTCCTCAGGTATCCCAACGTGAACATCCACAACTTCAGCACCAGCTGGAGAGACGGCATGGCCTTCAACGCTCTCATCCACAAACACAGGTAACCTCTTCATCATCATCTTCATCTTCATACACAAACACAGGTACAAAAGTCGGATATTTTCAGAAAAAAAAGGAATATTTTGAGAGAAAAATTCAGCCAAATGTGTCAGCCCCTTAAAGGACAATTCAGGCGCAGAATGACCCTAGGGGTTAATAACACATGTGTGTACCTAGTCGACCGTTCTTTGGGACATGGTTTCATGCTAATCTAATGTGACCAGTTTTAGCCCAAACTGCTAATTAGCTCGTAGCGCTAGTCGTTCATGTATACAGGCTGTTTGGTAGTAAACTGACTCCTCCAGATGGATTGCTTCCCATTTGCTCGGCATATCCATCTGGGAACTTTCTGTTGGAGAAAAGTTGGGAAGGGGCGAAAATCCTGGTTAGCTGATTGGATAAACCATCTGTCTATCACCACCTATAGTTGGTGACAGACGGGCCAAATCAACCAATCAGAACAAAAACATCTTTTCTTCAGAGAAAAGCCTCCAGTGCCATTTTTTTTGCTCTTCTTTCAATGAAGGACTACTTTCTAATTCAGATAAAACTTGCTGCGATAGCTACGCTCATCTCATCCGTGGAAGCCTCCACGTTGTTTAAACTGAACGGTCGGTTCTCGTTGGGTCACACCTAAACCTGCCTCAAAACCAACGCTGATTGGTCGGTCGTTGGGCGAACGGCTCCAAATGTTCTCTATCTCAAGATTCCCGACTGATCTCTGAGTAGAAAACTGGAGCTCACCAGATCAGGACGGTCTCATCATGCTAGTTTGGTAGCGGTTTGGGTTAAAACTGGTCACATTAGATTAGCATGAAAACATGTCCCAGAGAACGGTCGACTCAGTACTGTGTACAGTAATGTGTTATTAACCCCTAGGGTCAATTTGCGCCGGATTTGTCCAGCAGGAATATTCTGAGAAAGAGTCGGAATATTTATAGTATGAAATAATATAAATATTCAGACTGTTTTTCTCTCAAAATATTTCTTTTTTTGAATTCTTTTTTTCCTGTTGTTCTTTTTTGTCACTTTTTCCAAAGTTTTTACACTTTTTTTCGTCGCTTTAGTCTCTTTTATTGTCTTTTATTGTCTTTTATTGTCTTTGGCGTTTCTTTTCGATCAAACTTGAATCATTAAAATAATGACATGAACTTTAATCTCAAACTTGAATCATTAAAATAATGACATGAACTTTAATCTCAAACTTGAATCATTAAAATAATGACATGAACTTTAATCTCAAACTTGAATCATTAAAATAATGACATGAACTTTAATCTCAAACTTGAATCATTAAAATAATGACATGAACTTTAATCTCAAACTTGAATCATTAAAATAATGACATGAACTTTAATCTCAAACTTGAATCATTAAAATAATGACATGAACTTTAATCTCCTCCAAGGTGAGCCCTTTTCCAGCCGCATTGACGTTTGTGTCTCTGACTTTCAGGCCGGATCTGATCGACTTTGACAAACTGAAGAAGTCCAATGCTCATCACAACCTGCAGAACGCCTTCAACCTGGCAGAGCAGCACCTGGGCCTCACCAAGCTGCTGGACCCCGAGGGTGAGACTCCAAAAACTCCTCCACAGCGCTGCAGAGGAGGGTCTGGCTAGTCCACACAACATTCATGGATGTGAATGTGCTGTGGTTTATTTGGCGCTTGTTTTTTGATATTGATATTTGTTTTTTCAGTAGTTTTGTATTCTTTTGTCTGCTCTTTCTTCAATGTTTTTTTTTTTTAGTTTTAGCCTTTGAGGCGCTGAATACAGTATAGATTCTCTGCCCGAGCCCAAATTCAGCCCGATATTTCTGGGTGTATGTCCTGCACTGACTTGAATGTGAGGCTACATCGTGTCTCCCCCATGTGCAGCACTGTCTTTGATAATTGCGCAACCAGGTCAGATAGTTTCAGATATTTCACCAGTCCTTTAGCAGCAGATATGGTCTCTCCTATATCAACCAGACCAGATAGTTTCAGATATCTCACCAGTCCTTTAGCAGCAGATATGGTCTCTCCTATATCAACCAGACCAGATAGTTTCAGATATCTCACCAGTCCTTTAGCAGCAGATATGGTCTCTCCTATACCAACCAGACCAGATAGTCTCAGGTATCTCACCAGTCCTTTAGCAGCAGATATGGTCTCTCCTATATCAACCATGTCAGATAGTCTCAGATATCTCACCAGTCCTTCAGCAGCAGATATGGTCTCTCCTATATCCGGCGCCTTGTCGGCCAGTGTGTCAGCGTGCAGACCGTGCCGAAGGACAGTATTAATTAGGTGATGGAGACCAGAAAGTCTCCTATATGGTTCCCCAGCTTTGATTATGATGTTGCCTTGATCTGTTACCCACAGGTAAAAGGAATTGTAGTTGAGAACGTCAGTTATAGCGGCCCACGTATTCAAAAAGTGTCGGGTTTAAATCAAGCTCGGGCACATAATTACAGTTAATGTGTCGGGCCGGGCCGAGCTCAGACACAACGTGCACAGGCTCGGGTAGAGTCGGGTTTGATTTTTTTTATATAAGCTTTAGCGCTGAAGCAGCTGTACTGCTGTTTTCTCTAACATAAACTCTGATGATAACATGAACACGTTTCCAGCCGATGTCTTTAAACGTTAAATGTTTGTGTTGCAGACATCAGCGTGGACCATCCTGATGAGAAGTCGGTCATCACCTACGTGGTGACGTACTACCACTACTTCTCCAAGATGAAGGCTCTGAAGGTGGAGGGGAAACGCATCGGAAAGGTCCGGAAACACGCACACACTGGCAAATATATTTCATCTTTCAATGAGGTTTTCAAAATGTACATTTCACTTTTTCAAATACATTCAAATTATCAAAATGTTAGCACAAGAACCCACAGGATTCACAAAGGAGAAAAAGAAAGTACACAGAGATTTAGATATCACACATCCCTAAGCCAGTGTTTCGCAAAGCGGGGCCCGGGGACCCCCAGGGGTCCTCAAAGGAGTTCCAGGGGGTCCCCAACACTAAAATTCCATCCATAAGTAACACTCATGGGTTTCATTCACTTTCTGTAATAAAAGCTCTAAAAGCTAAAATTCTATCAGGTATGGGACCCCTTGACAAAGTCTCATCAGATGGGGGTCCGTGGTCTAATTTGTGCCGGTTTAGGGGTCCTTGATGTCAAAAAGTTTGAGAACCACCCCCTAACCCATAGCAACCCGCTTTGATTCTGACCCATCAAACCTAACTGTGTAATATGACGGGAGACGTCTCTGTTTTTCTATCCAGGTGCTGGACAACGCCCTGGAGACGGAGAAGATGATCGAGAAGTACGAGTCTCTGGCCTCGGACCTGCTGGAGTGGATCGAGCAGACCATCATCATCCTCAACAACAGGAAGTTCGCCAACTCTCTGCTCGGCGTCCAGCAGCAGCTGCAGGCCTTCAACACCTACCGGACCGTGGAGAAACCGCCAAAGTCAGAACCTCCACCCCACACTCTGACCCCCCACACACTGACCCCCACACACTGACCGCCCCATAACATTGTTGAATGTCTTTATAACAATGTTACTTGCGATAAATAACGAGATATTAAAGTGTTCTCAGTTCTGCTGCTTTCATTATTCTGCTAAAATACAACAAACTTGCTTGTTGAGTTTAAAACAAATGAAAGGAAATCACTTCTAAATTTCTTTTATTGAACAAATTATACTTGGATTAGAATACAAAAGGCAGCACTGAAAAAGACGATGATGACTTAAACAATGTGTGCTTTGGGTAGATCTTTTGGCAAATAGTTTTGTGATAAGCCAGATAGGTACTGCTGGAAACGTGCCAACACCAACAACAAACTGTTATCAACAAGTGGACACTGTCAGAATCAGATAATAGCCTTTTTTTTGACAATTTGGATGCTTTCGGGGGAATTTGAAGTTTTTTTTCCCCATGATTTCGGGATGTAGTTGAAAAAAGCTGCCTCTAAAAAATGTTACAGTAACAGAATATTAAAAACAACTTTTACCAAATTCAAATGCAATCCCCGGTAGTACAGATATCTACGTGGCTCCTCTCTTCCTCTTTAGTAAGTTGTGTCTCTTTTGTCTTCAGGTTCACAGAGAAGGGAAACCTGGAGGTTCTTCTGTTCACCATCCAGAGTAAGATGAGAGCCAACAACCAGAAGGTCTACATGCCCCGAGAGGGGAAACTCATCTCAGATATCAACAAGGTGAGAGCTGCTCCACTTCCACGGCGTTCAGATCCTCCAGTCAGTCACAAACATGTTCGCCAGCCTCACGCCAAATGGCTCTTTTAAAGGTCCTATGACATGCTGCTTTTTGGATGCTTTTATATAGGCCTTAGTGGTCCCCTAATGCTGTATCTGAAGTCTCTTTTATATAGACCTTAGTGGTCCCCTAATACTGTATCTGATGTCTCTTTTATATAGACCTTAGTGGTCCCCTAATGCTGTATCTGAAGTCTCTTTTATATAGACCTTAGTGGTCCCCTAATGCTGTATCTGAAGTCTCTTTTATATAGACCTTAGTGGTCCCCTAATACTGTATCTGATGTCTCTTTTATATAGGCCTTAGTGGTCCCCTAATGCTGTATCTGAAGTCTCTTTTATATAGACCTTAGTGGTCCCCTAATGCTGTATCTGAAGTCTCTTTTATATAGACCTTAGTGGTCCCCCTAATACTGTATCTGATGTCTCTTTTATATAGGCCTTAGTGGTCCCCTAATGCTGTATCTGAAGTCTCTTTTATATAGACCTTAGTGGTCCCCTAATGCTGTATCTGAAGTCTCTTTTATATAGACCTTAGTGGTCCCCTAATACTGTATCTGAAGTCTCTTTTATATAGACCTTAGTGGTCCCCTAATACTGTATCTGAAGTCTCTTTTATATAGACCTTAGTGGTCCTCTAATACTGTATCTGAAGTCTCTTTTATATAGACCTTAGTGGTCCCTAATACTGTATCTGAAGTCTCTTTTATATAGACCTTAGTGGTCCCCTAATACTGTATCTGAAGTCTCTTTTATATAGGCCTTAGTGGTCCCCTAATGCTGTATCTGAAGTCTCTTTTATATAGACCTTAGTGGTCCCCTAATGCTGTATCTGAAGTCTCTTTTATATAGACCTTAGTGGTCCCCTAATACTGTATCTGATGTCTCTTTTATATAGACCTTAGTGGTCCCCTAATGCTGTATCTGAAGTCTCTTTTATATAGACCTTAGTGGTCCCCTAATGCTGTATCTGAAGTCTCTTTTATATAGGCCTTAGTGGTCCCCTAATACTGTATCTGAAGTCTCTTTTATATAGACCTTAGTGGTCCCTCTAATACTGTATCTGAAGTCTCTTTTATATAGACCTTAGTGGTCCCCTAATACTGTATCTGAAGTCTCTTTTATATAGGCCTTAGTGGTCCCCCTAATACTGTATCTGAAGTCTCTTTTATATAGACCTTAGTGGTCCCCTAATACTGTATCTGAAGTCTCTTTTATATAGACCTTAGTGGTCCTCTAATACTGTATCTGAAGTCTCTTTATATAGACCTTAGTGGTCCCTAATACTGTATCTGAAGTCTCTTTTATATAGACCTTAGTGGTCCTCTAATACTGTATATTAAGTCTCTTTTATATACCTGAGGTAACCTTGCTCCTTATGACCTCATAAGGAGAAGATTCCTGATTGGTCCATCTGAGCTTTCATTTTCTCAAAGGCAGAGCAGGATACCCAGGGCTCAGTTTACACCTATCACCATTTTCTAGCCACTGGGGGACCATAGGCAGGCTGGGGGAACGCATACCTCATAAAGTGAAATTTTCATGCCATGGGACCTTTTAAAAAGGTTTCACTGGTGCAGAGAAATATACAATGTCAGAATAAAATCATGGGAGGTTTTCTGGAGTTGTGACGTGCTCATGTGATCTCCATTGTTAGTGGAAGGTCATCAGAAAACACTGTTGTTTTTTTCATCATTTGACATTTTGACTGAGATGCAAACGTGTCCCAGGCAGATTGATAATTAGACCCAAACCTAATCTACACATTTGCTTTTACAGTTTATTAAGTCGTGATGTGCAAAATGTAGATGACTGTTTGAACTGTGTTAACATTCTGAGTTTTATTTTACTTTGTTTAAAATCTACGTATCAAAGTAATGGTATCCAAAATCTTTGAACGATACACAGCCCTGTGTTTTACGTACTTTAAGTTGTGTTTGAAAGGGGACTTTAGGAAGTGTTTGATGGTGATGGCGTGTTCGTCCTCAGGCCTGGGAGCGACTGGAGAAAGCGGAGCACGAGAGGGAGCTGGCTCTGAGGACGGAGCTGATTCGTCAGGAGAAACTGGAACAACTTGCCAGACGCTTCGACCGCAAGGCGGCCATGAGAGAGACCTGGCTCAGCGAAAACCAGAGACTAGTGTCACAGGTAAGAAGACGCACAGTCAGCAGCATTCAGGTCTTTCATCAGTCAGCAACTGTCCAGTATTAAACAAGAAACAAGCTGTACTCATGTAACCCTACAGGACTAATGTTCAGCAGCAGTTAGAGTCCACTACAAGTTCTGTTGTTGCTGCTGACAGACTCAGATTATTAGTAAGTGTCTGACAACATTATGGGATGGATCCCTACAGAGATAGACCTTTTAGTTAAAGAGAAAGATCCTTTTAGTTTAACATGAAACAGCCCCGAAATCACCATCACCAAACTCTACCAGACTCCATGTAAATAATCAGGACTTTTAGCGTGTATAGAGCCAGCATATCTCCACCAGACTCCATGTAAATAATCAGGACTTTTAGCGTGTATAAAGCTAGCATATCTCCACCAGACTCCATGTAAATAATCAGGACTTTTAGCGTGCATAGAGCCAGCATATCTCCACCAGACTCCATGTAAATAATCAGGACTTTTAGCGTGTATAAAGCCAGCATATCTCCACCAGACTCCATGTAAATAATCAGGACTTTTAGCGTGTATAGAGCCAGCATATCTCCACCAGACTCCATGTAAATAATCAGGACTTTTAGCGTGTATAGAGCCAGCATATCTCCACATGTAAATGGGTGAATTAAGGGTTTATTTCAACCAAACCAGAGTAGTGATTGTTGGAACAGTGGAAAGATGAACCAAGGCGGCTTTTGGTAGTTTTATTTAGTTTCTGTCCACTTTGAATGAAGTGTGTTTTACGATGATAAAAGTCCTGATTATTTACATGGAGTCTGGTGAGTTTGGTGATGGTGATTTCAGGTTACATTACAGCTCGGTTCTGGTGTAATACTGGACCAGTTTCAGAGATTGTTGTTCCCATCAGACACTCAGACACACAAACATGGAGACAGAGAGTCCAGGTTGAAAAACCTGAAGTTACCCTTTTATATTTTATGTTTGTTTTTCTGAATCCTCCTTTCTCTCTCCAGGACAACTTTGGGTTCGACCTTCAGGCCGTGGAGGCGGCCACCAAGAAGCACGAGGCGATTGAGACGGACATCGCGGCGTACGAGGAGCGCGTGCAGGCGGTGGTTTCCGTGGCGAGGGAGCTGGAGGCGGAGCACTACCACGACATCAAACGCGTCACGGCCAGGAAGGACAACGTGATCCGGCTGTGGGAGTACCTGCTGGAGCTGCTGAAGGCGCGGCGGCTGCGGCTGGAGATGAACCTGGGCCTGCAGAGAGTCTTCCAGGAGATGCTCTACATCATGGACTGGATGGACGAGATGAAGGTTTGGCTTTTATCTCGTTTCACCGCGGTTTAAAGGAACACGCTGACTTATTGGGACTTATTCAGCGTGTCCCCCAGAGTTAGATAAGTCCATACACACCCTTCTCATCTCTTATTGGGACTTTATCTTATTCACTGTAACCTCATCTCCGTGTGTGTCCTAACTCTGTCTGACGCACCCATCGCTAGCCAAGCTTAGCACAGATCCTGGAGGTAACTGGCTCCATCTAGCCTAGCTTAGCACAGATCCTGGAGGTAATTGGCTCCATCTAGCCTAGCTTAGCACAGATCCTGGAGGTAATTGGCTCCATCTAGCCTAGCTTAGCACAGATCCTGGAGGTAACCAGCTCCATCTAGCCTAGCTTAGCACAGATCCTGGAGGTAACCGGCTCCATCTAGCCTAGCTTAGCACAGATCCTGGAGGTAACCGGCTCCATCTAGCCTAGCTTAGCACAGATCCTGGAGGTAACCGGCTCCATCTAGCCTAGCTTAGCACAGATCCTGGAGGTAACTGGCTCCATCTAGCCTAGCTTAGCACAGATCCTGGAGGTAACTGGCTCCATCTAGCCTAGCTTAGCACAGATCCTGGAGGTAACCGGCTCCATCTAGTCTACTGCTCCCAATAAGTGACAATATAACGCCAACATGTTCCTATTTCCATGTTGTGATTTGTAGAGTCACAGCGTGTACAAATAACAAGGTCACATGACACACAGCCGTCTTCTAACCGTATACATACTGGGAACAATATTCTCAGAAGGCCAAGCACTGCTACTCTCTGCTACTTGGGCGGAGTGATATGCTCCTGAAGCCCTGTGGTGAGGAGCAGAGAGTAACAACGGTGCTTTTCAAGTGTTGCCCTAATCACTCCACCCAAGTAGCAGTGCTTGGCCTTCTGAGAATATAGTTCCCAGTATGTATACGGTTAGAAGATGGCTGTGTGTCATGTGACCTTGTTATTTGTACACACTGTGACTATACAAATCACAACATGGAAATCATAATAATAAATCAATAAGTCAGTGTGTTTCTTTAACAACAAGTGTTGCCCGATAGTAAAAACCATCGTAAAACCATCGATGTTGCATGATTTATGTTTACCAGTTAATTGTGCGTTTTTGCCACTTTTTCACCGGTTTTGTTTGTTTAACCTGAAAAATGTAAGAAAAGACTCAAACCGTTTAATCGATTACCATACTAGTTGGAAATTGATTTGACAGTTAATCGATTAATCTTTTTTGTGTCGATAAATACATAATAGATTGTGTATGATTACATTAACGTGATTATTTAGGCAGTTCTCCTTCACATTCCCCCTGAACTTCTATATTCTATCTTTTTAAATGTGTATATGTTTAAATAAAGAAACCAAGCTGATCCCTCTCTCTCTCTCCAGATGTTGCTGCTGTCTCAGGATTACGGGAAGCATCTGTTGGGCGTGGAGGACCTGCTGCAGAAACACGCTCTGGTGGAGGCCGACATCGCCATCCAGGCCGACCGGGTGAAGGCCGTCAGCACCAACGCCACCAAGTACTCCGTCAACAGCGATGGTGAGCAGCGGGAAGCACCACCTCTCAGCTTCTTACAAAGGACTAGTAGAAGTCACATTATAATAACCAGATAATAAGGCCTCACCATACAATATCATCACGATACGATAATGGTAGGGATGCACCAAATCCAGATTTTTTAGGGTTTCGGCCGAATACTGAATCCACTGGTTAAGTTTAATTTTTGGCAGAGGTTAAGATCAGATTATGTTGATGGATAACCACAGACTGTCAAAGTTTAGGCAGGATAATGCTATAAGATTGAATAAACACCCAAAAGTCAATGAGAGTAGTAAACTGATCCTTCATTTTACTTAAGAGTGTTTTCTGGAACCATAAAAGGTAATTAGGTTGAAAGAAACCCTAATTTATGATATAGAAACTTTGAGGCCCGTGGCCTCTCATCCAGACATATTTATATATACTTCATATAAAAGGAGATAGATAGATAGATAGATAGATAGATAGATAGATAGATAGATAGATAGATAGATAGATACTTTATTCATCCTGAGCAAAATTTTAGGCACCCAGTAGCTTAGACAACCATAACACAACAAACACATACACATACATATATCTCACATACATAAGAATCACTCATAAAAATGTAAAGAGTTATAATAAGCTATAAAAATCACCCTAAAGCTCCTAGAGATGGTGCTCTTTGGATGCTTTTATATAGACCTTAGTGGTGGTGATTGAGGAGGAGAGAGGGGGGGGCAAGGAGGAGGGTGGAGGTGTGGCCTTGACCAACTGCCACTTTGCTCCTTTGCTTTGAAAGCCATGATGTCTCTCTCTCTCTCTCATGGGGGGTCAAATTCTCTGGGGGAGGCAAAGCAGAGAAAGGGGAGGTAACCTTGCTCCTTATGACCTCATAAGGAGAAGATTCCTGATTGGTCCATCTGAGTTTTCATTTTCTCAAAGCCAGAGCAGGATACCCAGGGCTCGGTTTACACCTATCACCATTTCTAGCCACTGGGGGACCATAGGCAGGCTGGGGGGGAACTCATATTAATGTTAACTTATTATTCATAAAGTGACATTTTCATGCCATGGGACCTTTAAAGAGTTAAAGGTGCTATGGTAGACTGTGTGCAATGGTGGTCGTGCAAAAGAGAACAGTGCAGGGATTGAACAGACGGTGCAGGGATTGAACAGTCAGTGCAGAGATTGAACAGTCAGTGCAGAGATTGAACAGTCAGTGCAGGGATTGAACAGTCAGTGCAGGGATTGAACAGTCAGTGCAGGGATTGAACAGTCAGTGCAGGGATTGAACAGTCAGTGCAGGGATTGAACAGTCAGAGCAGGGATTGAACAGTCAGTGCAGGGATTGAACAGTCAGTGCAGGGATTGAACAGTCAGTGCAGGGATTGAACAGTCAGTGCAGGGATTGAACAGTCAGTGCAGGGATTAAACAGACGGTGCAGGGATTGAACAAAAATGTGGGCAGCTCTAATCTAGATTATTCCAAACTTTAAAATCAAGAGACCTAAGACAGTTGAGCGCTGATCATGTGTCCTCCTGTCCAGGCTACAAGCCCTGCGACCCTCAGGTGATCCAGGACCGCGTGTCCCACCTGGAGTTCTGCTACCAGGAGCTGACCCAGCTGGCCGCCGAGCGCCGCGCCCGCCTGGAGGAGTCCCGGCGCCTCTGGAAGTTCTTCTGGGAGATGGCGGAGGAGGAGGGCTGGATCCGCGAGAAGGAGCAGATCCTGTCTTCCTTCGAGCACGGCAAGGACCTGACGGGGGCCATGCGCCTGCTCAGCCAGCAGCGCGCCCTGGAGGACGAGATGAGCGGCCGCGCCGGACATCTCAAACACACCATCGCAGAGGGCCAGGCCATGGTGCAGGCCGGGCACTTCGCCGCCACCAAGATCCAGGAGCGGATCGCTGACCTGCAGGTAGGGACGGCTGTGATGTGAACGGTGTAGGTCACATGCAACAAACTCAAGGCCCGCGGGCCGAAACCGCAAATTTAGAATCGGCCGCGTATCAGTTTAGGTCACAATACAGTTTGGCCCGCCTAGATGTGAGCCAAACCAAGACCCTGTTTACACGTACATGGTTATTTTTTACCCTTCTCATCTCTTATTGGGACTTTATCTTATTCACTGTAACCTCCAGAGTTAGACTAGTCCATACATATACATACCCTGTTTACACGTACATGGTTATTTTTTACAACCGCAGACATTTCCTTTCGTTTGTGTCCTTCATTTACACGCAACGGAGACTTTGAGACTCAGAAATTCCCCCACAACTAGAGAGTTTACATATTCAGGCTGTGAAACAGGTTGTTGTAAAAAATGTATTCATTGTTCTGCTTGATTTGCTAAACTCTATGATGGCTTAGGAACTTTTTGGGGGCTTTATGTCGACCAAACAGTTAGTGAGAAAGCTACATGAGACACGAATAATACAGTCAAAGGTATTTGACTTTTTCAGTTCAATAAAAGCATGTCAAACAATTCTCTTCTAAACTTGACATTTTCAGCGGGTAGCTTGCTAGCTCGAAGTTAGTTGTTGTTTGTTGTGGGTGGAGGTTGTCCCCAGACTAACCTTCTTGTTTAGTACCTTACATACAAGATATGAATCCATTTGAAAACCTGAATGTTGAAATATCCAACCTATCAGCTCCCCCGGAGGAGTTAGAGAACAGCAACAGGAAATGTTCTTCCGTTGACCCAGCCTATTCATATGTCCCGTCCTGCAGGCTCAGTGGGCGGCCCTGGAGCAACTGGCGGCCGCGAGGAAGCGGCGTCTGGAGGAGGCGTTGGCGCTGCACCAGTTCCAGGCGGACGCCGACGACGTGGACGCCTGGACGCTGGACGCCCTGCGCATCGTCTCCACCGGAGAGACGGGCCACGACGAGTTCTCCACGCTGGCGCTGGTCCGGAAGCACAAGGACGCGGCCGCCGAGGTGGCCAGCTACCGGCCGGTCATCGACGCGCTCCACGAGCAGGCGGCCGCGCTGCCCGAAGAGGAGGCTCGCTCGGAGGAGGTGCGCGGGCGCCTGGCCAGCATCGAGGAGCGCTACCGGGAGGTGTCGGAGCTGACCAAGCTGAGGAAGCAGGCGCTGCAGGACGCGCTGGCGCTCTACAAGATGTTCAGCGAGGCCAACGCCTGCGAGGTCTGGATCGACGAGAAGGAGCAGTGGCTCAACAGCATGGAGATCCCCGAAAAACTGGAGGACCTGGAGGTCATCCAGCACCGGTAGGACCACGCGCAGGCGCTGCACACATTACTGGATTTAATTGTTAAAATGTTGTCAGAAATTTCATTTTTTTGATTAATTTTATTTTTTTCTTGAAATGTTCTGAATTTTTTGTTGGAATATTCTGACTTTTTCATTAAATATTTAGGTTTTCCTCTATTATTCCAACTTTTGTCTCGAAATATACAGACTTTTTTTTTAACTTAAAATATTCTTTTTTTTCAAAATATTTCAACCTTCTCTTAAAGGAACATGCCGACTTATTGGGACTTTATCTTATTCACTGTAACCCCCAGAGTTAGACTAGTCCATACATACCCTTCTCATCTCTTATTGGGACTTTATCTTATTCACTGTAACCCCCAGAGTTAGACTAGTCCATACATACCCTTCTCATCTCTTACTGGGACTTTATCTTATTCACTGTAACCCCCAGAGTTAGACTAGTCCATACATACCCTTCTCATCTCTTATTGGGACTTTATCTTATTCACTGTAACCCCCAGAGTTAGACTAGTCCATACATACCCTTCTCATCTTTTATTGGGACTTTATCTTATTCACTGTAACCCCCAGAGTTAGACTAGTCCATACATACCCTTCTCATCTCTTATTGGGACTTCATCTTATTCACTGTAACCCCCAGAGTTAGACTAGTCCATACATACTCTTCTCATCTCCGTGTGTGTCCTAACTCTGTCTGACGCCCCCACTGCTAGCATAGCTTAGCACAGATCCTGGAGGTAACCGGCTCCGTCTAGCCTAGCTTAGCACAGATCCTGGAGGTAACCGGCTCCATCTAGCCTACTGCTCCCAATAAGTGACAAAATAACTCCAACATGTTCCTATTTCCATGTTGGGATTTGTAGAGTCACAGCGTGTACAAATAACAAGGTCACATGACACACAGCCGTCTTCTAACCGTATATAAACTGGGAACTATATTCTCAGAAGGCCAAGCACTGCTACTCTCTGCTACTTGGGCGGAGTGATATTACTCTAACTCTGAGTGAACTCCTGTGTTGAAGAAGTAGCAGAAGTAGCAGTGCTTGGCCTTCTGCAGAATGAGTAGAGACTAAATGAATCTCGGTGAATGCTTTTAAATCCAAAATGAAAGAAATGGAGGCAGACTCTTTAATATGTCAGTGTTTTCAATCATTTATCCTGGTTACAAAAATGGCAATTTTAAATTGATGTAATGTGAATTGCTTTGCTTTATTTGAGTTCTATTAACGTTGCCCTCTAACTGTCTGAGTTTGTTACATGCTGCTGCTTGTCTTGGCCAGGTCACCTTTTGAAAAAGACATTCTTCATCTCAATGGGTTTTTCCTGGCTAAAGAGAGGTTATAATAATGTAATAATAAAATGCGTGTGTGTGACGTGGACTCTGTCCTCGGCAGGTTTGAGAGTCTGGAGCCGGAGATGAACAACCAGGCGTCTCGTGTTGCCGTGGTGAACCAGATCGCCAGACAGCTGATGCACAACGGTCACCCGAGCGAAAAGGACATCAAGACCCAGCAGGACAAACTCAACAACAGGTAACAACAAACACTTCTTTTTCTGGTCCTTTCCTCTCTTCAGACTTCTGTTTTTTAATGACTCAAAGCCTCGGTGGTTACTACTGCTATCTGTTATCTGTCTGGAAACCAAATAAATAATCACCAATAAAGGCTTCATAATTAAAAACTACACATCCTCGGTCTTCGCAAGAACAAGAGCTTCATGGCAGCCTTTGCAGCGTTTTCGTTGTTGATGCTTTTTTCTGCTTTAGTATCCCTTTTTTTAAATTAATTTGTCACTTTTTTCTATGTTTTTGCCGCTTTTTTCGATGGTGTTTGCGTCGTGTGTGTTGAGTGTTTTGTGAGCTGCGTGGTTTCCAGGAAGGCTGCTCTTGTGAATGCTTGTTCGTAAAAAACAAAACAAAGTACCATGTCAGCAACTGCTTTAGCCTAAGTCCCGCCCACGGTGCTGATTGTCAGTCAATCGTCATTGGCTCGATTGTGCTGATGCCAGATGGA
The DNA here is from genome assembly GCA_025617405.1 of Perca schrenkii. Classification (NCBI taxonomy): domain Eukaryota; kingdom Metazoa; phylum Chordata; class Actinopteri; order Perciformes; family Percidae; genus Perca; species Perca schrenkii. The sequence continues at coordinate 43,798,804 of CM046788.1, forward strand.
TCCGTCAGCTTGGTGGAGTAGACGGATTCAAAGGTCTGGACCCAGGCAACAGGAGTTTATTAATACAGACCTGAACCCCCTAAACCTGCTCTCCTGCTGCCATCCCTTTTTCTTCCTTTTGGTCCTGGAAAGATGAAGAGAAAAAGCAGAACATTTATGGCATTATACAGTATATGTGTCTCATTCCTGAGCGAGTGATTGTATGTTTTGAGCACAGAGAACTTTATTTTGCAATGTACATTACATTACATTTTGAACAGAAATTAACAACTCGCACAAAATAATTTTGTGAGCAAACAAAAACCCTTTTCCATGCTCAATAAATGTATTTGCATGTTTGCTATTATCCATATTAACGTGCAATAATAACTCCTCTATTGCAGTTTCCTCAGGTGCCCTCTCTCAACCTCTGCACTCTGTGCACACTCAACTCTGACACACTCGCTCAAATATTCATAGCATTACCAGTGTGCCACAAAACCAGCCAATCGGAGAATTAAAGGTCAATTCTGATTGGCTGAGTGTTTATGAAGAGATTTGTTCCTCACCAGTTCCTTCAGCACTTCATAGACAGCTTTATTGACTGCATGTCTGTGCATCTTATACAGTTCTGTCTCAGTTGTCCACTCTGTTGTACACAACATAGAGTAAAGAATGTAACGTTAGAGCCCAGCATCACAAGCTAGTTTTCCATTTCAAATCCGAACCAAGTACCCCTGTAAGCTGTCCTGACCCTCTCTTCTCCGTTTACATGTGGGCTATAACTTCTACTCATATGCTCTGTTGTCTGTGTGAAGGTGGAGCCAGTTCCGTGACCTGGTGGACCAGAAGAAGGAGTCCCTGAACTCGGCTCTCGGCGTGCAGAACTACCACCTGGACTGCAACGAGACCAAGTCGTGGATCCGAGAGAAGACCAAAGTCATCGAGTCCACGCAGGAGCTGGGCAACGACCTGACCGGCGTCATGGCGCTGCAGAGGAAGCTGACGGGCATGGAGCGCGACCTGGCCGCCATCGAGGACAAGCTGGGTGACCTGCGCGGCGAGGCCCAGCGCCTGGCGGAGGAGCACCCCGACCAGGCCAACGCCATCACAGGTACACGCCCGCCCCGCGCAGTAACAGACCATCACCACATTCCGCCACATGTTGAATTCATAAAGAGATTTCTACTTCAAATTATTGCCCCAAAGGAAAACTTTTGTTTGATCTTTTGAAGACTGCACCATCGAGTGGACTGAATACAGAGATTCATTTTATTATTCTACAACCCAAGTTAAAGTTTCATTGTCTCAGTTTATCAGAATCAGAATCCGATTATTGGCCAAATATACTCACATACACAAGTAATATGACTTTGGTAGGTGTTTACTCTCTATACATTCAACACATAGACCTGTAGTAGTAAACATTCAGTAGACAAATAGTCATATAGACACATACTGTAGAATAGAGACAGCAATATACATATAGGCACATATCAACATGATATACAAATATACAAATAAGACATAATATCAAGACAAGTACACATGGAGTGGGATGTAGAGTGCAAAAAGTAATGGTGCAAAGTAGTGTGCAAGATGCATATTGGAATGATAAGTGTGTAACGTGTAGAGAAGTGGGTGAGTGGCCATAGAGGGGATCAGGGTCTTAAAAGTCTTTAACAAGTCTGACATTTAATATTTTGGTCTTACATTTAGTTCATAAAGGTCTTACATGTTGTCTTGTGCTGTAACATCCTAAATATTTAGTGGGGGTAACGTTTAAAGTTTTTATTCTTTGTTTGCTCTCAAAGTGACACGTTTTATTAATGTTATGTCACTAGAGTAGTAACACACTTCACAAAGCTATTGTGTAATAGATATGAATGTGACTTTTATAATAAAACTTTGTAATTTAGGTAACGTTACATTTTCTCTGACTTAAAATCCTCACTCATTTTCCGTTATATGGCTTTAAATTTAGCATTAACTTTAACCTGAGATGGTATTAAAAATGTAACTTCATAAGGTACCGTGTGATAACAGATGAATACTTGCCGTCCCGTGTATCGATACACAGGCTGAGATTGATTCTCACTTCTCATTGCGTGTGTGTGTGTGTGTGCGTGTGTGTGTGAATGTGTGTGCGCGTGTGTGTGTGTGTGTGTGTTACCACTGGTTTAGACAGCTGAGCTCAGAAAGAAAGTGAAGACAGGAAGTCAGTTTTACATTAAACTCACTCAGCCAACATTTGAATATATTTTGTAGATTATTTATTTGATGGTTAATGTTTTCACAGTTTCCCTGTCTTTTTTTTTAAATCTTTAATAAAAGTCAGAGCAGCCTGCACGAGAAATACTGCGCTCCATCATCTCTGTATTGATGTCGATGTTTTCAGGCCGCCTGGCGGAGATCACGGCCGTCTGGGAGGAGATGAAGAACACTCTGAAGACCCGCGAGGAGTCCCTGGGCGAGGCCCGGAAGCTGCAGCAGTTCCTGCGCGAGCTGGACGACTTCCAGTCGTGGCTGTCGCGCACGCAGACGGCCATCGCCTCGGAGGACATGCCCAACACGCCGGCCGAGGCCGAGAAGCTGGTGGCCCAGCACCACGGCATCCGGAACGAGATCCAGAACTACGAGGAGGACTACCAGAGGATGCGGGACATGGGCGAGATGGTGACGCAGGGCCAGACGGACGCCCAGTACATGTTCCTGCGCCAGAGGCTGCAGGCGCTCGACACCGGCTGGAACGAGCTGCACAAGATGTGGGAGAACCGGCAGAACCTGCTGACCCAGTCCACCGCGTACCAGCTATTCCTCAGGGACACCAAGCAGGCCGAGGCCTTCCTCAACAACCAGGTACACACACACACAGAGACACACACACACACACACACACACACAGGTAAACTCACACACAAAACAACCAGGTACACACACACACAGAGACACACACACACACACACACACAGGTAAACACACATGGTAAACACACACAGGTTACTGTCCCACTAACTGAGCCATGTGCCCCCCCCATAGGAGTACGTGCTGGCCCACACGGAGATGCCCCCCACCCTGGAGGGGGCCGAGGCCGCCATCAAGAAGCAGGAGGACTTCATGACCACGATGGACGCCAACGAGGACAAGATCAACGGCGTGGTGGAGGTGGGCCGCCGGCTGGCCAGCGACGGAAACATCAACGCCGAGAGAATACAGGAGAGGGTCGCCTCCATCGACGACAGGTACACCCTAAGACCTCAGTCACACTAGAGACAGAGAGACAGGTACACCCTAAGACCTCAGTCACACTAGAGACAGAGAGACAGGTACACCCTAAGACCTCAGTCACACTAGAGACAGAGAGACAGGTACACCCTAAGACCTCAGTCACACTAGAGACAGAGAGACAGGTACACCCTAACACCTCAGTCACACTAGAGACAGAGAGACAGGTACACCCTAAGACCTCAGTCACACTAGAGACAGAGAGACAGGTACACCCTAAGACCTCAGTCACACTAGAGACAGAGAGACAGGTACATCCTAACACCTCAGTCACACTAGAGACAGAGAGACAGGTACACCCTAAGACCTCATTCACACTAAAGACAGAGAGACAGGTACACCCTAAGACCTCATTCACACTAAAGACAGAGAGACAGGTACACCCTAAGACCTCATTCACACTAAAGACAGAGAGACAGGTACACCTTAAGACCTCAGTCACACTAGAGACAGAGAGACAGGTACACCCTAAGACCTCAGTCACACTAGAGACAGAGAGACAGGTACACCCTAACACCTCAGTCACACTAGAGACAGAGAGACAGGTACACCCTAACACCTCAGTCACACTAGAGACAGAGAGACAGGTACACCCTAACACCTCAGTCACACTACAGACAGAGAGACAGGTACACCCTAAGACCTCAGTCACACTACAGACAGAGAGAACCAGATACATTTTTGGCCCTTTATATAAAAAGAATTTGGGCACCTCTGCTCTAAGATCCGTAAAAATACAGAACATTTTCTGTTATTTAAAATTCTCTTTCAGACAAAGCTGCTCAGTTATAAACTTCTGAAATGAAATCTAAGACTTTACTTTATATTCAAACATATCTGCTGATAGAAAAAGTGTCCGAGCATGGACACCGTTACGTTAGTGACCAACGACCAACTAATGAAACCTGCAGCCAATCAGCATCAAGTATTCTCCATGTGTTCTGTGTCCTCGGTGTTTCAGACATAAGAAGAACAGGGAGGCTGCCGTGGAGCTGCTGATGAGACTCAAGGACAACAGAGACCTGCAGAAGTTCCTCCAGGACTGCCAGGAGGTCAGACACACAGACACACACACACACACACACACACACACATACACACACACACACATACACTGAGACACACACACACACACACACACACACATACACATACATACACACACACACACATACACTGAGACACACACACACACACACACACACACACACACACACACATACACTGAGACACACACACACACACACACACACATACACATACATACACTGAGACACACACACACACACACACACATACACACACACACACACACACACACACACACATACACACTGAGACACACACAGACACACACACAGACAGACAGACACACACACAGACACACACACACACACACTGAGACACACAGACACACACACACACACACACACACACACATACACACACTGAGACACACACAGACACACACACAGACACTGAGACACACACAGACACACACACAGACACTGAGACACACACAGACACACACACAGACAGACAGACACACACACAGACACACTGAGACACACACACACACACACACACACACTGCTTGTAGATGTTTTATTACAGAGTTTGTGTGAGTATTTTATGGATGGCATTATAAAATCACTTCCTGTAGACAAATGGCCGTTGATTTGAATTGTGGAGATATGTGAAATCTGTGAACTAGTGTATATCTGTTGTCATTTTCAGTTGTAACTGTAACCTTTAAAGATATATATAGTTAAACACAGAGGTCCGCCCCATCAGATGGGTTTATATTCTGTACTGTGTTGCTAGCTAGAGGACAGATACCCGGCCGGGATCGGACAGATGTTTAGAAAAGCTGTTCTGGTTCTGGTCGGGCTCGGTCACATCAGCGCGATAAGGCATTGAACATTTTAAATTAAACAGCTTACTAACGTGCGCTTGTTGTCCCGTGTGCGCTGATGACCTCGTCTGTTGACATTTCTGAATGTCTTCCTACAGTTGCTTCATAAAAGCTTTCACACAAACACACGTGTGTCATTAGTATGAGAAAAAAATGTCTTAATGCACGTCGGACGCGGGCCGATCCGCACTCTATTAGTGTCCAACACTTTGGTCCAGAAGCAGATCGGAAAGTTTCGAACCCATTCCTGCTGCTAATGTGTCTATATTTGTGTGTGTGTGTCTGTGTGTCTGTGTGTGTGTGTGTATGTGTCTGTGTGTGTGTGTCTGTGTGTGTGTGTGTGTGTGTGTCTGTGTGTGTGTGTGTGTGTGTGTGTGTGTGTGTGTGTCTGTGTGTGTGTGTTTGTGTGTGTGTGTGTGTGTGTGTGTGTGTATGTCTGTGTGTGTGTGTGTGTCTGTGTGTGTGTGTGTGTGTGTCTGTGTGTGTGTGTGTGTGTGTGTGTCTGTCTGTGTGTGTGTGTATGTGTCTGTGTGTGTGTGTGTGTGTGTGTGTGTGTCTGTGTGTGTGTGTGTGTGTGTGTGTATGTCTGTGTGTGTGTGTGTGTGTGTGTGTGTCTGTGTGTGTGTGTGTGTGTGTGTGTGTGTGTGTGTGTGTGTGTGTGTGTGTGTGTGTGTGTGTGTGTGTGTGTGTGTGTGTGTGTGTGTGTGTGTGTGTCTGTGTGTGTGTGTGTGTGTGTGTGTCTGTGTGTGTGTGTGTCTGTGTGTGTGTGTGTGTGTGTGTGTGTCTGTGTGTGTGTCTGTGTGTGTGTCTGTGTGTGTGTGTGTGTCTGTGTGTCTGTCCAGCTGTCTCTGTGGATCAACGAGAAGATGCTCACGGCTCAGGACATGACGTACGACGAGGCCAGGAACCTGCACAGCAAGTGGCTGAAGCACCAGGCCTTCATGGCCGAGCTGCAGTCCAACAAAGAGTGGCTGGACAAGATCCAGAAGGTAGGCAGCGCCCGACTTTCCCTTAACGCCGACTGTCGCTAATTTGCATCAAACCCCTTCCATTCCGACTGCAGGCGAGATAGCGTGTGTATTCCCCCAATGTTTGTTAACATTCGATACATACCTAGGAACCTTTTGCACGCACTGGTTTCTCGTAGGACCGGTCGGAGTGGGATCGACATCCAGTTCACGGAAGCGAAATTAAACCTAACCCTAAACCCTAACCCTAAAAAGACTACTGTCAATGTTAGGGAGTAGGAGAGTGTTTTCTTTCTTGCTGTTGTCAAGATTCATTTATTTGTCAATTACTTTGTGACATGAATAAAATCTACATATCTGAGATGGGAAAATGTGTTTTATTAATTTTACCATTTTGTAAAGAATTTTACCATGAATGCCTGTTGTCGCTAATTTGCATCATACCTAAATTTATATCTATTCTATATGCTATAGACAAATTAACAATCTCAACTTAATTTAGCATCAGCTTGGAGCCAGAAACACACATAATACATTTTTTTATATAATTGTGAATAAATTCAGGCGTCACAGGGTTAAAGTTAGCAGCTAGCAACGCTAGCGGTAGCTGGCTAGCTTGGTTACATTTTTCAATACTAATTTAGTAGTAGTTTTGCAATATGTGCCCCTGCAAGATTCCCAGTCTTTGTATATTATGACAGTCTTTAACGTTAGATGTGAGATGTCAGAGTCTTCTAGTGTACAGTAGACATAAGTTAACTAGTTAATGTTTAATTAAAGGCCTAGTAGAGACGTGCGACTGAAGCTGTTTGTCCCGGTGTGTGTGTGTGTGTGTGTGTTTGTGGCTGCAGGACGGCACGCTGCTGGTGTCGGAGAAGCCGGAGACGGAGGGGGTGGTGAAGGAGAAGCTGTCGGCGCTCCACGCCATGTGGGAGGAGCTGGAGTCCACCACGCAGACCAAAGCTCAGTGTCTGTTCGACGCCAACAAGGCCGAGCTGTTCACCCAGAGCTGCACAGACCTGGACAAGTGGCTGGGAGGCCTCGAGGGTCAGATCCAGTCCGACGACTACGGGAAAGACCTGACCTCCGTCAACATCCTGCTCAAAAAACAACAGGTATCGCTGGAGGCAGCACTCGCATTCACGCAACTTAGTTTTCCACTTCCACCCAGTCAAAATGCTTCAATTCTAGGGCTGCTCCCTCTTAGTGGATTAGTGGACTAATCGGTGGTTTTGGTCTTAGTCAACTTAGATCTCTTTAGTCCATTAGTCATGTCTGAAGCTGTTTTCATGCTGAATGACTTATTTCCAAGAAACGTACGAGCACATCTCTAGTAAACACAAGAATTAAAGTCGTGCTTTTAGCGTGACTCTTGGTGGAGAAACTCAGATTTAAAGATCTGTCGATTAAATCAATAATAATAATAATATAATAATAATTTTTATTTATAGTATATATATCCCTTGTGTTGTCCTTGGGTCAAATTTGACCCGTTCTCAAAACTTCTATAAGAGAAATATGGGTTTCTTTTTAACCAAATTACCCAAAACGTTAAGCACAATTGTGAGGACTTGATCAATACTTTCATTGAATTTTGGGTATTCAATTTCATATCATTTGAAAAAATTTAAATGGATTTGAAATCTGACTAAACTTTGAGATACACTTCTGTGATTATCCATCAACATAGGTTCCTCTAATATTAGTCAAAATAATTCATCATTTCAAAATTAGGTATAATTTCCTATAAATGAAATGTATTGACCATGTATTCCAAAAATAAGTGTAAAACTAGTGGTAATAAGTTGGTGGTAGTGACAAATAGCATCGAAAACGCCAAAATAAGTGACACAAACAAACAAAAAGTCCTTTAAAAAAGGGACAAAAACGTCCTTTCAAAAATGTAAAAAAAAAAAAAAAACAGTTAAAAAATTGACACAGAAGGACAACAAGGTCATGGTCAACCAGAAGACAACACAAGGGGAATAGTACACTCTGTTGCTCTCTCCTAAAGGCCTTTTTACAGTTGTGCGTCGGCTCCAGGCAGAGCTCTCGCCGTAGCCTTAAAAAGTGGCCTGATGTTTATACTTGTGCGCTGGTGTGTGTGTCGAGCCGCATGTGTGTGTGTGTGGGGAGTGTGTGGTAGAGAGAAGTGAGAGAGTGCCGTCGATTACCTTCGGAGCGCGGAGCGACTCTAGAGTCATAGTGAGAGAAACAAAGTGTCTCCTCTGTGCTTTCTGACCACAGTGGTAAATATGTAGCAGGAAAAGTTAACCCTCTCCTTGATTTCTTGTTGTTTATGGAGAAGGAGAACCAGGAAATGAGTCGGGAGAAATGCAACGCTACCAAGCCACGGCCGAGCTACGTGCGTCGCCTCGACGTGTAGTTAAATTTTTTGAGAGGTGCACGTCAGGCTACGCCGCAGGGTCCGGCGTAGACGCAGACCCCTCTGCGTCTACGCCGGACCCTGCGCCGTCGATTCGACGCACAACTATAAAAAGGCCTTAAGAGTTACTATATTACTCGTTTCAATAAGATTCATCACGTTTTCTCCGAGTTAGTATCTCGGTTTCTACGTGTCACTGTCCCAGGTTCTAGTGTCCTGTTTCTGAGAAATATTTCTTTTCTACGAGTTACCTTAGTGTGTAGACACTATATAATAACAGGAGTTCTCAGGACACTTTACAGACAGAGCAGTTATAGACCAAACTCTATTATTTAAAGGGACCCAACAATTCCAATTTTTTCACAGTAGTACTGCAGTAAAGGAGCACAATGTAGTGACTTTGGGTCTGTTTGTGGTCACTTCACTTCTATTTTTAGGCGGTCATTTTGTGAATGTTTTGCATCTATTCTTTAGTAATCTTACATTTCTTTGTGGTCGTTTTGTATCACTTGTGACTTATGCAAAATGTTAAGTTAACTATTTCACAGTGTCTTTTAGCTGAACTTATGTGCTCGCTTGCTAACTAGTTTTCACACACTCTTACATGACTGCAACATGCAGCCTAGTGTTCAGGTGTTTCAGGTTGGGACCCCTGGTGTAAGCAGTACTACTCTGATCTGGGTTTTCAAAGGATAACAATGTGAAGGCTTGAAACCAAATTCATCTTGACAGCTTAGTTAATGTTTGTGCAGTACTTAGTGTCACATCTGAATAGAGCAACTGCAGAATTTGCCTGAACTGTCAGTGAAATGGAAAATGCTAATTCTCAAATTTTTCCATTGCTTTTGCACAAAGTTGCTTTTGTAATGTGGAATATGACTGTCTCTGCAGATGCTGGAGAAGCAGGTGGAGGTGCGTCAGCGTGAGGTGGTGGAGCTGCAGAGCCAGGTGAAGGCTCTGGGTCAGGAGGTCAAAGACACGGACGAGGTGGACGGGCGGAGGCAGCTGGTGGAGACAAAGTTCCAGCAGCTCCTGGAGCCGCTGCGCCGCCGCAAGGACTTCCTGGTGGAGTCGAGAGAGGTCCACCAGTTCAACCGAGACGTGGAGGACGAGATCGTACGTAGAGTTTGTCTCTGGTCAACATGCATTTTTATTAAGAATAGAATCCAAATTTCTTTGGTGCTTGAAATTAGTTAACATGAGTCAGATGAGGCCGATGACGAGAGTCACAAGCGATCTTCCCTGTATTATAATTCGCCATGTGAGATGATGGATGATCTCGCAACAAAAAGGAAGCAGGAAAAGAGATTCTGCCGATTCCAGGAATATCTTAACCACGTTTCTGCACTGTATCATCGCTGAGATATTAATAGAGACTTTGATAGTCGGGTCACGAGTCCGTCATCAGAAGGTTTAAATGACTTGCTCTGTAACTTCCTAACGAGCTGCAGCGCTGCCTTCAGGAGCACGCTGGCGTTAACGGAGGACTCTTGTGTTTTGTCTCCCAGCTGTGGGTCCAGGAAAGGATGGCTGTGGCCACGTCCACCGACCACGGACACAACCTGCAGACCGTCCAGCTGCTCATCAAGAAGAACCAGGTGAGACCGCATCAGACCTTCGCTACCACAACAACACCTCGACTGATCTCAGGTCTGACCTAAAATCTGGTTTCACACACACAGTTTGTCTCGGTGTTCAGAGGAAGTAAAAGAAAGTATAACAGAAACATAGCGGGGGTTTTCACAAGGTTTTTAGAAAGCTTTGGTGCAAATGACGCCATAGGCTGTTTTCATTCTCATCTTCAAATCATCACCCCAAAGGAAAAAAACCTGTTTAATCTTAAAAGATACAGTCCCATTTTTAAATTTCAGTTTGAAAAAATGTAAAACTCAACAGCACCATCTAGCCAAGTGGTTCTCAAACTTTTTTCAACAATGTTCCCCTTTTTGAATTGGGTTTTTGAGCCAAGTACCTTCTGACCAGCGCCAATCATTTTAGCGCTTTGTAACTGAAACACATTTTGCTAAATATCTCACGTAACCCCTGCATTCCTCCACAGTACCACTAGGGGGACACGTACCCCCATTTGAGAACCACTGATCTAGTGGACTGAAAAAGCAATACATTTTTTTAATTTTAGTAACAAAAAGTAAAATTCATACGTGCAATTTAAAGAGTAAAAGATTGATGTAGCGTCTCTGTATTGATACAGTATTGCCACGGAAAATACCGCCATACTATACTGTATATGATCTGTTCCCCGCCACTACAGACCAAACATGTGATAGAAGATGTGATAACTAAACCGATAAACTGGTTTCTCAGACTCTGCAGAAAGAGATCCAGGGTCATCAGCCTCGCATCGACGACATCCTGGAGCGCAGTCAGAGCCTCGTGAAGGACGAGTCGCCCAACGGGGACGTGATCCGGCGGCGCCTGGCCGACCTGCGAGCGCTGTGGGGGTTGCTGATGGAGGAGGCCGAGCGCCGCCACGGCCGCCTGCAGGAGGCCCACAAAGCGCAGCAGTACTACTTTGACGCCGCCGAGGCCGAGGCCTGGATGAGCGAGCAGGAACTCTACATGATGTCAGAGGAGAAGGCCAAGGTTACTCAACTGTTTTATTCTTTAATGGCTACAAACTAGGGCTGCTCCCTCTTAGTGGATTAGTGGACTAATGGGTGGTTTTGGTCTTAGTCAACTTAGGTTTCTTTAGTCCATTACTCATGTTTGATGCTGTTTTCATGCTGAATGACTTATTTCCAAGAAATGTACGAGAACATCTCTGGTAAACACAAGAATTAAAATGGTGCTTTAGCATGACTCTTTGTGGAGAAACTCAGATTTACAGATCTGTCGATTAAATCAACTAATCCATTAGTCGGTACAATTGAATGAGTGTTAGTCAACTCAGAATTTCTTCGATTGAGCACAGCCCTACTACAAACAACAACACTTCACTCGTGGATTATAGCGTGTGTAAATTAATTGTATTTGCACTTCGGGGGCAATCGCTTAAGAAAAGGAACCACGAAAAGGGCGGAAACTGCGTCAGACCGGATGTGTGTGGATATGGCCAATACACCATCAGCACAGTAATGTTACAGTAAAGTTCCTATTTTTTACAGGCGACCCCTCCCCAGGGTTCCTCAAATTGGCTTTAACTCCAAAAATTTATGTTTCAAACATTTTATTGAAAGCATTTGTGCATAAGTCTTGACATTTATATGCATCTACAAGCCAAGTACAGATTAAAGAAGAATGGATAACAAAGGAAAAAAGGGAGTGGAAAGGGTTAAGCTCCAGATCTTTAGTTTGCTTGATATTTTGAATGCGTCTGCCAAGCACCGGTTTGCGTCTTTAAACAGTTCACACATCATCTTGGAGCGCCGATTTGCTTCCAATCTGGGGCTTTTATTGGGGAGCTCCAAAATGTGTGCACAAGTGAAAAATTAAAGCTGGAGTCTTGTCTTGTTAACTAGGCTTAAATGTATTAAGGATCTATTAGACTACCATTAATCTGGAAACATTATTATATGAGAAATGTATTATTTCCTGGGTGGATGTAAATACGTTTGATGTTGTAAATGTTTCCATCAGGACGAGCTGAGCGCCGTGACCATGCAGAAGAAGCATCAGATCGTGGAGCAGGCGGTGGAGGACTACGCCGAGACGGTCCACCAGCTGTCCAAGACCAGCAGAGGACTGGTGGCTGACGGACACCCAGAGAGGTGTGTGTGTGTGTGTGTGTGTGTGTGTGTGTGTGTGTGTGTGTGTGTGTGTGTGTGTGTGTGTCTGCCTGTCTGTCTGTCTGTCTGTCTGTCTAAATGAACCTGTGAGGACACAAAGCTCCAGTAACCAGCTCCAGGGCCACAGTGATATTATTTGAAGATTATTCACAGTGTTGATAATTGATGGACCTCTTACCTCCCCTAACCCAGTGAGCGAATCAGCATGCGGCAGTCTCAGGTGGATAAGCTGTACGCCGGCCTGAAGGACCTATCAGAGGAGAGGCAGGGCAAACTGGATGAGAGGCTCCGCCTCTTCCAGTTGAACCGGGAGGTGGACGACCTCGAGCAGTGGATCGCAGAGCGGGAGGTCGTGGCTGGGTCGCACGAGCTGGGGCAGGACTACGAACACGTAACTGTACGTATGAGAACTCTAACCGACAGCCTTGAACTGGGATGCAATGTAACCCTATAGGACAAATGCCTTGTGGACTCTTCCCGGTAACAACACATGGGAGTGTCTGACATGGGAGTGTCTGACAACATTATGGAAAGGATCCCTATAGAGATAGACCATTTAGTTAAAAAGTTAGATCCTTGTAGCCCCGAAATCACCATCACCAAACTCCACCAGACTCCATGTAAATAATCAGGACTTTTAGCGTGTATAGAGCCAGCATATTTCCACCAGACTCCATGTAAATAATCAGGACTTTTAGCGTGTATAGAGCCAGCATATCTCCACCAGACTCCATGTAAATAATCAGGACTTTTAGCGTGTATAGAGCCAGCATATTTCCACCAGACTCCATGTAAATAATCAGGACTTTTAGCGTGTATAGAGCCAGCATATTTCCACCAGACTCCATGTAAATAATCAGGACTTTTAGCGTGTATAGAGCCAGCATATCTCCACCAGACTCCATGTAAATAATCAGGACTTTTAGCGTGTATAGAGCCAGCATATTTCCACCAGACTCCATGTAAATAATCAGGACTTTTAGCGTGTATAGAGCCAGCATATCTCCACCAGACTCCATGTAAATAATCAGGACTTTTAGCGTGTATAGAGCCAGCATATCTCCACCAGACTCCATGTAAATAATCAGGACTTTTAGCGTGTATAGAGCCAGCATATCTCCACCAGACTCCATGTAAATAATCAGGACTTTTAGCGTGTATAGAGCCAGCATATTTCCACCAGACTCCATGTAAATAATCAGGACTTTTAGCGTGTATAGAGCCAGCATATCTCCACCAGACTCCATGTAAATAATCAGGACTTTTAGCGTGTATAGAGCCAGCATATCTCCACCAGCCTCCATGTAAATAATCAGGACTTTTAGCGTGTATAGAGCCAGCATATCTCCACCAGACTCCATGTAAATAATCAGGACTTTTAGCGTGTATAGAGCCAGCATATCTCCACCAGACTCCATGTAAATAATCAGGACTTTTAGCGTGTATAGAGCCAGCATATCTCCACCAGACTCCATGTAAATAATCAGGACTTTTAGCATGTATAGAGCCAGCATATCTCCACATGTAAATGGGTGAATTAAGGGTTTATTTCAACCAAACCAGAGTGGTGATTGTTGGAACAGTGGAAAGATGAACCAAGACGGACTTTGATAGTTTTATTTAGTTTCTTTCCACTTTGAATGAAGTGTGTTTTATCTAAGGTTATCTCTGTAGGGATCTTTCCATAATGTTGTCAGACACTTAGAATAATAATCTGAACAGTCAGTGGCTGACTCGTGTGTTCTGTGCTCAGATGTTGCAGGAGCGTTTCCGTGAGTTCGCCCGGGACACCGGGAACATCGGTCAGGAGCGCGTGGACATCGTCAACCGCCTGGCGGACGAGCTGATCAACTCGGGTCACGGCGACGCAGCAACGGTGGCTGAATGGAAGGACGGTCTGAACGAAGCCTGGGCCGACCTGCTGGAACTGATCGACACCCGGACGCAGATTCTCGCTGCCTCCTTCGAGCTCCACAAGTTCTACCACGATGCCAAGGAGATCCTGGGACGCATCGTGGACAAACAAAAGAAACTGCCGGAGGAGGTGGGCCGCGACCAGAACACGGTGGAGACTCTGCAGAGGATGCACAACACCTTCGAACACGACATCCAGGCCCTGGGAACACAGGTCAGTCAAACCTAACAACCTGCTTTATCGAGTCAGGTGGTTTATGGGGACATTATGGGAACACAGTGGTTTATGGGGACATTATGAGGACACTGTGGATTATGTGGACACAGTGGTATATGGGGACACAGTGGGTTTATGTGGACACAGTGGTTTATGGGGACATTATGAGGACACAGTGGTTTATGTGGACACACTGGTTTATGGGGACACAGTGGTTTATGGGGAATCAGTATTTTATGGGGACACAGTGGTTCATTGTGGTTTATGGGGATGCCATGGTTTATGGGGACGCAGTGGTTTATTGTGGTTTATGGGGACGCCATGGTTTATGGGGACGCAGTGGTTTATTGTGGTTTATTGTGGTTTATGGGGATGCCATGGTTTATGGGGACGCAGTGGTTTATTGTGGTTTATGGGGACGCCATGGTTTATGGGGACGCAGTGGTTTATTGTGGTTTATGGGGATGCCATGGTTTATGGGGACGCAGTGGTTTATTGTGGTTTATGGGGACGCCATGGTTTATGGGGACGCAGTGGTTTATTGTGGTTTATGGGGACGCCATGGTTTATGGGGACGCAGTGGTTTATTGTGGTTTATGGGGACGCCATGGTTTATGGGGACGCAGTGGTTTATGGGGACGCAGTGGTTTATGGGGACACAGTGGTTTATTGTGGTTTATGGGGACACTGTGGTTTATGGGGACACTGTAGTTTATTATTGGTTTAAAGTAAAAAAAAAGCCCACTCACTACTGTGCAGACTCCACCTCCAAAATTCCAAGTTGGCAGTGCCCGTATCCATAAGATTTTGGCTTCACTTTGTACAGCGTGAGGAAGTTGAGACGCGGTGGCCGTCTTTAAGGGTTTAACTGGTATCAGGTGATTCAGTCCTAACTAATGACCTTTGACCCTGTGTGCAGGTGAGGCAGCTGCAGGAGGACGCTGTGCGCCTGCAGTCGGCGTACGCCGGAGATAAAGCGGACGACATCCAGCGGAGGGAGTGTGATGTGCTGGAGGCCTGGAGGAGTCTGCTGGAGGCGTGTGATGGACGCAGGGTCCGCCTCCTCGACACCGGAGACAAGTTCAGGTTCTTCAGCATGGTCCGAGACCTGATGCTGTGGATGGAAGATGTGATCCGGCTTATCGAGGCCCAGGAGAATCCCAGGTACAGAGTCTGCCACGGTCCGCTGAACACCAACATTTCATCTGATAGAAGCAACTAATGACTAGAGCTGCAGTATATGAGGACAATATACAATAACGTTGTTGAATATCACGATAAGCAGATATTCAAGTGTGTTCATTTCTGCTGCTTTCAGTATTCTGCTCAACAGATTGCTCGTTGATTAAAATAAGGAAATCATTTTCAACATTATTTTATTGAACAAATTGAACATTAAACTGAACACAAAAGGCACCTCTAAAAAAAGAATGACAGTTACATTTTAAAGTGCCATTTTGTATCACAAAAAATCTCAGCTGTCTCCTTTAAGTCCATTCCTAAAACATACTTTCATCAAAGATCCTTTCTTGATTTTATTTGAGCTTGAACCTTCCTTGAACTGAACTTTTTCTTTTGTAAATGTCCTTCCTATTCTTACCTACGTTGTACAGGTTTTTATACGCCAGTTTTTATTTTCTTTCAGTGGCTATTTTGTTTTATTTTGCTGTTTTGTGAATCACTTTGTAACGTGGATTTTGAATGTCCACAACTCAAAGATATTCAGTTTACTGTAAAATATTGAAACTATTCACATTTAACAAGCTGACATCACACAAGTTTCACTGTTCTTACATTAAAAAATGAGTCAAACCGATTGGAGATTAATTTAATAGTTGATAACTAATTGGTTAAACTGTGATCAACGGTGCTGTGTGTGTTTGTGTGTTCAGAGACGTGTCGTCAGTGGAGCTGCTGATGAACAACCACCAGGGCATCAAGGCCGAGATCGATGCCCGAAACGACAGCTTCACCGCCTGCATCGAGCTGGGGAAAGCACTGCTGGCCCGGAAACACTACGCTTCACAGGAGGTGAGGACGAAATTCTTCACAGAGTCAGCAGAACAAAACTTCTGATGGACATTTGATACAAACACCAAACCAGTGTACAGAGAAAGAAAACTTAGAGGCTGAAAAATTTGTAATTCAACAACAAAGTTGTAAATAAACAAGATGTGTTTCTGAACTCATCCTTCAGATGTACAAAATGCCATTTCATTCAATATTATATAAATGCATACAGTATATTAATAAATGTGCATATAAAATACATCCTGAAATAAATATATGAGGCAATATAGTTAAATAAAAGGACATTTTTTAAATTACTGCTTACATTTATTTATATATTTATTGACTCATTTATTTATTTCAGGATATATTTTAAAGGCACATTTATTAATTTATGTATTTAAAGTTGAATAAAGTGGCTTTTATACGGGTGAAGCTCATTATTAAGGCCACATGGAATCTGGATGCAGATTTTCATCCTGTATCACCACTGAAAACTTAAAAAAAAAAAAAAATCATCTGCAATCAGTTTGGGTCTAATGCTCCCTGACACACAGGTAGAACAGGTGTGTTGTGTGTGTTGTACAGGAGTGTTAAACTGGTGTGTCTGTGTTTTTGTGTTCAGATTAAAGAGAAGCTGCTGCAGCTGACGGACAAGAGGAAAGAGATGATCGACAAGTGGGAGGACCGGTGGGAGTGGCTGCGACTCAGTAAGATTCACACATTCATTAATCTGCACGAAAACATGAACACAAGCTGATCAAAGCCTCCTGTAGGGTCAGAGGTCAGAGGTCACTGCAGCAAAGATTCTCTATAACTGAAGATAAGGATTTCACACTGTGCCAGTGGTATGAAACACACTTAACAACTATGTTGGGTCAGGACACTTAGGAAGACCCAATCTCCCCTAAAAATGCCTGCCAATATTAGGGAAGGCTTAGTCTATATCCCACGACCTTCCACTTCCACGATTGCTCCGTTTCTGCCGGAAATTCCGCCGTATGAACGTCCACATGTTCCACCAAAACAAGTTCCTTCCTGAGTGTTGAGGGTAGATGTGTTGAGTAGTCTTGAGCAGGTTTTAACACTCGGGGTGAGTCAAAGGTGATGTGAAAATGATGGGCATTTATTATAGTTAACCCAATTAAGGCCCACAGGCAAAAATGATAATACAAAGATTAACAAAAATTAAGGAAAGTAACTAAAAAATACTTTAAAAAAAAACCAAATAAAATTGACTTAAGAGTCAAACAATCAGGAATACAAATACACAACTATTCACTAATAGACCTTAAATCAGGTTTAACGTGGCGATCATCCAGCAGACTTACGTCCTACTACATTCACGTATACTCCAGCTCTGTTCCCCTGAGCAAACACATGGCCACCCTATATAGCCTGACGCCAACCCCTCAAATTGGAACATACCAACATGTAAAACTCAGGGGTGGCTCAGGTGAGTAGGCCGTAATGGCTTCATACAGCAAACAGAAATATACAACAATTTAAATAGATACAACATAATTTATACAATTGGTATTACCATTAACCACAGCCACAAGGTATCTTGTTGGCTGTAAAATATAATACACCACAAGTCATGTTTGTGACAATCTATAGGTTTTAAACAATAAACAATGATAGATGCATTCAGCTAGGCCTATCAAATAGTAAATCACCGCAGCAATAGATGTTAAAAATTTGTGCACAAAACTACGGGATTAATATAGGGAATTCGATAAATGACAGACAATATAAAACCAGTATAAATAACCGGACATATAGACAGTCAAACAAACATGTACAAGCAACATTCTTCACTCAGTCTTTGAGATTAAAACAGGTAGCGCATCGCTACCGTGACGGCAGCTATGCGCCCCGTCACACTGAGACTATTTAGCAGAGTCACCGTGGCTCCGTCCGGAGCTTAGCACCGCACACGATGATTGTGATTGGTTTAAAGAAATGCCAATAAACCAGAGCACGTTTTTCTCCCCAGGAATGCTGTGTGGACTAGACAGACCTTCCTCCGCAGAGCTGTGGAGGAAGGTCTGGCAAAGCAAGACTAGGGAAGGCCGAAAATTTTACAGGCTTTTGAATGGGCCTTTCGTCTTCCTAAGTGTCCTAACCCAAACTGCAAAAGTCTTTCCAAATGTCCTACTCGTGGAAGCACAAATTCTTTTCCAGGTGGCCCAACTTTACCTGCTTCCCCCGCAGGAATGCTAGGTGCTAGCAGGTCGAAACCAAGACAGGTCTATTCCATAACGACCTGTCAACCACATACTCCAAAATCTGGTGGTTAAAATGGCTATTTTTTTAAGTTTTCCGATATCTTAGCCTGGTAGCCCTAAAACATAATCAAAACAACCCAATTGTCAAAAATGTGCCCAAATGGCTAACCCTAAAATACACTTTGTGACAGTTTGTCAAATCTCTAATAATCTGTGTTCACGTTCACACTCAGGAGCTGCCACTAATCTCCTAAAAAGGCATGGCCACGGACAAACCCACAGGACACAGTTTAGTGTATATAAAGTACATACAATAGATTTTAAAACAAGCTATTTCTGTAAGAGAGAGTAAATAAGCCTAAAAGGCTTATTCAGAGACCTCCCTTCATACAAAAGAGAAAAAAACAACTGAAACATGATAATTAAAGAGAGAAGCAGAGATAGGAAGTTACTCTGAGTGTTGGCGTCTTGCTTCTAAACCGTCTCTGCCTGCAGCCATCAGGCTGATAGCTGATTGGACGCTGCAGTGATGAGTCAGCGTTGATGAAGACTCCTCAGGCGCTCGCTGCCCTTTATCTTCTGACCAATTAGGAAACGCTGCAGGTGGTTTAGTCGACTCATCAGGAAAGACAGATCACACGAAGCTTCATCCTCACGTCACATTTAAATATTCCTTTAAAAAAACAAAAAGGTTTGAATATATATGAAAATCTTTTTGTGCGCATTACGTATGCTTTAAAATGTCTTATAAAAGTCTTAAATTTGACTTGGTGAAACCTGCAGAAACCCTGTTATCATTTCAACTTTTTATTTATTTTTAATTTTAATAAGTGACATGACACAGTGGGCCAATCAAAGGGCAGCTGGCGTCAATTGCAGCAGTCCATAAGGAGCTCAGTCCTCCAAATCAGGGGAAAAGCTGAGGGAGTCAACGAGCTCCAGAAAAGGGCTCCACAGAAACAGAAAAGTTTGATTGTGATTCTGTCCTCCCATCAGTCCTGGAGGTGCACCAGTTCTCCCGGGACGCCGGCGTGGCCGAGGCCTGGCTGCTGGGTCAGGAGCCCTACCTGTCCAGCCGTGAGATGGGCCAGAGCGTGGACGAGGTGGAGAAACTCATCAAACGCCACGAGGCCTTTGAGAAGTCTGCTGCCACCTGGGAGGAGCGCTTCTCCGCTCTGGAGAGGCTGACCACGGTGAGATACATTCAGGAAGCTTGTCTTCAATTCAGCCACAAACCAAACTAAGCATTAACATTAAATGTGTTAATGCTTAACACAGATCTAAATGGTCGTCCGACTTTGTATCTTAGCTTTATCACATTTTTGATCTTTTCTTTCATATCAGAACATTTTCGTTTTATTTGAACTTAAAGATGTTTTTACTTTTCATGTAAAACAGTTTATTGACAAAATGTGTCTCTTTGTCTCTCTGTCTGTCTCTCTATCTGTCTCTCTGTCTATCTGTCTGTCTGTCTGTCTCTCCATCTGTCTCTCTCTCTCTATCTGTCTGCCTGTCTTTCTCTCTGTATGTCTGTCTCTCCATCGGTCTGTCTGTCTGTCCGTCTCTCTGTCTGTCTCTCCATCTGTCGCTTCTCTCTCTCTCTCTGTCTGTCTCTGTCTGCCTGTCTTTCTCTCTGTATGTCTGTCTCTCCATCGGTCTGTCTGTCTGTCCGTCTCTCCCTCTGTCTGTCTGTCTGTCTGTGTGTACAGCTGGAGCTGCTGGAGGTGAGAAGGCAGCAGGAGGAAGAGGAGAGGATGAGGAAGCCTCCGTCTCCAGAGCCGGTTATTCTTCAGCATGAAGAATCTCAACAGCAGAGGTGTGTTTCTCCGTCACTTCCTACAGTTTGATCCCAGCAGTGGAACAACGCAACCCTGAACAAAATATGTAATAATTATTTCAAAATGCGGCGATTCTTACAAGTGCGGTGTTGCACAATAATATGGTGCATTATGTAATAATAACCAACCACAATGGTTTCATCTCTACTGGCTTTAAAAGGCATTTAAAGAACAAATCAAAAGGTAATAAATTAATTTTACCATACCATATTTTAATATCTAGTCTTAACTTACACGCAACATACGTACATGGTGGACACTCTGAATATAATTTATGTAATGCACCATAATATTACATTGTTGTTAAAGTGCTACCCCCGCAATATGTAATAATGATAATCACATATTGCGTTCAGGATATTCCATGATGTGGTTGTGTTGTAAGATAATGTCGCCGGTCAGTAAGCAGCTGTGTTTCTGTGTCTCTGCAGCGGAGTCATCATTCAGAACGGACTCCCGTCAGACCAGGACTATCCTCAGGTCAGTACTTTCTTTACCTTCAACACTGATTGGACAACCACGTGTCCTTTATTAACAAATCAACACATTCAACGTGTCTGGTAAAGTTAACCAGTCTTTCTTTCTGACTAGTCCACACAGCATCCCTAGATGGGAGGAAAACGTGCTCTGGTTTATTGGCATTTCTTTAAACCAATCACAATCATCTTGGGCGGTGCTAAGCTTTAAATGTCATTCATACATCAGAGACAAACTTTAAGTATGATAAATTTTACAAATGCAACAAGTTGTCTTAAACCCTGAAGAACTAACCTTTCTTCTGTAAACAGTTTTGAGCTTTGATGTGCAGGAAGAGCTTTTATATCTGTAGAGAATGAGAGACATTACATCTTTTATATCTGTAGAGTACGAGAGACATTACATCTGTTATATCTGTAGAGGACGAGAGACATTACATCTGTTATATCTGTAGAGTACGAGAGACATTACATCTGTTATATCTGTAGAGTACGAGAGACATTACATCTGTTATATCTGTAGAGTACGAGACCTTACATCTGTTATATCTGTAGAGGACGAGAGACATTACATCTGTTATATCTGTAGAGTACGAGAGACATTACATCTGTTATATCTGTAGAGTACGAGAGACATTACATCTGTTATATCTTTAGAATACGAGACCTTACATCTGTTATATCTGTAGAGGACGAGAGACCTTACATCTGTTATATCTCAGGGTAGCAGTCTCAGAAATGAAACGCATTAAAACTTGTGATCTGAAGGAAATGAGGTGATTTAGCGTAATAACTGTCCCTGTGGTGTCTCTGCTCAGGACGGCGTGGACGGAGGAGATCTGGTGAATGGTGTCGGCGAGCGGAGCTCCAAGGAGCCGAGCCCCGCGCGGTCCCCGACCTCCGGCAGGAAGAGTAAGACCAGCCTGTCATCCACGTTGCCTTCCAAGAACCAGGACAGCTCGCCGTCGCAGCTGGAGGGACTCCTGCACCGCAAACACGAGTGGGAGGGACACAACAAGAAGGCGTCCAACAGGTGAACGATCCTCTCGCTCCTCTGTTCACCGCTCAACTCATAGTGTCAAATCATAACAGACGTTATTGCAGGACACTTTACAGAAGGGATGCTACTAACTACCGATTATTATCACAAAATGACTCAAACTGAGTAATGGATTATCAAAATAGTTGGAGATTAATTTAAGACTTGACAACTAATCCATAAGTCTTTGCAGCTCTTCACGTTATGTAAGATTTTAAGTAAATATGTAAGGAGGGAAGGAAAGAAGAAATAAAGTACTTAGGGAAGGAAAGATGGATGAAAGTAAGGCGGCAAGGATGGAAAGAAAAGGGAAGGAAGGAAATTAAAGGAAGAATAAATAAGGAGGAATGGAAAAGGGAAGGAAGGAAAGAAAAATGTACGTAGGGAAGGAGGAAGGAAAAATGAAAGGAAGGAAGGATTGGAGGAGTGTCCTGTCCGAGACGAGAGAAGAAACTTGAACATATTCACATTTAACATGCTGACATCACACAAGTTTACCTGTTTTATCATCAAAAATGACTCAAACTGATTAATGGATTATCAGAATAGTTGGAGGTTAAATTAATAGTTGATGACTAATCCATTCATCTTTGCAGCTCTATTAATAATAACAGAAGTAGTAAAAGTGGGCATTGAGCAGGACCACGTTCTCAGACTCTTAGGGAGTTAGTAACATGCATTAATAGAATCCAAACTAACGGGACAGTGCTGCTCTGTGAATGGCAGGTCGTGGCACAACGTGTACTGCGTCATCAACAACCAAGAGATGGGTTTCTATAAAGACGGCAAGGCGGCTGCGGCGGGCGTGCCGTACCACGGCGAGGTTCCCATCGGCCTGAAGGACGCCACGTGTGACGTGGCCTCAGAGTACAAGAAGAAGAAACACGTCTTCAAGCTCCGGTAACAAGCCTCTCCTTTTGATTCTAGTTTCCCTCTAGCGCTCAGGTCGTTGGTGTTTGTTTTAAACGTCTCTGAAATATTGGATTTTCTTGACAAAATCAGGTAAAGATTAATTTCATTATCGATTAATCTGCAGATTATTTTCAGGATTATTCTATGTCCAAGATGATGTCTTTAAATGTCTTGTTTTGTCTAAAACTCAAAGACATTAAAGGAACACGCCGACTTATTGGGAATTTAGCTTATTCACCATAACCCCCAGAGTAAGACAAGTCGATACATACCCTTCTCATCTCTGTGCATGCTGTAACGCTGCCTGACGGTTCCAGCATTAGCTTAGCCTAGCACAGATCCTGCAGGTAACTGGTTCCAACTAGCCTGCTGCTCCAAATTGTGACAAAAGTGACAAAATAACACCAACATGTTCCTATTTACATGTTGTGATTTGTAGAGTCACAGCGTGTACAAAAAACAACGTAACATGAGACAACAGCCATCATCTAACAGTAAACAAACCGGGAACTATATTCTCAGACAGGCTTGCTGCGAGCATATCACTCCGCCCAAGTACTATATTCTTCCACCTGAGAATATAGTTCCCGGTTTGTTTACAGTTAGAAGACGGCTGTGTCTCATGTTACGTTGTTTTTTGTACACGCTGTGACTCTACAAATCACAACATGTAAATAGGAACATGTTGGTGTTATTTTGTCACTTATTGGGAGCAGTAGGATTACTGGAACCAGTTACCTGCAGGATCTGTGCTGGCCTGATGCCGCTGGAGCCGTCAGACAGCCTTACAGCACGCACGGAGATGAGAAGGGTATGTATCGACTTGTCTTACTCTGGGGGTTACGGTGAATAAGCTAAATTCCCATTAAGTCGGCGTGTTCCTTTAAGTTATGTAAAACAGAAAGAAAAGGTCTAAATCTACAGGGCTTAAAGTATTCCGGCACCGTGCCAGATCTCCGGCGTGCGGCCATGAGGAATTAAAAAAAAAAGATTATTTATTAAAATTGATCCAAAACTTTTTACTTCTTAAAAAATCTTTTATTCTTTTATTATCGTGTAATGTAAGAATGACTTTAACTGTTTTGCCAGTTAAATTAACTTAATGAGCGCATATTGAAACACTGTACTGCTACCGCATTGGACTCGGCTTTGGCCGCGACTCTGGAAGACTTGGAGTTCAGCTTAGAACAAAGAACGGCTCTGAAGTCTTAGAAAAGGAAGATGTGTTGGGCGTTGCTCTGGTTGGTTGAATTAGTCAACATGATTGAAATTTCATATTAATATTTCATATTGTAGCGCTATCCTATTGGTGCAGAGAGAATCTGAAAGGCAATCGTTTATCCCGCCCCTCAGATTGAGCAGATGATTGAGCAGATGTTGGGTCTGGGAACTCATCATTGGCAGAATGATGAGTTCCCAGACCCAACATCTGGATGTGGGGCTGGCTTGTCGGGGTAAACTTTTGGTGAATTTAGGAGAAAAATACTACAGACACCAAAAGACGAAATGTTTCTTTTCAGTAGTCTGAAAGAAGACATGTTAGGCAAGATAAAATCTGTAGTATAGCCTGAAGTGTCTCCCCTAAAGGGCCATCTCTCTGAGGTCATCAGCAGATCACAGATCTCAGACTAGTTTACCTTTGTGGAAACAGAAAGTTAATAAAAGTGATCATCGTGCTGTCAGAGCGGCTGATGACGGTGTGACGGACACATCGCTGACTTTCTCCCTCTCTTTGTTTCAGAGTCTCTGATGGAAACGAGTATCTGTTCCAAGCCAAAGATGAAGTAAGTTTGATTCTTTTTCTTCTTTCACTGAAATTTTATATTGTAAGATTTCTGTAAATGTTTGTGTTTGGACGTCTTCTCAAACCTGTCAGCTGAGGGCAAGAATACTCTGAAGTACCCTCTTTACTGATGTAGTAATACATCAAGAGACCAGTTTTCTCAGCCAGGGACCCCTACTACATATATTGTATAAAATTAAGTTGCATATTAAACTGGGGCTACAACGTGTAGAGCGGCCTAACACATACCTTCTCATGGTGCATACAATACGATGCTTTTAAAATAAGTTGTTGGCATATTCATATATTTATACATATTTTTGTAGCTTTTTTTACATTTTTTTTTTTTTAAAGGTCGTTTTTTGTGGTGTTTTTTTTTCGAGGCTATTTTGAAATAAGTTGTTTTAAGTTGGTTTGTTCTTTTATGTGAAACTTTGTACTAATATATATATAGTAGCAGGGAAAGGGAAAACTCGAGTGAAGTACAAGTACATCAGAACTGTAAAAAGTGCTGAGTTCCTGTCAGTTCTCAGGAGGTGAGTTGGTGCTTTTTTCAAAAAAAAGTTTTTGTCGCATTTTTTTCTCTCATTTTTAGTGTGAGACAGTTTTTTTCAGACTTTTTTTTATGTGTTTTTATTGCTTTCCTCCCCCCCTAAGTTTTGTCGCTTTCTTGGAAGGTTCTCTTGCTCTTTTTTTACATTTCTTTTGTTTTTGTTTTTATGATGTTTTTTGGCCCTTTTTTTCCTGAAGTTTATATTGCTTCTTTCAGATTTTTTTGTTGCTTTTTCATGTTTTTTGAGTTCTTGGAGTACTTCATTACTGTAGAAAGTGCAGTAATTCCTGCCAGTTGTCAATGAGTTGTGTGTCGCCCCCTGCAGGACGAGATGAGCACCTGGATCCAGGCCATCCTGAACGCCAGCGCCGACGGCTGCGACGCGCCACCAGGCAGCATCCCCGGCACGCCGGCGTCTGGGCGCGCTCAGACGCTGCCGGCCGCCGTCACGCTCACCACGGAGTCGAGTCCCGGCAAGAGAGAGAAGGACAAAGAGAAGGACAAGGAGAAACGCTTCAGTCTGTTCAGCAAGAAGAAACAGTAGAAAACACAATGAGCGCTTTGGTGGAACTGACTCAGACGAATCCGGACGCACGCTCTGACGCAGGAAACGTTTAGCTTCTCATTACCTGCAGTGGTGGAAGTACATTCACTCCAGTACACAGGTTGAGGTACTTGTACTGTTTTTGAAAGAAAGAGAGAAAGATGGAAATACAGGCAGACAGACAAGAAAGTTGAGTGACGGTTTAACTTTTTTGATTAGACCATTAAACGCATTACTGTTTTTAAAAGAAAGGGAGACGGAAAACAGAGAATGAAAGAAAGAAAGTTGATTGATGGCACTCTGGTTTTAAATGTTTGTTTTTCTAATGATCCCTCCCCTGTTGAAATGTACGCGCTGCACAAGTGTGAACAGTGTACTACACACAGCGGTGGAATGTAACTAAGTACATTTACTCCAGTACTCACCTTCAGTCCAAATGTTGAGGTACTTGTACTTTACTTGAGTCTTTTCTTTTCATGCCACTTTCTACTTCTACTCCGCTACATTTCAGAGAGAAATATTGGACATTTTACTCCACTACATTCCTCTGACAACTTTACTTACTTACTTTACAACATTTTCACTGCAGGACGTTTACTTGTAACAGAGTATTTGAACAGTGTGGTATTAGTGCTTTTACTGCAGTAAAGAATGTGAATACTTCTTCCACCACTGGAGAACCGGAAGCTGTTTCAGAGCGTGAGTCCAGATTTGAGCTGCTGTTTTCAGCTTCGCGAAGGTCTTTTTCCAGAAGAAAAAAAAGCTGCTGAATCATCTCTGATGCTGCACGTTAAAGTAGCAGTATTACCAAACCGCTCTAAGCAGGTAAATGCATCGCTCACCTGGCTCCGAAAAGACCTTCGTAAAGTTTGACTCTGTAAACTTTATCAGCCCTCCGACATGTCCTGTTCAGAGCTGCAACTCTGACGGTTATATCCTGGATTAATGGATTCTTGTCTATGAGCGTGCTGTTAGAGGACTTTCATTCAAAATGATTGAATCCTTTAAACAGGAAACAAAACAAGCCAAGCTATGACATCACTCCTGAACAGCCAATGACGGAGGTTGACAGCTGAGCAGTTTCACCAAAAGTGCGACATCAGGTTGTTGTTGTTTATTCTCAATGCAGTTTTGGTTTCTTCTGTTGTTTTTTTTTTATATTTCTGGTTTGATTTTCTTTACGTGGTTGTCCGGCCGGGTGGGAAAAAGGGCGACACTGTGCCTGAGAGCGAGGGCGGCGGTTTGGTTCTGGCGTTTTGAAGAAACAGTGGTTCATCATCAACAAACTAACGGCAAAAAGAGCAAGAGTGGCGGCGGTTTCTGTTTATATGCCGTGTTGTAACTGCTTGGGTTTAGACTATGGCTGCACGATATGAGGAAAACTACCTGCTACTTATAAATAACTACTTACTTGCGATAAATAAACAGATTCTGATTCATTCACAAAGTGTCCCCAGTTCTGCTGCTTTCATTATTCTGCTAAAATACAACAAACTGCTTGTTGGATTTAAAACAAATGAAAGGAAATCATTTCATAACGTTCTTTTACTGAACAAATTAAACATTGGGCTGAATATAAAAGGCAGCACAAAAAAAGAATGACAGTTACATTTTAAAGTGCAGTTTTCTGCTGATATTTTCTTTGAACTAACACAAAAAATGGGAGTGTCTTATGTTGCACCCTTTTGCGGTGTTTAGACTTTGAGATGTAACTGCTTTTGTGCTGACATTTGTCAACAACAAACAGCTGATAATTCACAGCGTCTCGACTGTAACGGTGTGCACCTCGCTTCGCCAGTTTGCCAACGATAAACCGCTGTTTCTTTACGTCTGTCACCGCCTCTCTCGCTCTGTTTTGTTGACGTCTGCAGGGACCACACACTAACTTAGTTTGATCTAGATTATTCTTAAACTTTTTGTTATTTTTGTACTTTTTATTTTTACTTTTTGTTGTTGAACTTATCAAGTTATTTCCTCAATTTTGTGAGGGTGTCTTCATAGACAACCTGCACTCTTCCTCTGCCGTTGAGAAATTGGACCAATTGTGCATTTTGTTTTGTTATTATTTTTTACTTAACGTTCTCTGCCACTCTGCAAAACATTTTCCTTTTTGTCCTGAGAATAGCCGGTCACCTCGGCGGAGGTGTGTGATGTAGAAATATCCACTCACTTGCATGCTTCTTCGTCAGGCTCCGAGCACTGCCTGAAACACTAAAAACCCTCTTCATTTTTTTTATTTTTCTTTGGTTCACTATGTTTCAGATAAAGCAGATGAATATGTATAGTGGTCCGGGTATCATAGGATAATTCGTAATTCATTTGTAATTAGAAAATGAAAAACATGTATATTTGTTTTTTGTTTTGAGCGGAAAAAAAACGTTTCTGGTGTCAGAATCATAATAATAAAAATCGATCAGAAACGGACAGTTTTTTTAGTTTTTGGCAATTCTTTTCATCGTTATTTTTTTGGTATCAGAAGAATGAAAAAGTACATGTACAACTCGTTATATCGTTTGAATCCAAAAACGGAAGTTACGTGGGTTTTGTTTAGAAAGGAAAAGCTAGAAAACCAAATTCAAAAAGCAGTCTAATTTTGTTTTTTGCAAAGAATTTTGAAGAAAGACATGGAAAAATCATGACAGGTAACTGAGAGGTAAACCTGTTTTTGACTTTGAAACAAAGAACAGATATACAGTGTTCTTATTTCATAATTACAAATAAACCAGGTATGATCCAGTGATAGCGGACCTTTGATGAACACTTTAAAGCGTCAATGTTAACGGTATAGACGTACATCGTGTACTGCAGACAGGAGGAGAGAAATGAAGGTTGCTTGCTTATCGTCGGCTCTTCGCGCTGCGTTCAGATTTTCTGCTCTTTGATACTCGTGTTGCTCTCCGTCGCTGTATATCTATCGTACTGAACGTGTATGGAAGTTAATGCCATCTTACTGCACAATCACAACTTCATCTATAGGAATGAAGAAGAAGCTGTTTGAGGCTGAATATTTAAACAGAAGTTAGACCATAAAGGCTTTTCTCATGTATGAAACTGCACCTGTAGACTTTAAAGCTCTCTCTCTCACTCTCTCTCTTTTTCTGTCAAATATGTGCAATGTCATTAAAGCTTTTAAACTTTACACTTCCTGTTGTATCCTCTTTCTTTTGAAACTGCAACTACATCACATTTAATCATTAACTAAAACTAGAGATGTATCGGCTCCGATACTGCCTAAAACGCTGGTATCGGTATCGGGAAGTACTGGAGTTTATGCACCGATCCGATACCGCGTAATAAAGCCCTAAAGAAAATTTACGTTAAAGTAGTTTATTTATGTTCTTCTTCCGTTATAACTGACTGTCAAACTGGGATAGTAGTATACAGCTGTTAAAACATAATAAAATATATGACACACTGGTATCGGATCGGTACTCTGTATCGGGCGATACACAAGTTCAGGTATCAGAATCGGTATCGGGAAGCAAAAAATGGTATCGGACCATCTCTAACTAAAACCTGACACTGCTCTTTGAGTCATTTCCAAATGTGTTCATGGTTTTATTGCCGGTACTTTCCTAGTGATTGTGTTTAAGATCACATGATGCTGCAGCGCCGACTTTTACCAACGTTAACTCACAGCTGCAGACCGTCCTGCGGTGTTCCCTTAACTCTCAGAGCCAACAGAGATATGTAGGAGTCCTAACACCTGGATTCTGTCACTGTGATAATAGTCTCACATGTCCAGCTCTATCTCCACAGCGCTGTGGAGTAAAGTCTGGCTACACCACAGATGCATTCTGGGATAGGAGAAAAAAAACATTTTAAACCAATCCCAATGGTCTTGGCTAAGCACCGGATGCAGCGATGGTGACTCTAAATAGTCTCTGGAAGGGACATATAGTTTTGGTGGAACATTTGCACCTTGCAGTATTCGTCCACATTAAATCCCACCAATCGCTCCAAAAACATCCCAGTTAGAGACAAAATGACCTAAACATATTCTTAGTAAATCTTTACAATCATTCCCTGAAAGAACCAAGCAGACCTGACTTGTTGCACCATCCACATCTTCTTCATAACTTGACATTTTCAGTTTGTTTCCTAAAGAGAACAGAATTTTAGAACGACAACACAGAGAGCGAACGTCAGGGACATCCGGCGTGTGGCAATTATCCGTGATAGCGTTACATGAGCAAAATGCAATCACGAAAATGTACAGGTGTGTAGTTGAGTTCAATATGAAGGTTGTCTTGATGTAGATGTACATTTTTTGGCCATAAAAGCCTGAATTTAGTGGCCTCTGGCACATACAAATGACACTATTTCATTATATACACTCATCGCATATTTTAATGCGTTTACCTATACCTGATTGTCAATGTGAATTATTGTAAAGAAGATTTACGGCCTTATTTTAATGATCTAATCGCAGGTGCATTTAGGGCGTGTCCAAATTTCCTAGTTTTGACGGTGGAAAAAAGGGTCCGTGCGGCGGGTGCATGGTTCTAAAGGGTTGTCCTTAGTGTCTTCATTAATCAGAGGTGTGTTTTGGGCGTAACATGCAATCAACCAATCAGAGATCATCTCCCATTCCCTTTAAAAGCCAGGCATTGCTGTTATGATGGAGGATTTGCTGAGCAGGAAGGAGAGATTTTCAAGAGAAGAAACTGATCTGCTCGTGCGTGAAGTGAAAACGTGCAAGCAGATCATATCATGATACTATTTCACATTGTAATATTTTCATTTTTAATCTTTTGCATGTTTGTGTGCTGCTGTGCTCCTGCGTGTGTAACAAACAGTGTGCATGCTTTTTACTAATGCGCTGTTAAAATAACAATGAAATGCTGCGTTATTGACTTTAGACCAGGTTTTTGTTGGTCAATGGCGCGATCACTTCCTGCTGCCTCAAGATAGCAATACTCCCAGAATGCACCTGAACACCTCCCTGTAAACCCAGCACGCCCATCGGCACACAGATGGGCGCAGCTGCATTTGCTGTTTAAACAACGTGGACGCTGGACAGTATTAAAATAGCAAAGTCACTTGCGTCTGGCGTTGCGCTGTGCTGCGCCGCGCTGGGTACTAGATAGTACGGTGGCCGACAGGGGCAAACGCCCTGCAACTTCAGAAAACACATGCAAATAGACAAAACACAAGCAAATTAAGAAAACAACTTCATTAATTTGACAACACATGTGCAGCATTCAGCAAACGCGCTGCATATACACACAACACAACCAAATATACAAACGCGCTGCAATTAAAAACGATGCAAAAAGGAAAGCAAACCCCGAAAAAAGAAGCAATGCAAAAAGAAAAACAACTTCATTAATTTGACAACACATGCACAGCATTCAACAAACGTGATGCAAATACACACAACACAACCAAATACATAAACGCGATGCGAATAAAAAACGATGCAGAAAGAAAAGCACACAAACCCCGAAAACACATGCAAAAGAAAAAACGCTGCATCCAGAATCCACAACGGAAGTTCTCCAGACCTCTGGAGGGAACAGCTAATCAGCTGGATTTATGACCCCTTTTTTCTGGCCTTTTTATTAGAGTCGGGTATGACTGCTTAGTAAAAAGAGAACTCCTGTCTCATGCCCTTATTAATAACATAATATAATATTAGTAATATACAGTCTCTGCTCCCGTCTCAGCCGGGAGGCTGGTGCCGTACTTCGACCTTTCAAAATAAAAGCTCGCGTTTGGTCGGCTCGTCTTCCTTTGGTGTTTTGGATGTTTTTGAACTAAACAGTACGGCAATCATGCTAATGAATACAATAACTTTTTCAGGGATGTATTACTTACAACACAATGGAGCAAGCAAAGCAGTTTTGTCTTTATGTGCAGGCGGGATTCAGGCTATTCAGTTTGATAAATTCCGCGGTAAATTGGCTGGTTTACTAAACAGGGAGGGACTATTTTAAATAGTCTATTTTTTGTATTTCAAGAGCGTATTGCTCAATATGAATACAGATTGGTCACTTATTTTGTTGTATAATCACAATATTACAATTGAGGAGGTCTACACTTCATGATGCGCTTTCGGACCTGGGAAATTAAACCCTCTTCTTTAATGTGGCTTAAACAAACGTCAACGTTAAACACTAACAGTTTTAAATGTTTTATTACCACGAGTTTACAGACACGTCTCTGCTGATTGAGTATCAGCTGTGACCCGAGCCGAGACACACCCACTAACCGAGACAAAAAACATAGCCTATGTCAAACATAGACAAAATATTTAAAGTCCATGATCTCACCGTTGCACACCGTTCTGAGATTGAACGTCTCTCTCTCTCTCTCTCTCTCTCTCTCTCTCTCTCTCTCTCTCTCTTATGCTCTCCCCAGCCCCCCCCAAAAAAAAATCAGCTGTTCCACTGCTAGTGTAATATTGTGATTATACAACAAAATAAGTGACCAATCTGTATTCATATTGAGCAATACGCTCTTGAAATACAAAAAATAGACTATTTAAAATAGTCCGTCCCTGTTTAGTAAACCAGCCAATTTACCGTGGAATTTATCAAACTGAATAGCCTGAATCCCGCCTGCACATAAAGACAAAACTGCTTTGCTTGCTCCATTGTGTTGTAAGTAATACATCCCTGAAAAAATTATTGTATTCATTAGCATTGTTGCCGTACTGTTTAGTTCAAAAACATCCAAAACACCAAAGGAAGACGAGCCGACCAAACGCGAGCTTTTATTTTGAAAGGTCGAAGCACGGCACCAGCCTCCCGGCTGAGACGGGAGCAGAGACTGTATATTACTAATATTATATTATGTTATTAATAAGGGCATGAGACAGGAGTTCTCTTTTTACTAAGCAGTCATACCCAACTCTAATAAAAAGGCAAAAAAGGGGTCATAAATCCAGCTGATTAGCTGTTCCCTCCAGAGGTCTGGAGAACTTCCGTTGTGGATTCTGGATGCAGCGTTTTTCTTTTGCATGTGTTTTCGGGGTTTGTGTGCTTTTCTTTCTGCATCGTTTTTTATTCGCATCGCGTTTATGTATTTGGTTGTGTTGTGTGTATTTGCATCACGTTTGTTGAATGCTGTGCATGTGTTGTCAAATTAATGAAGTTGTTTTTCTTTTTGCATTGCTTCTTTTTTCGAGGTTTGCTTTCCTTTTTGCATCGTTTTTAATTGCAGCGCGTTTGTATATTTGGATGTGTTGTATGTATATGCAGCGCGTTTGTATATTTGGTTGTGTTGTGTGTATTTGCATCGCGTTTGCTGAATGCTGCACATGTGTTGTCAAATTAATGAAGTTGTTTTCTTAATTTGCTTGTGTTTTGTCTATTTGCATGTGTTTTCTGAAGTTGCAGGGCGTTTGCCCCTGTCGGCCACCGTAAGATGGTGCCCTTAGGCTTTGTGTGTTTTAGCCCGAACAGTCTGTAAATAGCTATTAATATTTAAACTATTCCTGACGGATCAAAACTTAAATCACACCTTATTTATTATTTATTAACTCCTTCAATGTAAGGTTCTATGACATCATGTTTGATTAAAACAAAAAGTGAAGTGAAGTGTTTTTAACTGTAAATTACAGTGAGGCTGCATTTTCCTCCTGTTACTTTGACAACATTGCCTGTTTTGGTGTGTGTTTGCAGAGCGTCTTTACGGAGCCCCAGAACACAAACAGAACAAATATTATTGCGTGGCCTCGAGTTATTTTGTGGCGTACTGTAGACTATATGGAAAAAGCTGCGTTTTCAGAGGACTTGTTAATGCTTACTGCGCAATCATCAAGTAGTTTCTGGTGTTTTCCGAAGTAGCCCGTGTAATGAGGAAGTTCCCTGTCTGTGCAATCAATGCAATTCTGACAGTGTTTTGTCATAAATTATTTTGCTAATCAAGAAAATGAAGATGAGTTCCGCTCTTTGCTTGGCAGGACATGCAGCTACTCAGCTTAGAACGAGCCTGATACAGACAGACATGTGCACATGTCGAGACAATCTGACAATCACATCATAGGCTATGAAAGCATATATTCTTCATGTTGTAAGGAAATATGAAAGTCAGAAATTAAAGTCAATTCTTTATAAACCCCTACTTCATGTTCCTCCCTTAAGGGATCGTTAACCCTAAGAATCCTGAAACCAGATAACCCATCAAAATCCCTTAATAGGTAAGGAAGGACCATTATACAACAAGTAGATCCGACAATCTGATTTGTCAACTAGATATTTAGAACATGAATGCAGTTTGATTATGACATTTATTTATATATTTATTATAACTCTCCCTCTATCTGTGTGCATTCATGTTCCATTAATGCATGTTACTAACTTAGCTTCTTTCCCGGAGTTCTTTGGCTTTCTTGCAGATTTCCTTGGATTGTGGCGGCACCTGGATCGTGTTCCCAGCTGCTGCCCTGGTCCTGCAAAATGTGCTAAATACATTATTTAAAAAACAAGATCTGTATAACAGCTTAAATGTGTCTGACACCTGTTAGATCACAAGAAACATTTACACATCTCCAACACCAAACACAGGTGAGTAACAAGCAACAATGATTAGCCCTTCCCCGCAGGACAGGGTTGGACAGGATTTGACGTATGTACAGTATACACTTGAGACTTGTGGCGCTTTTCCATTACATGGTACCTGCTCGACTCACCTCGACTCTACTTTTCTGGTTTTCCATTACGAAAAAAGTACCTGGTACCTGCTAACAGGTACTTTTTTTAGTACCACCTCAGTCGAGGTTCCAAGCGAGCTGAGGCGAGCCGAGAAGGTGACGTGAAAACCTGCAGGCTGCTGATTGGTCGGAAAGAATCGTCACTGATCACTGCATTGCTAGCGACAGACGGCATTTTTAAATAGTTTAGCCAGCGGTGGTTTTTTGCTGCCGGAGGCTCCACCCAGAGCTTTCTCCGTAGCATACAAGTGGCCTGATGGTTATACTTGTGCGCTGGTGTGTGTAATGTGTGATGTGTGTGTGTTGAGTCGCCGTGTGTGTGTGTGGAGCTGGTGAGCGAGGGAGAAGTGAGAGAGTGATGGTGATTAGCTCCGGAGTGAGTAGAGACTCTAGAGTCATATAGTGAGAGAAACAAAGAGTCTCCCCTGTTCTTTCTGGCAAAGGCGGGAGATCTGGAGCAGGAAAAGTTAACTATCTCATTGATTTCATGTTGTTTATGGAGAAGGAGAACCAGAAAATGAGCCGGGGGAAATGCAACGCTACCAAGCTACGCCCACGGCAGTCGCTATGACGACTGGCCACGCTGAGGCAGTATTAAAATCTGCAATGGAAAGCGGATGCCAGGGCCGTACTGGGACTGAAATTCAGCCCGGGACTTTAAGATGTAGAGGCCTTTTACTTTTTTGCAGTTATTTTAATTCTAATCGTGTTTTTATGGTATAAAGAGAATCAGATTACGCTGAAGACCTTCAAGAAACTTTAGGATGACACGTGCCTCCTCAGGTTGTATAAGCAAGTCACCACTGCACTGAACACAACCAGGTCAGCAAAACCTAATCTCCAACACATAAGTCACAGTATACTGACTACCAGCATGTCATGTGCACAGTCGGTTGGAGAGTGATGGACCCTGCCTCTGCTTACTGATTGTACAGCTACATATCATATGCATGAGAAGAACATCAGTTATAAATATGACTAAGAATAAAACATTTTCTAATTCAATCTGTGGTTCAGTCAAGTTATTATCTAGTATGTGGAACTATTGGCATTTTATCCTATATGTAAATATCTGATTGATTGATATGCCTAATATGATTGCCTACCCAGCCCTGCACACTGCCCCTCTACCTGTCCGTTTCCTTCTCTTCCTCTCTCCTCTTCCTCCTCTCTCCTACTGCTCCTCCTCCTCCTCCTCTTCTCTCCTCCTGATGTGCAACAATAGAAAATAAAAACAATTAGCTTATCAAAGCAAAAATTTGGAGACAGAAACAACTCAGGTATACAGGCCTAAAACTCCTAAAAACCTAAAACTGTCCTACCTCACATCACCAAATCCAAACCTGACTGAAAGTAAACTCTTTTTTCGGCCAATCGGATGTCAGGAAAAATGCGGATCAGTCCAAGTTAGGAGGGGCCGCTCGTATCCCCCCTCAATATTGAAAGTATTGGTTTGGCCCGGTCTGAAACACACACAAACACAGCGCTCTGCTGCAGCTGACCGGCCGGCCAGGCCGGTCGCGTATGAAAGAAAAAAAATAAAAAATGTATTGAAAAATGTAAAAAACGTATTGACCACCGGCCGGTTCGGCCTGAAATGGATCGGCCATTCGGGATTGTTCCCGGTATTCCCGATGGCCAATCCGCCCCTGGCGGACGCACAGTGCGTCGAGGTGAGTCGAGGCAAGTCGAAGCGAGTCGAGCAGGTACCATGTAATGGAAAAACGCCATTAGATGTTTGTGTTTGACAACTTGACATTAACCTAGACAAGTCATAAAGAATCTGGAAGCCCCTCTCAGAGAGATCTTTAACTCACACCTCTGTAGGATCTGTTATGGCATCCCTGTGGAATGTGGGGGCATTGAACCCTAGTGGGTAATGTTTAAAGCTTCCATTTCTAAAGCTGCGGCAGGGAGCTATGGTCTCATATGTGCCTCAAGGGGCGGTAACCCTCGAACATAGTGGTGGTCCCACACCTTTGCCCACGGGGCTCGGTCGGCCAAAGCCTGAAGAAACGGCTTTGCTAACACCGCCACCACCCTGTGGACCCGTGACGTACAGGGACGATCCTCTGGGTTGGAGGCCTGGGCGTGTCAATTGCCGACAAGACAGACTAGCTTTGAGAACATGAAACGTATCCTCTATGGTGGGGAAGAAGCTAGAGCTGGTGCAGGAGGTTGAGCGGTACCAGATAGTTATAGTTGGACTCACCTTGACGCGTCCAGAACCACATTCTAACTCCCAGCGCATCAAATAGGGGTGCTTGGACAGGTCCCTCTAGTGCAAACTATTATAACAGTATAGAGTAAGCATGAGACCTGGACTCCCCTCAAAGCCTGGGACTCACCTTGGCATTGAGAGAGTTGTCCAGCAGCACGTTTTGGGGCTTCAGGTCCTGGTGGAGAACTGGACGGGGCAGACTGTGGAGGAAGTTTATACCCAGAGCCACTTGGTGAGCAAGGCTGAAGACCAGTGGCCAGGGTGGAGTTCCCCTCAATGCTTCCTGTAAGATTGTTTCCAGAGTTACAGATCCATAAATAGTGGAGATAGTGAGCTACACATATAGCCTACACTACCATTCAAAGGTTTGGAATATGCTGTTATATTCATATTCTTCTTCCCTGCAATAGTAACTATTTGAACATGAAAACTGTATAATTCAGACACCAAATGTATTATTTACATAATACAGTAGTAATACAGTATTACAGAGTAATAGTACAGAGTATTTTTACAATGGTATTACTCTAAGCAGATATGAGTAGTTGTTCCACCCCTGGTTACCTGTAGGGAGGCCAGTGATCCTCTCTCCATGAGCTCCATGACCACAACAAACTGTGTTGACCTGCCAGAGGGTGTTTGACCCTTGAAGACCCCTCGGACGGCCATAACATATGGGCTAGTGGCTTGACGCATCATTTTGATCTCATGCAGCAAATCCTTCTCAGTCTTGTGTATGTTTGCATTATGAGTAATTCAGACAACTTTGTGTAGTTATAAACAGGAAACACTTTGTAAGCGCTTAGATTTGTCCAAAACCACCAGAGCCAATCTCCTCCCAGTCCCCCAATTCAATTCAATTCAATTCAATTTTATTTATGGTATCAAATCATAACAAAAGTTATCTCGAGACACTTTACAGATAGAGTAGGTCTAGACCACACTCTATAATTTCCAAAACCCCAACAATTACAGTAATTCCCTCAAGAGCAAGCATTAGCAGTGGCTATTGCGACAGTGGCAAGAAAAAACTCCCTTTTAGGAAGAAACCTCGGCAGACCCAGACTCTTGGTAGGCGGTGTCTGACGGGCCGGTTGGGGGTCTGATGAACAGTGGGGATAATAGTCACATTAGAAGTCACAGTGACTTCGAAGGTTATCGTGGAAGTTCATGTCATAGCAGGGCACATCGTGTCATACTGAGTAGTGCAGTCTCCTATACCGGATCCTGACTACTCTGTGCATAGGAACATCACAGCAGGGCGTGGCGGGATGTAACGTGGCACTGAAGAGCATGGGTTGATGCTGCGGATGCAGCAGGACGAGGCTGGACGTGGCTGGGCATTGCAGGGAATCGCAGAGCATAGGCTCGAGTCTTTAACAAACTGTGCCATAGTTCACTGGAGGAACAAATTATTTGTTATAATCAAACCCTGAGGGCAGTTTTTTTTTAAGTAGCTGCAACATGTGATGTACATGAGAGCATCTGGCAGTAATTCATGCAATCCTTTTTCAGATCAATGTTATTTAACTGAGAGAAATTCTACAGAATATTTCAAATAGATATTTTGAATCAGCATGAAGAAACCTTTCTACTGTCCAGTTAAACACGGACACAGCACAATTTACAGATTCCTCTGCTAGGATTCTCACCTGCTGATCTCTTCAGGTTACTTTACAGACTCTTTCCAACTTTGTGTGTCAAGAAAACCCTGGAAGAGATGAAGCTTCTCTTCTCTGCTCTGCTCTGCTCTTCTCTTCTTTTCTCTTCTCTTCTCTTCTCTTCTCTTCTCTTCTCTTCTCTTCTCTGCTCTGCTCTGCTCTGCTCTGCTCTGCTCTTCTCTTCTCTTCAGTCCAGGTGTCTGTGGGCGTCTGATCCGATGCCAGTGCTCCTTGTTTAAGTACCGGAGCGCACCTATGACACAGTTTAATTGAAGCTCGTCTCGAAGGTTTGTTCTCTGAGGTTTCTGTGAGCTTCTACCGCAAATAGTCAATTATGTTATCAGTTGCAGCATTTATATTTAGGTAAGTTAACCAAATGGGAGGCCATAATCATGGTGCACACACACACACACACACACACACACAGATGACGATGATGGAAGATTGAGTGATACGTAGTGAAATTTGTAAGTTGTTGTTAATGACTGTAATACTATGTAAACTTTATGTTTACTTGAGATGCCAGCTTGTTATCCATTGGAACAATTGATTATAGATTTAGATTTGAATGAAAAATAATTTTTAATGTTTAAGGTGATTAACAAATATAAAACAGAAGTGTGAATACCGGAAGGTACACAAAACGTATGGGATTTTTTGGTGTTGTACTGGGTTATATAGTGTATACTTAGTTTCTGTAACTTTCATCTTCATATGAAAGAATATAGTTCATGTAAAAAGGGTGTAATAAGCTCAGGCTTCAGTGCCCACATGATACAAGCCTTCTGTGATCACGCACCACCCCCACCCATCCTTTCTGTATTTCTCAGTATGACTATGTTCAGAAGATTGTAGAGTCTGGCGAATTTCACACACAGAAGCCAGAGTGAAGATAATGACCTCTTCTGAAGAGTTCATCATGTTTTTTTTCATCCTCCGTGTCCTCCTTAGTTACTAGCAGATGCGTGGAGGAGGGGTGGGGGTGGTGCGTGATCACAGAAGACTTGTATCATGTGGACGCGCCGACCGTTTTGTCATTACTTAGAATTCCTCATGGGGGCGACAGAAACTACACACTATAGCTTTAATGGAGTTACAAAACAATCAGAGATGCAGATTCCAGGATGCAGGAATAAGGGATTGCATTGCCACTTTATTTTAATAAAGAGGCCAAAAAACTGCCTTAGTTATAACTGCAACTACCCAACAATATATAAAGTCAGTATAAAGTAAAGTTCCAGCTTTACCAGCCACAACAAGTCATCAACTCATTAATGCATCAATCATTAAAACACAATAATCTCAGATATTATTCTGCAAAGTGAAGACTTTAACTTTATTTTGATGCTGATACTTTTGTTCTTTTAAATAGGCTTAGTAAGAGTCTTCACTGTTGTTGCATGAAATGTTTGTTTTTAGCCTACATCATCAGTTTCTATCATCTAATGTGAAACAAGAGGCCAAGCCAGCCTGGTAGCAAAGCTGCAGCGAGATGCTCCTGAACTCAGTGTGCTTTCCAGCCGTCACCTCCCCCTGCTGTCCATAAGATGCCTCTGCACCCCTTTCGTTTGAAACCCTCCCACCAGCCATTGGGCCACACCACCGCATTTACATATGCTTTTAAAATAAAGTTTTGATTGTGTGCCTTTGTGATTGACATTAGAGACTTTTTTAATGTATACACATGTAGATATTTATTTTCCTACTTTAACACTTTGACTGTTCAGCACTGAGAGGACTGCATTAAATTTCGATAAAGACTATTCTACTCTAAGCTATATATAGAAATAACATTAATTTGATTCTAGTCACAAGATGCAATAAACATGTTCAAATGGAAAAGAAAATACCCCTTAATTGCCAAGGATTTTTAAATTGAAATATTTACAATTTGTTAAAACAAACTCATGTAAACATCTGTTTTAATTTTTATCTTTATTTTTAAACCTTCATGGAAATGAAATCCTAACAGCTGAAGCTGCTCCAATGAAACATGGTTAAAGTGAACATTAAAGTCAACAGTTTATACACAACTAGTTTTCATCCCTGACTAGATCATTTCAACATTACTAAAGAAGAACATTTCTGACATTAAAGACACAATCAGTGAGACAAATGTGAACCAAAGTGAAGCCTCGTCCTCCACCAGCATTTAAACCACAGGACAGGAAGTGGTTTCCTCCTACAGAGAACACAGAGACATTGAGGAACCAGAGAACCAGAACCCAAAACCAGGGTAAAGAGGTTCAGTGAATGTGGTGTTGAAGGTGTAGAGGTGGATCAGTGAGTCAGAGGAGACACTGTAGAAGGACAGAGAGCCAGCAGGACAGTTCACATACACTGCTACTCATCTAGAGACAGATGAGGAGGAGAGAGGGAGGACTGTTCTGCTGTGATTGTGCATGACAGAGTAAGCACCATCAGAGCAGTTCAGACTCCAGGACTGATCATTATATCCAAACCAACAGTCTTCACTACCTCCTCTCCTCCTGATTCCTCTGTAACTCACTGCTACAGAAACCCCTCCTCTTCTCCTCTCAACCTCCCAGTAACCACGACCAGTCAGACCATCTCTACACAGCAGCTGACGACAGTCATCAAACATCTTTGGATGATCAGGATATGGCTGCTGCTCCTCCTCCAACCGTGTCACTGTCCTGTTGTTGTCAGACAGTTTGAGGCATCTGTTCACTGTGTTCATGTCCAGTGTGAGTTCACAGGAATCTGATGGAGAGAACGAGACACAACACAGCTGCAGTTAATAACATTAGTTGAACTTTAGTTAATGTGATGGTTTGGGTCGGCTGGCTGAGTTTCGGTTTTGTTTTCTAGTCCATTTTCTACTGTGTCTCCTGTCATTCTGTTGGCCCTGCCTCTCTGTTGTCCCCCTTGTTTCCCCCTGCTTGCACCAACCAGTTGACTACACACACCTACTCATTGTCTCGTCATCACCTCTCCTGCTGCACACACCTGCCAGCCATCAACTTCAGTCAAGACCTGTATTTAAACCCCGGATCACTCACCATCTTTGCTTGATCGTTATTTCTGCCACCCTGGTGATACAAGCTCTCCAGATATCCTGCACATATCCCGTTGTCAGTTCCTCTTCCTAACTCTTTGGGTTTGTCTATTCTCTGCAGTCATTAGGCTCATTCGAGATGAACTGCGCCTCGCCTGTAAAAGTAGACGAGAGCAGGCGGCAGCAGCCGGGGGCGGTGACAAAAATCCACTCTCAAGTTGGACGGTTTTCCAGCAGCCTTCAGGCTGAACAGGAAGTGACAGACACTGGTCATCCAATTCAGATTTAATAAAATGTTATCAGACTCATATCAGCTCCTACACAGTCTCCAGTTGATTTTATTATGACAGAGTAACTGTCAAAATTCTCTACATGCAATCTGTTGCTGATTTTAATTAACACTGTAGATGATCCATAATCTGAACAGATTTAGTCGCCGACTTCTAAACATAACTATCAGCCTCACTACATGTGTTCTGTACAGAATAAGCCTTTAAATCAGACCAATTGCAGTTAAAATCCCTCAGATTCACAATCAATAAAAAGTTTATATAAAACGTCATGTGGAGTCGATTCTGAACCAATCAGCTGTTCAATCAACTGAGAGGCTGGCGTTACCCAGCATGCACTTGGTCCACCTGCGTCCGCCTGGCTCTTGCAGTTGGTGAAAAGCAACCGTGCTACCTGCGTCTCAGCCTTGGTTGCCTTGGTTTCGTGAGATTATCGTTGCTCACGTGTACATGACGTCAGAGCAAGTCGGGATCAAGTCAGACACAAATCTAACCGGCATGCATTGGGTGGCGATCGCCGGTAATAGATTCTGCAAAGATCTGGCTCATCTCGAACGAGCCTATTACCTCATCATTCTGCTTCCAGTCAGATGGCCTAACCAACCCGTCCCCCTCCTCACAGCTCCCTGCTCCACTCTGCCTCCCAGCCATCCCCTCTTCTGCTCCTCGGCTCCAGTGCCCCTTCCTTGTATCCCTCACCCTCCCCCGCTCTCCCTGAGTCCCCTCTCCTTTACTACTAATTCCCAACGGTTGCGGAACAGCTGTAGCACGGCAGCAGAGTCAATAGGTTTCCATTAAAGTGATGTGTGTATTTCCACTGGCTACAGAACAGCTGCGTTCCGACTGCGTCCCAGCTCTGGCGGCCCGCAGCCCTCCGGAGCTGAAACGCAGAGCTTCTATTTTTGCTGGACAATTCAGATAGTGCGGGACAGGAAGTTGAGCACAGAAACAAAATAAAACATCTGGTTAATTTTCAAAATAAAATCCACAGTGCTCACAGCGGATCATATTTCCGTTCCGCAACAAATCCAGACCTGGTGGGTATTGACGGACGGCGGAGCCGTTCTGCAGTGGAGAGGAGTTTTTCCCCAAATAAATTTTGACACACACACACACACACACACACACACAAATAAAAACTCAGCTTACACTTCATCAGATCATGTCTTAACCCCTGCTCTCCATCATAGTCTGGCCTGGAGGAAGAAACAGTCAGAATGATTTTCTATCCAACATGAGTCCTAACTGCTGTCAGACATGATGCAGAGTTCCCAGTGGTGAAAGATGTATTCAGATCCTTTACTTCAGTAAAAGTACTAATACCACACTGTAAAAATACTCCATTACAGTAAAAGTAGTAATACCACACTGTAAAAATACTGTTACAGTAAAAGTCCTGCATTGTAAATGTTACTTATTGAAATGTTAAAATAATAAGAGGCTATGTGTATTTGGTTTATAGGTTGTCCATTTTGTTATATGGTCTTGAATATTGAAGTTCTAGTCTTCTCTTCTTGATTTTTACTAGGTGGATGGTGATGATGTTTATGTTACAAATTATGTTTGCGTTTTAAAAAACAAAATATTAATTGCAAAAAATAATTAATACAGGAACATAATGTAGAAATCAGAGGCACAGACACCACTGATCTGCTCTGATTATTATTAATGTCCTCCCAGATGATAAAACAGAACATGAAATATTTTCTCCGCATGTTTAAAATGGTGGTAACTGGCAACTTTTATAAAAACGTTACCGTTTGTCAAATATGTTCCAACGGTCACTATATAATGACAGTACTCCATGAATCATCAATGAAACTAACTCGTTCTGACTCCTAAAGTCTCAGTTATACTAGTGCGAGACACCGTGACGCGGGCCTCCGTAGATGATGCACACGCTGTTAGCATGAATGGAGACGTTTCTGCACATTGCATTGTTAGTTGCAGTATTCTACAAAATGCACTCGGGCATACAAGCAACATAATATGTGAATAAGCAAGAAGTAGTACAGAAGGAAAGCAGGTTGCCTGGCAACAGCAATAAACACATTCATGTTAAATGCTGACGTACCGCCAAACATTACATTTATCAACGACAAACGTGGTGATGTCATTTTCTGGCTCACACTAACACTGCAACCATGAACCTAGCTTTAGAGATCTTGTCAGTTCTTACCTGAGAGGATCCAGACCATCAGACAGCTTTACATCTCTCAGAGACGGTTTGATCCCGATCACTAACACACACACACACACACACACACACAATTTTGATTCAATTCAGAGGGCTGTGTCCAGTATGAGACGATACATAAGCCCCTTTAACACAAATACATACATACCAAACTACTCTTTTTTAATAATAATAATAATAATAATAATAATTATTATTATTATTAAGGATTGAATTGATATATCCAGATCGATGTATCTGGAAACTTCTACGAAAAAAGCAGCACAACGAGCAAGGCGGCGTGCTGATGACGTTTCTATTTTGTGGCTGCCGCTACTGGGCGTAAACAACGAGGATGAAGAAGACGCAACAAAGACATCAACGATTATATGTCTAACTCTGGAGATGAGATTCAGAAACTTCTGACGGGAAGAGTTGACAATGAATCCAGACAAATTCAGGGAACTGCCAGAGACTTTATGACCAAATTACGAACAGCTTCGTGACCTGCGTGGTTGGTCTGTTCGCTTTATGTCACAATGCCAGACGAATAATCAGTTAACTTGGTGGAGTGGACGGATTCAAAGGTCTGGACGCAGGCAACAGTGGTATATAAATACAGACCTGAAGAGTTGTCTTCATCATCTCCTGCTAGCATCACTTCCTGGAAAGAAGAAGAGCCAGTTACACACAATA
This sequence comes from Perca schrenkii, assembly GCA_025617405.1. Classification (NCBI taxonomy): domain Eukaryota; kingdom Metazoa; phylum Chordata; class Actinopteri; order Perciformes; family Percidae; genus Perca; species Perca schrenkii. The sequence continues at coordinate 43,843,322 of CM046788.1, forward strand.
AAAACAATGATTTGCTGCATCGTATCAAAAAGTTATATAGTCTCTCAGCGTGACTTGAGTGTTTATGAAGAGATTTGTTCCTCACCAGTTTCTTCAGCACTTTATGGACAGCATCATTGAGTTCATGTTTGTGAATCTGAACAGTTGTTCTGTCTCAGTTGTACACTCTGTTGTACACAACATAGAGTAAAGCATGTAACGTTGCAGCCCGGCATCACAAGCAATTTCAGTTTCAGGAGGTATAGGTTTCCTCACCAAGGGCTCTGGGCCTTTGTTCAGGTTTATTATCCCAGCATCTCTTCATCAGTTCTGTCAACCCGGCAGCATCGCCCTTGATATCATCCAGCTGTGGGCGGTCTCCCTGTGGGACGCGCAACATCACTATGTAGGGGTTTGCCTCTACATTGGAGGAAGAATTAAAAAGGCTGTCAGAGTGGCTTTGAGGTTAAATGAGACCTTGGTAATACCTGAATAGATGGTCTGGACTGATGCTTATGTAAACGTTTAGGGTAAACCCTGCCTAATGGGTAACAATTCCAAATTTGATTGTACAGTTGTCTCCGTAATAATTGCGATTAATATAATTCTCTTTCAGTCAAATTTTAAAAATGTATGTACATATCACTTTTCAAAACAAATAAATGAATCCCATGATACATATTTTGGATAGATCAGTGTTGTGTGTAATAACATAAGTACAGAGTCTAAAGGAAACCATGCCTCTTTATCAGAAAATATTGAATTTTTCCTTAAATGAATGTAAAATTGACAATTACCAATAGACCTTAGCTAATGATAGCAATTCATTGTGGATAAACAAAGAGACAGGGATTACGTGAAAAAATACGATCATACAATTATGTTACAATTAGAGGTTGACAAATGGATTTTACCGATACCGATAGCTAGCTTGGGCCGTATTTGCCGATAACCGATTAATTGACCGATAGTATTTAGAATTGATACTGGATAAAACAGTGGACAAAATACATAATTTTCAAAAGAAATCTGCCTCTAGAGGCTGCTATTGTAATGCATGATGCCAGCAGACCCTTCTCAGCTCTGTGTACTGTGTAATGAATGACAGCATGCGCTTCTCAGCTGCTCCAGCAACAGACGCAACCAGGAAAAACTATCGCCATGAATTTTTGCCGATAACGATAGTTCCACCAATCAACTCGGTGCCGATTAATCGGCAAAACCGATGAATCGGTCGACCTCTAGTTACAATTGTTACAGGCCTAGCTTTGAGTTGTAGTAGTAAATACAATACGGAATAACTAAAATAAGAGTGAAAGTCCACATCCCCTCAACATTGTTGAATAGCCCTGTTTTAGTCCATGTGACTCTTTTACAAGCCATTACTCTACAGCTCAGAGCCAAGAAAACTAACACTTATAAAGTCCTGCCATTCTTGCACCATGTGTCCCAAGACTCAAGTGAGAAAAACTAAGATAAAAGGTAGAAGATTTTTTGAGCACATAGTCACTCACAAACCAGTCACTTACTTGCATATGGTTGTTTCCCTGTGACACTGGACCAAAGGAGTATCCCATAACTGAAAGACAGAATTACATGTCAGGATTATTATCCATATCATCACATTCACACCCTGGTTGATTGATGGCTAGGGTTTGTTTTCATCTGTAAATTAATACTCATGTGAGAATGAGGACATTCAATGAACATAAGGAAATCTGTGCATGAAATTGCCTCACTTTACTCCTCTTCTCTGAAAACAATTCCCTCATTTGTTAAAAGGACTATTCCAATGCTAGTCCGACTTCCTGTGGGGACTGAACCTGTGCTAGACATGGAGTGATGCTGTCTCCAGTTATTATTTATTATATGATACTTTTATTCAAGTGTGGTTCGATGCTCTTGTACCTGTAGATATCAAAGGCTCGGGTAGGTTTGTACGATGTGCTTTCAAAAGCCTCTGGTGGCATGTAGTTAATCGTCCCTCCTAGTGATTCACCGTCCTTGGAAACCTGTGTGACGCTGCAGGAAACCTGGGAAAGGCCAAAATCTGTAAGCTGCAGAGTGAATTAGCAAAGAGAGGAAGGAGTTAGAAAACGTACTTTATTTGGCAACACTTTATTTGAAGGAGTTTGCAGAAGACTGACATGAAACCAGACTTTACCAGAGTTTAGGACTGTTGTAATTAAGTTATTTGGTAAATTATGACTTTTAATGCTAAGTTAGCATTGTTTGAGATGTTTAGGTTAGTGTCAAGTTGTCATAACACAGACAACATAACCTTCCATAAATAAGTCATAGCAGGCCTCATTATCAAACTTGGTGATTGATTTATCCATTGGCTGTCATGAGACCATTAGATTTAGTCAAAGACATTGAAAAATGGGTAGTGCGGGTAAACTGGAAACATCTGGAGGCCCCCTCTCAGAGAGATCTTTAACTCACCTCTGTAGGATCTGTTATGGCATCCCTGTGGGAGTTGGGGGCAATGAACCCTAGTGGGTAATGTTTAAAGCTTCCATTTCTGAAGCTGCGGCGGGGAGCTGTGGTCTCAGGGTCTTAGGTGGCTCAAGGGACGGTAACCCTCAAACATCGTGGTGGATACCAATGGTCATGGAAGTCGTCCCTCACCTTTGACCACAGCTCGAAGAAATGGCATGTTGCTTACACCGCCACCACCCTGTGGACCCACGACCCGCAGGGATGTCATCTGGGTTGGAGGCCTTGGTGTGCCGATTGCCGACAAGGCAGACTAGCTGCCATCATTTTTTGATGCCCCAGGTGTGGACTGATTTAGCGTCATTTAAAAAAATGTATGGTTAACTGACATGGGGCACAAGAACGGGAAGCATGTATACAAGAATGGGACATGACTCCAGTCTCCTGAGTGAAAGTCCTGTGTATTTTTTTACCCATCTACCATGAGTTTTAGTCCTTAATACCATCTTGTGGGCTTACAATGTGTTTTACAGGCTCCCTTTAGTCTTCATAGAGTGTGCAAACTATTATAAACAGTATACAGAAAGCATGAGGCCTGGACGCCCTCAAAGCCTGGGACTCACCTTGGCATTGAGAGAGTTGTCCAGCAGCACGTTTTGGGGCTTCAGGTCCTGGTGGAGAACTGGACGGGGCAGACTGTGGAGGAAGTTTATACCCAGAGCCACTTGGTGAGCCAGTCTGAAAACCAGTGGCCAGGGTGGAGGTCCATCTAAGGCTTCCTGTAAGATTGTTTCCAGAGTTACAGAACCACAAATAGTGGAGATAGTGAGCTACACATATAGCCTACACTACCATTCAAAGATTTGGAATATGCGGTTATATTAATGCTCTTCTTCTTTTCTTTAATAATGACTATTTAAACATGAAAACTGTATAATTCAGACACCAAATGTATTATTTACATTTGAAATAGTTTTGAAATGAAATGACTTCCAACTTCCAGTTAGTCGATACTTCACTTCCTATGCTTTTTTAATTTAATGACTTTAACCCGTAGCAGAGTATTTTTATAGTGATATTACTCTAAGTAAAATATATGACTAGTTATTCCACCCCTGGTTACCTGTAGGGAGGCCAATGATCCTCTCTCCATGAGCTCCATGACCACACCAAGCTGAATTGACCTGCCAGAGGGTGTTTGACCCTTGAAGACCCCTCGGACGGCCATAACATGCGGGCTGGTGGCTTGACGCATCAATTCGATCTCACGCAGCAAATCCTTCTCAGTCCTGTGTGTGTTTGTTTGCATTATGAGTAATTCACACAACTTTATGTAATTATAAACAGGAAACCCTCTGTAAGCACTTACCCCTCGCCCTGAAGAAGCAGTTTAATGGCCACGTCAGCACCCCACTGATGATGCCTGGCTTTGTAGATTTGTCCAAAACCCCCAGAGCCAATCACCTTCCAGTCCTCCAGGCTGGAGTCTTCAACAAACTGTGCCATAGTTCACTGGAGGAACAAATTATTGGTATAATCAAACAGTCCAGTTTTAAAAAAGTAGCTGCAATATGTGATGTAATCCTAAAAATCTATTACAATCCTAATTTTTTTTTCACCTCAGCCAGTTTCAACAACCCTGTCGGTCAGGTTGAAAGATGGGGGGGGGGGTCCTTAGTCCCCAGGGTATGCAAAACTTGTGCTTGCTAAATATTTGCATCTGCATCTTTTGTTACTGTATTAGAACTACACTCCAGTCAAGAAACCAGTCACAAAACTTGTCAAGAAACCAATATGTTAAAGGTGCTGTAGGTAGGAATGTGAAGAACCAGGACTTCGCCAAAGAATTGGAACGTCGACAACTTCTCAGTCCCTCCCCCCTTTCCGCTAAAGCCCAAATTTGTCTCCTAAGCCCCTCCCCCCACAAGGGAGAATGAATGTGTTTGCATGAGCAGTGATTGACACGCAAATTGCACTACAGGCTGTAGGTGGTGCCAGAGGAGCTGGATTTTTTTTAAATGACCTGCTTCATGTAGTTCTACTGGGAACATACGGTCAGTTTCACCAAATATGACAGAAAGTTAGTTTTATAAGTCTTACCTACTGCACCTTTAACAAGTAAAAAGTGACAGACATATTCTCTTCTTTTATTTCTCCTCTTTGAACAAACGTTATTGTGAGGTTAGCTTTTAGACACATCTAAGCTGCATGGGGGGGTGGGGTGCTGTGCTCCCGCTGAGTTCTTCTGTAGGCTATGACTTAAATACTCGGTCTGCTCATGTAAATGTGTAGATCATTTGTTGCGTATAAATATGAACGCGGATAACGTTAGTGATAGTGAGATGCCTGCTACAGCTGCAACCTTTATTCCTCTGATTTATTGCTTTGTTTTAATGAAAGTTTTACTGTAGCGGTCTGACCTGTTTTGAAGTTCTCTACATTTTCTCTAATGATTCAATTCAATTTTATTTATAGTATCAAATCATAACAAGAGTTATCCCAAGACACTTTACAGATTGAGTAGGTCTAGACCACTCTATAATTTACAAAAACACAACAATTCTAGGAATTCCCCGAAGAGCAAACATTTGGTGCAACAGTGGAGAGGAACTTCCTTTTAGGCAGAAACCTGGGACAGACCCAGAATCTTGATATGAGCTCAGATTAAAATCTAAACAGTGTTGATGTACACAAGAGCATCTGGCAGTAACTCATGCAACCCTTTTTCATATCAATGTAATTTAACATTTAAATTCTACAGAATATTTCAAATAGGTATTTTAAAATCAGGCAATCAGCATGCAGAAACCTTTCTACTGTCCACACAGACACAGCACAATGTGATCAAAGTGATCCTGATTTTCAGACATTTCCAGATTCCTCTGCTAGGATTCTCACCTGCTGAAACAGACTCTGGAAAACACTGGCAGAGATGAAGCTTGATCTTGTCTTGTCTTGTCTTGTCTTGTCTTGTCTTGTCTTGTCTTGTCTTGTCTTGTCTTGTCTTCTCTTCTCTCCAGGTGTCTGTGTGCGTCTGATAAGAGGACGCCAGTGCTCCTTGTTTAAGTACCGGAGGCCACACCAAGACCCGCCCTTCAATAGCAGCTCGATTGGTTAGGCTGGTTAAGGTTAGGATAGCTGATGGGTCAGGGGATAGGACCTGAACAAATCGGGTTACGTTACCTTACCGGTTTAATTACAGCTCGTCTCAAACGTTTCATCTCTGAGGTTTATGAGCTTCTACCGCAAATAAATAGTTTTTCATGAAGAAAAACATCTATTTGGTTCTGATACTGTTTTGAATTGTAAAGCCTAAACGGCATGAAACGATTACCAATTAATATGTTATCAATTGCAGCATTTATATGTATATAAGGCGAGACACGGCAGACAAAAACATCGTTTTTTTTTCACTGGTCAATTTTGAGATTTTAGGCTATTTGTCTTCAATAACATGTCTTCTTTCAGATTTATGGTGAAAAAAAGTAAAAAATAAATATTTCGGTCTTTATTTTACTACACTTTGTCTGTTAGCGTCGGTAGAGATGGCGTTCTAAATCATCCCGCTGCTCCGTGATCGATGTCTGCACCCTGTCATCACATATACCGTTGGAAAGCTCTCTCTCTCTCCTGTACAATGCTGTCGGATCCAAATATGGTCATTTCCTTTTTATCAGCAACCAATCGTGAAAGTAAAAGGGGGGATTTAACTCAAAATGCGCAATCTCATTGGCTGATGCCAATTTCTGACAAAGTGATTCTTTCAGGTGACGTGCTTTGACATTTCCGCGGTAGCTCAAAATGTCGAAAGAAATGCGTCGAAAACGGTCGAAAATCACCTCCGAGAAGACGAAAACAGTTGTTATTAGCAAGAAGACACAGGGGATTACTAGGGTGACCACCTGCTAATAAACCCAAGGGGGGACAAGGGGTATGTTTCTGAGGGACAATGTGGGACACTGCCTGGCGCAGCGGTGCCCCCACCCCACGGGCAGTAAAATGACTTAATGTGTTTTTACACCAAATGGGCTCTTTTTCTAGTATTAATGTGTAAGGTAGGGTTGATAAGTTATTCAAACAAAGAGAAATACTTCACAATTCACTTACTTTATTATTATTTTTTTTAAACCTTTTATAGGCTAATGTTAACAGGCAGGCAATGGATTTCACCCTTGGAAAATGTATGAAATTGAACATGTTTGAAAATATTGGTTGGCAAATATGTAAACATCTTTTTAAACAAGAAAATTATGTTGATTTAAGAGAATCAGAAACCACTATTATAGCCTTTTTAACAGTGATTGGCTGGCCCAGCTTGTTAATAGCCAGTGTATGTTCATTTTAGCTTCCAGTTTGTTAGATGGCACCAACATTTGGTCTAATCATAACTGGCCTGGCAAACCAAAGGCCAAGGTTTGGCTTCCAGATTTGTTTGGTGACTGTGGGGGTCTGGGGGGTCCTCCCCCCAGATTTTTTTTTGGCATTAAACACTTCATTTTCTGCATTTTGGTGAATTTTTATGCACCTATTTCTACCTTTATCTTTATGTAAAGGGGAAACATTAGGCTACAATCCAAATATAACAACATAATGGAAAATATTGCAGTAAGGCTGTCAGGAATTCTGTATTGCTTTCATCTATTTATCTCCTTTAGATTAACTTTTCTAATTATATCTGAGTCAGCACACATGTAGCTTAGGCATCATTTATTCTTCCATGTTTTGCCTCTTTTGTTGGGGAAGTAACCTCCGTAAATGTGCATATGACAATTATTCACCTCAGTGATACATTATTCATTTACTGTATTTTCCGCACTATAAGGCGCACTTAAAAGCCTTTAATTTTCTCAAAAAACGACAGTGCGCCTTATAAGGATCACTGCCCCGTTGACGGGACACTGCGTCGCTGTAGCCTAACCTCGATAAAACTTTCACTCATTCGCGTTTTTATAACTTTAAAGCATTAAATATTCAAAACATACAGCCATGCGACACACCAATTGAAAGCGTAGCCTCTAATGATTAATTGAAGCCCACATACAAAGCATAAGATGATTTATATCAGTTACACAACAGTGTCGAGAGTGCATCCATACCCGTTTTCGTTGTCCTTTCAGCAACAAAGTTGTATTTTGCCCAAAACTTGATTTTCATAAATCCACAAGAGTCCAAGGAAATGTAATATCCAAGCTTTATATTCCAAAACGATCTGTTCGCCTCACAATATTGACGTTTCTGGCCGAATCACAACGGAAAGCTTGCTACATGATCGATGTGGGCGTATTCGTATGCCCTAGCTTCTAAACTTTCCATTGGTAGCTCATATTAGCCAATCCGTTCAGGTTTGCCTCTGATATGGCCAATGGAAGCGGACAAGCCAACTTACATTTAAATGCTATAAGACCCGTCTATCTTTTTATATTAAAGACCACAAAATGGCACCTTTCAAGAGACACGCTTACGACGCAGAGTTCAAGCTGAAGGCTGTCAGTCACGCAGTAAAATATGGGAATAGAGCAGCAGCGAGAGAATTCAACATTAATGAATCAATGGTACGTAAGTGGAGGAAGCAAGAAGGTGACCTGCTTCAAGTAAAGAAGACTAAACAGAGTTTCCGAGGGAACAAAGCGAGATGGCCACAGTTAGAGGACAAACTCGAACAGTGGGTTGTTGAACAGAGAGCAGCAAGTAGAAGCGTCTCTACAGTCACTATTCGAATGAAGGCAACAGCGCTAGCACAGGACATGAACATTGATGAATTTCGAGGCGGTCCTTCATGGTGCTTTTCGTTTTATGAAAAGACGTAATCTCTCCATCCGCACACGAACCACTGTCTCGCAGCAACTGCCAAAAGATTACCAAGAAAAGTTGGTCACTTTCCGCGCATACTGCAAAAAGAAGATCACTGAAAAGAAGATCCGGCCAGAGCACATCACCAACATGGACGAGGTTCCACTCACCTTTGATATTCCCGTGAACCGCACTGTGGAGAAAACGGGGACCAGTACGGTGTCTGTACGCACCACAGGGAATGAGAAGTCATCCTTCACTGTAGTTCTCGCCTGCCAGGCTAATGGCCAGAAACTTCCACCCATGGTTATTTTCAAGAGGAAGACCTTGCCAAAAGAAAACTTTCCAGCCGGCGTCGTCATCAAAGCTAACCCGAAGGGATGGATGGATGAGGAAAAGATGAGTGAGTGGCAGAGAGAAATTTATGTCAAGAGACCGGGTGGCTTTTTCCACACAGCTCCGTCCCTATTGATCTACGACTCCATGCGCGCCCATATCACCGATGCTGTCAAAAAACAAGTGAAGCAAACTAATTCGGAGCTTGCCGTCATTCCGGGTGGATTAACTAAAGAACTCCAGCCGCTAGATATTGGTGTCAACAGGGCGTTCAAAGCTAGACTGCGAGCTGCGTGGGAGCAGTGGATGACAGAAGGCGAACACACGTTCACCAAGACGGGGAGACAGCGCTGGGCGACTTACGCCACTATCTGCCAATGGATCGTGGATGCCTGGGCTGATATATCAGTCTCACCTGTGGTACGAGCTTTCACGAAGGCAGGGATAATCTCTGAACTGCCAGGCAACAGCAGCGACACTGACTCGGATAATGACGAGAGGGAGCCGGGCAGGTTGGATGCCGTAGTCGCCCAACTTTTCAATTCGGACACTGAAGAAGAAGAATTCGAGGGATTCGTGGACGGGGAATGAACTGAAAAAGTGAGCTTTACGTTTTATACGTAACTGAACAATGTTGAGTTATGCACTAACGTTTGATTTACCGTAGTGGTATCAGACTGTTTCTTTTACTACGTGTTTACTGAATCAGGGAAAAGTTCCCCTCCACGTTTGGGAGAAGAATGAGCAAGGCTGGGAGATATTGTTAATATGCACATAAACGTTTTGAACAACATTACCATGGGAGTGAACAGAGTTGTAGGCTAAGAACAGTTAATAAAGTTTGACTTTATCGGACTGTTTTGTTGACATTCCCTTTAGCACAGCTCCATCTAGTGGATGCATAACGCAACCCAAGTCAAACGTTTGACTGCAGTATCTTCTATTCTATGCGCCTTATAATCCGGTGCGCCCTATATATGAAAAAAGTTCTAAAATAGGCGGTTCATTGAAGGTGCGCCTTATAATCCGGTGCGCCTTATAGTGCGGAAAATACGGTAATTTATTAATAAACCTCTTGATTGTAATATTTCAGATGATTGAGCAAGATTTCTGCTCATGTCCAAAACTTTGTGCACATTCAAAATATAACTCATCCCATCTGTGCTCTCTGAGATTTGAGGGAGTCGTGATATTTTGTGAAAAAAATAAAGTTATAATATAGGCTATTACGAGAATAAAGTCACTATATTTTAGATAATAATCTATAGTCTACCTGCACCGTAGTCTGCTGTGCATTACGTGATAGCTCTGCTGATACGGTAGATCTCAGACTTCCTGACAGACACAGAGCCCCGTTTGAGACGTTCAGGGAAGTGGCTGTAGCCTACGCTGCTAAACATCGGAGGTGGAAAACCGAAACTTCTGGCAGAAATACACGGAGCTCAAACGCGACACATCTGCCGCAGCATGTCCACAGCAGAGCGCATCCATAAACCTGAAGCTGCGCAGCTTTTTACAGCGAGAGTGGACACTAAGCGACGTCCGGTTTCATATTTGTCAGTCAACTTTTCAAAATACATTTGGGGTTACACTCAAAACATTCGGGGCTGAACCCCCGGCAAAATGTTTGATGCTGAAGGACACGGAGGACCTGAGGAGGGGGAGCTGCGCTCCGGCCCAATTTAACCTCTGCCCTCAACACCTTTCAACCACAAATATTCATTTTCCCAGTCTTTCTTGTACCCACACCTTCTCTTTTTAATTGATGGCGGTGCCTCAGAGTCAGACTCAGTATCTTTCTCCATTTTTTCGAATTGGAAAGCGCGCATCTAAAAGTTCCTTCCCAGTGTGTCTGGTATGTACGTGCGTGGCTGCGTGCGCTGTCATGACAACAACAAAAAAGTTGACAACAACCTCGTCAGCAGTTCAACTGAAGGGTGGGTGTGGCAACCATGGTGGCAACAGTAGCGTGCTGAACTGTCAAGTAATGATCGTTTGGCTGCCTGGGGCTCGAGGACCAACTTTTTTTTTGAGCAAGCATTGATTATGCGTGACACGGTCTCAATTTGCGGGACGCATGAATTGGGCTTCAAACGCTGTGCGCGCACGCGCTACGCGGGACGGGTGGTCACCCTAGGGATTACTCAGCGGCGGCCTTAAGCATCTGGGGGCCCGTTTCAATAACTAATATGGGGCCCTACCCACATAAAACATAAACATAATAGAGCAGAAAAAGCAAGGATTCCTGTCGGTTTGCATCAATGGTATATTATTGTATTATGTGCACTTTCAGCTTAATTGATTTGCGCAGTATATTTTCAGCTGTCTGGGCTGACTTAAAAAAAAACAAACAGCTCAAACATCCCCTCAACTTGAATTATTTAACAAAAGCAAAGAAGAAAAAGTGTCTGACTGACACTGAATTGAACTTATCATAAATAATGATGGGCTCCGCGTTTTTTCAGCTCCGTGGTCAGCTCACCGGGCGGAGGGCGTAGATTTCACCTGAGCTATTTTTAGAAATCCACCCTTCTGTGTTTGAGTGCTGAGAATGCCCTGATAAGTTCATCTTTGTCCAGCGATTTTGTCACCTCGTGCTCAATTGAAATCCGAGCGAGAGTTGAGCCTCCTGGAGCATTGTTGACCTCAGGTGTGCTTTATCGACGATTTTAAAATCAACGAGACCATAATTAAAACTTAAGACTTAAAACTAGCGATTGTGTTTTTTATTAGTTTCAAGCGAGAGAAACTCCTTTCTCCGCTCGCTACAGTCACAGGCCCTATCATCATGAGTCGGAGAGCAATGCTGAGGTTTGGATATAGTTCAACTAAACTGTTTCTGTAAATGTAGCTCAGAATCTGCAGGCCAGTGGTTTCTTTTGCTGGCACGGCAGTGATAGCAGCCGAGATCTCTCGCACAAGGTCCTCAGCATCCACATCGCCGAGGGTTTTTTCTATATTTGCGCAGCTTTTTTTGAGGGTGTAGTCAATGGTCCCGTGCGTTTTTACGCGCTTCTCCAGCTCACGCCAGCTGTCCATATTGGCATGGTGTGTTTTATTTTTTGGGCTATTTTTCCTAGGTCTCTTAGTGATGATAATTTTTCACAGTGGAGGAGGAAGTGCACCTCTGTCTGACCCAGTTGGTGGTCACTGAGCCTGTCTCTCTCTCTGACCTGTCTGTCTGACCCAGTTGGTGGTCACTGAGCCTGTCTCTCTCTCTGACCTGTCTGTCTGACCCAGTTGGTGGTCACTGAGCCTGTCTCTCTCTCTCTGACCTGTCTGTCTGACCCACTTGGTGGTCACTGAGCCTGTATTTAGTCAGGATCCGTCTCTTCTTCGTATCTCTGACAGTGTGAAGATAATGTGTCTAATAACAATTTAGTCTACTTTGATTGCTTTCTCCAATGTGCTAAATATTGGTCTTTTCAATGATCACCATAAGAAGCTCATCCCTGTGTATCACCGGATGTCCAGTGACAGTGCAGCATGGAGGCACTCAGAATGCCAACGCATGCCTCAACTTGGTTATATGGGCCCAGTGTCCAAAAACTGCAGCCATGAAGGCTATTTCTACATTCAGTGAGGGTGCCTCTGCCATGTTGGCTGTGATGGAGAAATTGTGGCTTCAGAGCACAGACTGTTAATGCAATGAACGATGACGACATGGTTAGGATCTCAAAAGCCAATAGTGTCCATACCGCCAGTGCAAAGCGGAACCGTAAAAGTGTAATCACAGCCAAAAAAGTGAGACGACACCAGCAGAGATGGAGGAGGGCCCTACACATGGTACTGGCATGGATATGTAGACTGTAAACTAACTTGGGGGAACTAGGCTGTGTGATGGTTGTGTTCTGTCAGTTTGAAGTTTGTGATGTAATGGTCTTCAGTTGAAGCCCATGTTGATGTGTTGTTTTGGATGTTATGATCAGTGATGGATGAAGCAATAATGAGTTTTGGATGTTAAACAGTGTGATACATGGATCTTACTTGGACCTGAAGGGATATGTGTCTGTAATTCATGGCTTTCATTAGAAATTAGTGGAATTTTGCTATAAAAATCTTTAAAGCCCGTTTTCTCAAAATGACTTTTCTCTCATACTCCAAGAACGAAATCTCCACTTCAGTAGCACCTTTATACCCCAAACTTTCCAGTCTTGTACCTAGTTATATTATGAAGACAATTACAAAGGGATTTGTAAATATATTATTTCTAGCCTGATTTATATAACATTTCTATTTTTACGGAGTGTCTATTTGCACCCCCGGTACGAATAGCCTCGGCCACACAGCTGAGCTATTTACACCCTGTGACGTAACAACAAAAAAACGTTGCTCGCGTGCACCGAAATCATGGTGGACGTTCATCTTCCATGACCGCAGAAACTGGCATATTAGGGAAGTTTTGTCTCTAAAGTTCATAACAATTGAATTTCTAGCGGAAAATGGATACTACAGTTGCGCTTTCTGTCTTCAGTGAAAGCATACAACCGTTGGTTTGTTAGTTAGTACCTATTTTTTTGTATATAGTATGGTTACCTAGCAACCGAGGCTTGAAGAAATCAAGTCGTAAATAGTTATTTAATATCCTGGAAGAACTGTTAGGTGAGTGGTTAGTACACTTACCTTTGGTATGGGAGTTTGGAGTTTGATTCCCCTGTGTGGTGATCTTATTTTTTTAAATTTGGATTGGATAATTTGCATGCAATTGTGCAAGTCAGGACCCGCGAACGCGATTTTATTTTTTTTTTTTGCAGGGTGGTAGGGGAAGACTCATGAATATGCCTGCTCTGGTTGGGTTGGTTAGGTTTAGGCAAGAGGAGTGGGATTGGTTATGGTTAGGGTAAGAATGTCAGGGCGATAATATTCCAAAAAGGTGTAATACATGAGTAGTATGGATAACTGTGTGTAAATATATGCCAAGGTACTGTAAATGCACAGGGGTGCAAATAGCATACACTGCTAATTGTACCAGGGGTGCAAATAGCCTCACCCTTATTTTTAAGGCTATTGACAGTATATTCTGATTTACAGGATAACAAAAGTAGATATCCATAAATCCCTCTGTAATTTTTTTCCCATTTATTATGTGAACACAATGAAAAAATAATTTTGAACCTGGCTTTATCCATTTCTCAGATTTTGTTTTTTAAAATATATGCAAAGTAGCGCATATTTAAACATTCAATTACAGAAAACTTGTAATACATTTTCTTTCTCAACTTAATGTAACTAATGAACTGGGAGAGTTTCATGGTGATATCTGCTAGTTAAAATGTTTACTCTGTTCACCCGCAGTGTCTCGCCTTAACTAAATGGGAGGCCTTAATCATGGTACAAATGATTAAATGATCATTTGCAATGATCGCATTTTGTCTAAGGACAATCACACACACTCACACACACACACACACACACACACACACACAGATGACTGGTGATGGAAGACTGAGTGATACAGAGTGAAATTGTAAGTTCTTGTTAATGACTGTAACTTGCTAAACTTTATGTTTACTTGCATTGAAGGAAAGGGGATATTTTAGTGTGCATTGAAAGTATAATAAAATGAAAGCAAACATTCATACATAGTTCCATATAGTAATCGTTACTCCAAATATTGTATTCTTTCTGCCATCAGGTTATTAGATTCAGACAGTAGCCACTTTATGTAGGACCCTTATCAATAACTTACATCAGTGGTTCCCAACCTGGGGTCCGGGCACCCCTTAAGCCTAGCTCAGACTACAGGAGTTTTAAAATCCTAACCGATTTTGAAATCTGGTTGCAGCACACACTTGAAGAGAATCTTTGCAGATTTTCTTCCCTCAAATCTTAAACATGCTCACACTACAAGATTTGAAAATAGTGGGGCATCACACACTACAAGATATTCTTAAGATTATCTTGCCAGATTTAGGACCTCACGTGACGCGATCTCACGGGGAAGCGCATGTAAACAAAATGGATACTGTGTCACGGCAACTTGCTGTAGTAATCCTTTGTACCAATAAAAAACAAAAGAAAATAAAAAGAGCGTGGACGATAATATTATTCAAACAAACTACCGTATTTTCCGGACTATAAATCACACTTTTTTTCCTACTTTGGCTGGTCCTGCGACTTATAATCAGGTGCGACTTATATCAAAATATATATAATTTAACATGTTTTTAAATGTTAATTCATACTGAAAACATTACCGTCTACAGCCGCGAGAGGGCGCTCTAGGCTTGTGACAACTATATGCCTCCTAAAGACAAGCGGAAGCTGAAAACGGTAATCGAGCAGCAGAAAGAAAGTTTGGAGTGAGGGAGAAACTTGTGAGGGTCTGGCGAAAAGGTGACTCTTACTGCAATGAAGAAAACAAAGAAAGCTAATCAGCTAATCACGGGCTGAAAGCTAGACGGCCAGAGCTGGAGGAACGAGTCCAACAGGTGGGCGCTTGAGCAACTTGCTGCCGGGAAGGGCTGGTCAACGGTGCAGTTGCGTCTCCACGCCCTGCTAGTTGTTCTCTGTGACTTATACTCCGGAGCGACTTATAGTCCGAAAAATACGGTATGTGCAATGCTTCTTTTGTTAGACCTGAATGTAGCAGATGATCATGATAGACAAAGTTGAGGGTTGCAAGATGGCGCAGGTGTGTCTGGCTCGCCGTCTTACCTTGGCAGTCTTTGTTCTGTTTGTGTGGTTTGTGCTGTCTGTCCCAAAGACCATTCATTCTCTGTTGGTGTATGATCGTCAGGAGCTACTTAAAATCAAAAGTACGGTGGACTTTACAGCAAACTCCTCCCAGGGTGGTTCAAAAACATTTCCTTATCCACTCTTGACGGATGTCCCAGCTCATCTGATCTGCATTGAGGGTCCACCTTCCCGGAGACGCAGACGCAGAGGGGCGCGTAGTGGCTGGCTAGTCCGGATAAAGGCATGGCTGGCTTCACCCTCTGAGTTGTTGCCGGTGACACCGGAATGTCACCGATGCTTTCAACGCCTTGTCGCTCGTCGCGGCCTTGCTCCAACTAGCAGCTGGTTGACACCTGTTGTAGGCCCGTATGAGGAGCGACATGGTCTGCGCACCTGCGCGCCTCGTTCCCGAAGTCCTGGTGGAAGGAACTACAGCAATCTTCGGCCGCTGGGCCGGTCAGCTCTTGCGGCTGACATCTCGACTCTTCCGACCAAATGTGCACTGATAAATGCAAGGTCGGTAATGAACAAAACTTTCATCCTTAAGGACTTCTTCATCACACAAGCTGTGGATGTACTGTTTTTAACAGAAACATGGATTCCCGTGGGTGAGTCAGATGCCTTCACAGACCTCTTACCCTCTGACTGTACTTTTTTAAATTCCCCAAGGACCACTGGACGTGGAGGAGGAATAGCGACTGTCTTAAAGAGTAGCTTACATTGTAAGCTTTTGGCACCATCTGTTTTTTCATCATTTGAATTGAGCTCGTTTGTCTTAGGCCGATTGGATCCTGTACTATGTGCAGTGATATATCGCCCGCCGAAATACAACAAGCATTTTATGAAAGAGTTTTCTGATTTCTTGGCCAGTATTATGACAGAGTTTTAATTGTTGGTGATTTTAATGTACATGTTTGCTGTCCCTCTAAACCACTAACCAAAGAGTTTTTAGATATGATTGATACTTATATCCAGAAACGGGATGCTGTATTTTCTGATCACATGCCGGTTTTATTTGATTTTACTTTGTCTTGTCTTAAATCTGAAAACATTGTCCCTGCACGCCTAGGCCGGGTGTTTAAGCCAACCACTGCTGCTCAGTTTTCTTGTGTTTTTCAAAACTTATTTCAGTACGATACTGGTCTCGTAGCTGACACAGATAAACTAACTTCTTACTTTCTTTCTACATGTGCTAGCACTCCTCTAAAAGTTTTGCGACTGAAACTTAAATCTGAGCCATGGTTTAATGACACTACCCGTGCAGCTAGGAGAGAGTGCAGGAGAGCAGATTTTAAATTCACCCCAATCCTCTTGTTTGGAAGCCTCTTCTGAAGTTTGTGATAATTTTTTACATTATTTTTTGGACAAGATTGCTTCCATTAGAGCTCATATTTCCCCACCTGTCTCTGACCCCTTTGATATGCTGACCTGTTTAACAGTGTTTGATCAGTTTGAGCCCATGTCACTTTCTTGCCTCAATAACTTAATTTTACAGCTTAAACCTTCAGTATGTCCTACCGACATTATCCCCCCTCGCTTTTTTAAAGAAATCTGGACCACTATAGGGCCAATTGTCCAAAAAATTATTAACAGCAGTCTGACATCAGGAGTTGTCCCAGCTTATTGCAAGGAGGCAACTGTTGTACCTCTAATTAAAAAGCAAAATCTGGACGCTACCATTTTAGCTAACTATCGACCGATATCAAAGCTTCCTTTCATTTCTAAAATCTTAGAAAAAATTGTTTTTGCACAATTACAATCTTATTTAGATACAAATGGTATTTTAGAAATTTTTCAATCTGGTTTTAAAGCTTTTCATAGTACTGAGACTGCACTTTTGAGAGTTTTTAATGATCTTTTGTTGACCACAGATCGTGGGGACGCAGCTGTTCTTGTGCTTTTAGACCTTACTGCTGCTTTCGACACAATTGACCATGCCATTCTTATCTCTCGCCTAGAGCACTGTGTAGGCATCCATGATACTGCCCTGCAGTGGTTCAGATCATATTTATCTGACCGATTCTTTTCTGTAAAACTTGGTGACTATACATCATCTAGCGCCCCCCTTCTATGTGGAGTCCCCCAAGGCTCAGTTCTTGGACCACTACTGTTCTCCTTGTATCTTCTCCCTCTTGGAAATATTTTTAAAAAACATGGTATTTCCTACCATCTTTATGCGGATGACTCGCAGATTTACGTACCACTGACAAAAGATGCTAACGGTTCCCTGACTCCTTTACTTGAATGTCTCAAGGATATTAAAACTTGGATGTCTTTAAATTTTTTTGAATTTAAATGAAGAAAAAAACTGAGGTCATTGTGTTTGGACCCAGCCGGGTTTGTGACTCCACTCCTGTACACCTTGGTTCCCTGCTGCAATATGTAAAGCCAGTTGTTACCAATTTAGGCATTAAAATGGACAGTGATTTTATGCTTGACAAGCAGATAAACATGGTGGTTAAATCCAGTTTTTATCAACTGAGGCTTTTAGCTAAAATTAAACCTGTGTTATCTTTTAAAATTTTTGAACAAGTGATTGATGCTTTCATTTCGACCCGTTTGGACTACTGCAATGCACTTTACATTGGCGTGAACCAAACTTCCCTTTCACGCCTACAGTTAGTCCAAAATGCAGCTGCTCGTCTGCTAACAGGAACACGGAAACACGAACACATTACTCCAATTTTGGCCTCACTCCATTGGCTCCCTGTATATTTTAGAATATATTTCAAAATTTTATTGTTTTTTAAGTCACTAAATGGGTTGGCACCTCAGTACATTTCTGAGCTCTTGCACATTTATACCCCGTCAAGGTCATTGAGGTCTGGGGATCAGCTGCGGCTGAATGTGCCCAGGACCAGACTGAAGACCAGAGGCGATCGCTCTTTTTCAGCAGTTGCTCCCAAACTGTGGAATGACTTACCACCACACATTAAAGGTGCGCCCACCCTCCACACTTTTAAATCTCGTTTAAAAACACATTTTTATTCCTTGGCTTTTGAGTCACCGTGAGAGCTGCTGTGGTCTTCGTTGTCTCTGTCACTGTTAGTGTTTATTTATCTTGTTGTTTTTCACCTCTGTGAAGCACTTTGGTAACCTTGCTGTTTGTTTAAATTGTGCTATATAAATAAAGTGGATTGGATTGGATTGGATCACTGATCTAGATCTAATGTTTATATTTGCTAGCTAGTGCGCTAGCAACTTTGTACACTCACCCGGTAGGTCCAAATCTTTAGCGATCTCTCCCCAGCTCTTCTCTTTATCATTCCCATTATGATACTCTTCTGATGAGACATTAAACAGGCGATCATGCTGTTGCCACATCTCCACCATCCTTTCTTCCAACTCAGTTGTCCACCGGACTCGTACTACAGCTGCTTTCGCGGACATTTTCAAAAGTTTCCGTCACTTTGTCTCCTTGCAGACCTGTTTCTCATTGGCTATTGTGGAACTACTGACGTAATCATAGTCGTTTTCACGCCCAATTATAATCCTAGATATCAAACATGTTTGATATTATCGGGGCGGCCCTGATGTGTCTGTGAGCAGATCGGGAGGTGCAAGATTCGATCTGTGAACGCCTCACATTACCAGATAATCTGCGCCGAACATCGGGACCGATCGAGGTCCTCGACAAGATTTTTTCTCAGATTCTCGGGAGGGGTAAATCGGGCATAAATCGGCCTAAAACTCCTGTAATGTGAGCCAGGCATTAGGGGGGTGGCAAAGATCACAGAGGGGGCACAAGTCTTTATCTGGTTTGAGGTTGAGGTAAAAAAAAAATATTTTCACATGCTAAACAAATTATGATAATACACTAGAATACAGGTGCTGGTCATATAATTAGAATATCATCAAAAAGTTGATTTATTTCAGTAATTCCATTCAAAAAGTGAAACTTGTATATTATATTCATTCATTACACACAGACTGATATATTTCAGTGTTTATTTCTTTTAATTTTGATGATTATAACTGACAACTAATGAAAACCCCAAATTCAGTATCTCAGAAAATTAGAATATTGCCTAAGACCAATACAAAAAAAAGGATTTTTTAGAAATGTTGGCCAACTGAAAAGTATTAACATGAAAAGTATGAGCATGTACAGCACTCAATACTTAGTTGGGGCTCCTTTTGCCTGAATTACTGCAGCAATGCGGCGTGGCATGGAGTCGATCAGTCTGTGGCACTGCTCAGGTGTTATGAGAGCCCAGGTTGCTCTGATTGTGGCCTTCAGCTCTTCTGCATTGTTGGGTCTGGCGGATCGCATCATCCTCTTCACAATACCCCATAGATTTTCTATAGGGTTAAGGTCAGGCGAGTTTGCTGGCCAATTAAGAACAGGGATACCATGGTCCTTAAACCAGGTACTGGTAGCTTTGGCACTGTGTGCAGGTGCCAAGTCCTGTTGGAAAATGAAATCTGCATCTCCATAAAGTTGGTCAGCAGCAGGAAGCATGAAGTGCTCTAAAACGTCCTGGTAGACGGCTGCGTTGACCTTGGACCTCAGAAAACACAGTGGACCAACACCAGCAGATGACATGGCACCCCCAAACCATCACTGACTGTGGAAACTTTACACTGGACTTCAAGCAACGTGGATTCTGTGCCTCGCCTCTCTTCCTCCAGACTCTGGGACCTTGATTTCCAAAGGAAATGCAAAATTTACTTTCATCAGAGAACATAACTTTGGACCACTCAGCAGCAGTCCAGTCCTTTTTGTCTTTAGCCCAGGCGAGACGCTTCTGACGCTGTGTCTTGTTCAAGAGTGGCTTGACACAAGGGAACGCGACAGCTGAAACCCATGTCTTGCATCCGTCTGTGCGTGGTGCTTCTTGAAGCACTGACTCCAGCTGCAGTCCACTCTTTGTGAATCTCCCCCACATTTTTTAATGGGTTTTGTTTCACAATCCTCTCCAGGGTGCAGTTATCCCTATTGCTTGTACACCTTTTTCTACCACATCTTTTCCTTCCCTTCGCCTCTCTATTAATGTGCTTGGACACAGAGCTCTGTGAACAGCCAGCCTCTTTAGCAATGACCTTTTGTGTCTTGCCCTCCTTGTGCAAGGTGTCAATGGTCGTCTTTTGGACAGCTGTCAAGTCAGCAGTCTTCCCCATGATTGTGTAGCCTACAGAACTAGACTGAGAGACCATTTAAAGGCCTTTTGAGTTAATTAGCTGATTAGAGTGTGGCACCAGGTGTCTTCAATATTGAACCTTTTCACAATATTCTAATTTTCTGAGATACTGAATTTGGGGTTTTCATTAGTTGTCAGTTATAATCATCAAAATTAAAAGAAATAAACACTGAAATATATCAGTCTGTGTGTAATGAATGAATATAATATACAAGTTTCACTTTTTGAATGGAATTACTGAAATAAATCAACTTTTTGATGATATTCTAATTATATGACCAGCACCTGTATATAATGTATACAACAGTCTGTATAAAACTATATATTTTGTTGTATCCTCGTCTTTCCTGCCACCACGGCCTCACTATTTTATGAATGAAACATGGCGGAGAAACGTAACAGTGCTGATAACTCCTCTGTATCAAAAAAGAAAGTAACGCTCTATCTCGAGAGTTACCTCAACTTCGGTTTCGGGGTGGGGGGCTCAGCTTTTCTTAGACATGAGTAGGGGGGCGCCAAAGGAAAAAAAGTTGGGAACCACTGACTTACATGCTGTTGTGAAGTATGCAACAATGCCTAGTGATCATTTTATTTTATTCTTTCTATTGTTCTTCTATTTGTCGTGTTACACTGACCTCTGTCTGTTTTACTGATTTGTGCTTGACGTGACATTTTGGATGTTTACATGATAGTGCACTAGTAAGTGCAATTAAATAGTCACATTTTGACCTGTAACTTATAAAATAGAGAGAGGTAGTAGATAATGGTATTACTTTATCACACATTTACATTGCCAGACACAGAGCATTCAAGTCATAGACTACAGAAGAATTCAGTTTGCCCCCACATGTAGCTTTGATGTGTCTAAAAGCTAACATTACCGTAACTTTAGTTCAACAGAGGAGAAATGAAAGAAGAGAGTATGTCTGTCACTTTTTACTTGTTCACATATTGGTTTCTTGACTGGTTTCTAGGGTTTATCTTTCAACCCTAGTCATGTCCCTGAACTGGTCAGACAGAGACGGTGAAACTGGCAGAGCTTTTATTTTCAGATATTTACCACATATGGCAGGATGAATACTGGGGGCCTACACACCTTAAACCGCCTACACATGATAAGTTATTTGCTCTCTGCGCACTGGGACCGATCGAGGACCTCGATCGAGGACCTCGATCGGTCCCGATGTTCGGCGCAGATTATCTGGTAATTAGAGGCGTTCACAGATCTGATCGACTCCATGCCACGCCGCATTGCTGCAGTAATTCAGGCAAAAGGAGCCCCAACTAAGTATTGAGTGCTGTACATGCTCATACTTTTCATGTTAATACTTTTCAGTTGGCCAACATTTCTAAAAATCCTTTTTTTTGTATTGGTCTTAGGCAATATTCTAATTTTCTGAGATACTGAATTTGGGATTTTCATTAGTTGTCAGTTATAATCATCAAAATTAAAAGAAATAAACACTGAAATATATCAGTCTGTGTTTAATGAATGAACTTTTTGAATGGAATTACTGAAATAAATCAACTTTTTGATGATATTCTAATTATATGACCAGCACCTGTATTCTAGTGTATTATCATAATTTGTTTAGCATGTGAAAATATTTTTTTTTTACCTCAAACCTCAAACCAGATAAAGACTTGTGCCCCCTCTGTGGTCTTTGCCACCCCCCTAATGCCTGGCTCAAATTACAGGAGTTTTAGGCCGATTTATGCCCGATTTACCCCTCCCGAGAATCTGAGAAAAAATCTTGTCGAGGACCTCGATCGGTCCCGATGTTCGGCGCAGATTATCTGGTAATGTGAGGCGTTCACAGATCGAATCTTGCACCTCCCGATCTGCTCACAAACACATCAGGGCCGCTCCGATAATATCAAACATGTTTGATATCTAGGATTATAATTGGGCGTGAAACGACTATGATTACGTCAGTAGTTCCACAATAGCCAATGAGAAACAGGTCTGCAAGGAGACAAAGTGACGGAAACTTTTGAAAATGTCCGCGAAAGCAGCTGTAGTACGAGTCCGGTGGACAACTGAGTTGGAAGAAAAGGATGGTGGAGATGTGGCAACAGCATGATCGCCTGTTTAATGTCTCATCAGAAGAGTATCATAAGCAGAGAGCAGAATGTATGTATGTATGATTGGTTTAAAGATCTCATTGTCTATCACTGTATGTAGCCTAAATTAAAGAATGTCATTGCAATGTTACTGGGTGGCTGTGGGTCAGTGGTAGAGCGGTCGCCTGCCTATTGGAAGGTTGGTGGTTCGATTCCTGGCCCTGCAGTCCCATGTCAAAGTGTCCTTGGGCAAGACACTGATCCCCGAGTTGCCCCCGATGCTGCTCCATCGGAGTTTAAACGTGTGTGAGTCTGATGAGTGATTGCACCTTGTACGGCAGCGTTGGCCACAGTGTATGAATTAGGGGTGGGCGATATATATCGTTTACGATAATATCGTCATTGTTGTGTTAACGATGTGCAAATTGACATTATCGAGTATTTAAATAAATTCGAAAAAACACTTAAACACGTATTGGAACGCTACACATTCACTCATGTCACTTCTCACGGCTACTAGCTCTCCTGTCGGTGTATATTTATACAAGCACAGCCACAATGAACTAATCAATACAGGACTATGATACAACACAGCCGTTACAGGAGCCTTCCAGGCGGCTCACAACATCCCGGAGGACATAGCCAGACCGGGCGTTCCAGGTTGTTGTTGGCGCTAGCACGCCGAGCTAGCTACCGGAAGGATGAGAAAATAACGAGGCGGAGCGGAGGACTGCATTTTTGTGCACAATGAATGGAGTACCGACCGCAGGATGGTTGCCCAGTACGGCTCACCTGACCTGGAGCCCTGTCGGTAATATACAGGCCATTTTATTTACTAAAAAAACAGCACACTGCCGTCTACATAGCCCCCGATGCTATCGTTAGCACAAGTTTGGCTCACTGCTAACCATAGTGACAAAACTGCAGCGCGATCACCTGGAGGAGATACAGGGGACTTTAACAAGGCGTCCTTAAAGTCTGTACTCCCCAGCATTTTCCAGCATGTAGATTGTGCTACTAGAGGGAAGAACACACTAGACCATGTATACTCTAACATCAAGAAAGCATACAGAACTGCTCCTCTCCCTCACCTGGGCCAGTCAGATCACATCCAACTACTCCTGATCCCAGCATACAACCCGGTCAGAAGGACTATACATCCAAGTAGAAGGACTATCAGAACCTGGCCTGGCACTGCCCTATCCCAGCTCCGGGACTGCTTCCAATAAGGACATGGTTGTGTGCAATATGTTACAGAACAGAGCCCTTTGTTTATTGTTCTGATTTCATCTTGCTTGTATGCTGCACAATTTACATTACAGCAGAGGTGAACAACTGAATGTGTGAGTTCAATGTTCCTACACTAGTTCAGTTAGTATTAGTATAGTATTTTGTCTTTGAATTGTTTTTACTTGAATACTTACATTTTAAAGAAAATAAATAAGAACTGTGCCCATTATTATCATCAGTGATTAAGTAACTTGGACTTTTAAAAACACAATTTTAAAGAATATTGTCTAATTATCGTTATCGTCAAAATCTGAAAGAATATTGAGATATTATTTTTTGTCCATATCGCCCACCCCTAGTATGAATGCTGAATTGTTTCTGTGCTATGTAAAAGCGCTTTGAGTAGTCGTTAAGACTAGAAAAGCGCTATTACAGTCCATTTATCAATTTTAGACAACTTGCTGTAGACATCAGACCAAAACACTTTCTGTAACAACATTTAACAAATACATGTTCAATGGTTTCCACCTCTAACGGAACAAAAAACACAAAGATCCAAAATTAAATCTTCTTCGTAAAAAGTCCTGCATTGTATGTCTTTTCTCCGATGTCTGTCCCCTTCCTCTTTCTTTGTGTTGGCATTCTAAACTCCAGTGGATTTGTGAGGACTATGGTTAACTGCTCCTCAGATCTCTGCAGGGTGAATCCAGACAGCTAGCTAGACTATCTGTCCAATCTGAGTTTTCTGTTGCACGACTAAAACTACTTTTAAACGTACACATGTTCCATCAAAACAAGTTCCTGTCATGTCTCGTCCCTGTGTCAAGATTCTGTATTTAGTTTGTAGTCTCTCCGTTCCCCCCGTGTGTTGTCTGGTGTGTCTTATATTTTTTCCGCCTGTGTGATTACCTGCCCTAATGTGTTGCACCTGTGTCTCATTGTCTCCCCTGTCTTCAGTATTTAAGTTCAGTCTTCCCTCTTACCCAGGGCCGGATTGGGACTCATTTTCAGCCCTGGATTTTCATGCCTAAAGGCCCATTCACATTGTACGCGGCATGCGCTGCGCTCGCCGCTAGGTTGTCCTATTCCAAACCATATGTGTTGTGCTTGCCGCCGGGCGCAGCGCAAATTTACGTCATACATGCGCCAATATTTGAATGCACGTCACGTCTGCGTCTGGTGTTGACATCAGACATTGTGTAGGATACACAGTAGAGATTTGGTGGAGACGATGTTTCTGTTTGTGAAACAAAAGAAAGCCTTGGCACTTGCCCTGGTTGTGAGGAGAAGACGGAGGAAGGCAGCTGCAGCAGCAGCAAGAAGGGTGTGGGTGCACGAGACCCTCAGGTCCAGAGAGGAGTTTACCTGCCCCTACTTTCGGCTCAACAGGGAGCAATTTGATTGTTTGCTGACGAGAGTCGGGCCTACGATTTCCCGGATGCAAACAACATTCCGAAAGCCCATTTCTCCAACGGAGCGTCTGGCAATTTGTCTGAGGTACATGGCAATATCTGTCATCTGTAGCAACATTAGCATCAGCTGAGTGATAACGTACGCATGAATGGAATGTTGTTGCCAAGGTTCTCTCTTGTTTAGTAGGCCTACGTTAGCTTGTGGTGATTACATTTCTGTCTGTTACTAATTGTGTCGATAGTAATAACCTATCGTGGATAATAATGATTATTAATGATAGACTGTTGAACAGAACAGACGGATAAAAGACCAATTGCATTGTTGTGCCTGTGTTCCTGTGTTCATCTTCTAACTTGAATGATTAACTATGTCCTGTAGCACTACATACAACTAGCATAGCTAGCTGATTCCAGCACGTATCACCTGACTATAACCAACTGACACTTCAGTTCATAGAAATGGCACTTACTGATGCATGAACTTGTACTTATCATATACTCTATCTAGATTTGTCCCTTGCTGGGAGTCACTGTGGTTGAAAGGCGTCAGCCAAATGACATGAAATATAATGTAATTTCAGATACCTGGCCACGGGTGACTCCTACAAGACCATTGCCAGAAGTTACCGGGTGGGCATCTCCACTGTGGCAGGCATTGTGCCAGAGGTGTGTGGAGCCATTTGGGATAACCTGGTGGAGGAATACATGCCTGTTCCAACGGCTGCCCATTGGAAGGAGATTGCCCAGAGCTTCTGGGAAATGTGGCAGTTCCCCAACTGTGTGGGGGCAATAGATGGGAAGCATGTGCTCATTCAGGCACCACCTCATTCCGGCTCCCAGTATTTCAATTATAAGGGAACCTTCTCCATAGTGCTGCTGGCGGTCGTGGATGCGAGATACCTCTTCAGGGTTGTGGACATTGGAGCCTTCGGGCGGAACAGTGATGGAGGCACCCTTGCAGCTTCTGCGTTTGGAGCAGCCTTGCGGGGAGACAAGCTGGGTCTTCCGGAGGATGCCCTCATCCCTCAACACCTGGGGCCCATGCCTCATGTGTTTGTGGGGGATGAGGCTTTCCCCCTGAGGTAAGTGTTATATTTGATTTGTATTAAGTGCATGTACTGGTTTAACAGCGTCATTCACCTTGTCATTATGTATTTTGAACAGCACTGTGTTAAACTATAATGCATTATTGGATATTATTTCATTGTGATGTCAACAATGTATTATGTAGAAATTGTAATCTGTATGTACATAGTCACATGTCCTTACATCATCATTTTGTGTAGGAGGAATTTACTGAGGCCCTATCCTGGAAGGGACCTCACCCAGCCAAGGAGGACCTTCAACAGCCGCCTGTCACATGCTAGGAGAGTGGTTGAGAATGCCTTTGGCATCCTTGCTGCACAGTGGAGGATCTACCACCGTGTCATTGGAGTGAGCCCTGAAAATGCAGATGCCATTGTGAAGGCAACAGTGGCTCTGCACAATTTTCTGCGGTGGAACTCCCCAGTTGAAGCTCCCTGCCCATCAGAGGCCATCCCCATCCCTGCTCTGCAGAATGTGGGGAGAGTCGCCACCAACAACGCCACCCAAGAGGCTATAGCCACACGGGAGGTTTTCAACACCTACTTCTCCTCTCCTGCTGCAGCAATACCTCGGACCCCAGTGGCCTGACGTCCTTGCAACCCACACCTGCTGCCTCACTTCATCGGAAGAACACAAAGGCTCTTTTAAGAGCCACTCTCTTATCCCCCAAAAAGCTGTTTCCAAAGTGTCCACATGACATGACATGATGATCTGATATAATAACAAGGACACATTACTTCAATCATAAATCACTCACTCACTCATCCACACCCGGAATATATACACATCAATCATATGCAGTCACTTATGTGAAGTTTATTTGGTAACATAAATAACACCCATACAACAAAAGTTAACTAATGGTTGCCAGCTCTATGAGAATAAATGAAATTAATTCTCTGCCTGTGATTTGCAGACTTGTGATGTGAGTGCAGCTGATGTGTAAAATGTGGAACACAGGAAGGTAAGTATTTGCGAGTGAAACATAAGAAGAAATAGTGATTGTGTGTAGTGATAGTTTATGGAACAGTTCAAGAAAACTCTGCCCTATGCAGAGTAGCGAGGAATTCCATTTGCACCTCGCTCCTCTTCTCCCTAGGCAGATTACGGAGCCGTGGGGCTAGGCTCAGCAGAAACAGCTCGGTGTCATCCGGTTGCTGCTGTAGCACGTTGAGGACGCTTGCCTCAAACTCATCCCCCTGTTTCTTGCGTCTCTTGCCGGAGCCCTGCCGAGACTGGGGTGTTGCTGGAGGAGGCTGCAGGGTCGATGGAGCAGGCTGCAGAGATGGAGCTGGCTGCAGGGTTGCTGGAGCAGGCTGCAGGGATGGAGCTGGCTGCAGGGTTGCTGGAGCAGGCTGCAGGGATGGAGCTGGCTGCAGGGTTGCTGGAGGCTCCCTGTGCTCTACAGGGTCCTCCACAATCTGCCAACCTTCTAGCTGCACACCTTGGAGGCACATGGTGTAGCTAGAGCACCCCTCCTGTGGGGAAAGGGGCTGGGACTGGGACTGGGGAAGTGACTGGGATTGGGGAAGGGACTGGGACTGGGACTGAGACTGGGGCAGGGACTGGGACTGAGGAAGGGACTGGGGAAGGGACTGGGACTGAGGAAGGGACTGGGGAAGGGACTGGGACTGGGACTGGGGTGGGGACAGCCACCGGGACTGGGAGAGGTTAGACGATGTTGCTCTCTCCCTGACGTGTGGCTCCAGAAAGGAGAGAATAGGAAAGTACTTCCAGGTACTTTTGTGGTCTGCCCCAGCACCACTTTTTCTCTCTCTCTGTTGCCTCCTCTCCTTTAAGAACCTGTCTCTCAGATTCTTCCACCTTTTCTTACACTCCTCCTCTAAATAGACGTGTGGATGATTAGCATTTCTTAATAAAATGTTCAATGTTTCAACACTGTCATTGCATGTTTACATACATATGTAAGAGGTCTGCAGTCATTGCAGTTGTATATAATAAAACTAAGATATGAGCCTAAATTCATTCATTCATTCATAAATACATACTCTGGAGAACACTTTGTTTAATGCATATGTGCAATTTATTCCTCCCCACACTGGAGCTTACACACTTGGAAATGGGTACAGTTATTCTGTGTACAGGCCATATACCTAACTACCTATACGTGAACTGAAAATGAACATGACATGTCATTGGTCCAAGCATATTTTACATCATATGAACATTCAAATACAAATGTATCCTACACATGCCTGTATGGAGCTGTATTATCAACTTGGTATTTGTATCTCACAACGGTAGCTTCAGTTCTTCTCAGTTGCTTTGGCACATTTCTCAGGTCAGACATGACAATGTGTAACTTTGTCACATAGGGAATAGTACTCTCTTTCATGTGCATTGTGCATTGGACTATACTTACAGAGTGAACTGTTAAATACGGACAACAACACAAAGCAGTTTCACTATATTGGTATGAACGATGGCGTGAGGACTTGTCAGTTTGATTGTGTCATTTGTATGAATACTTGCTGTGGACACAAACAAAAGATTTCCAGCAAGATACAGGCATGTGCAGGTCAGTGACTATGCGGTGCAGTTTCAACCAATTGTTTTAAAGGAAATGCACTTTTTCAATAATGTGCAATTGCAAATTATATTTTAAAAACCTACCAAAGTAACTGAGAAGAAAAGTAACATAGTAATGATTGTATTTCAGTGAAGACATGTCCATGTTGATTTCACATAGCTAAAACAAACCTGAATGATTTCAATAAGGAGGCTACAATAAGCTACACACCTGGCATGCCTATTATGGTAGAAATATGCCTCCACAGCATGGCTTTCCGTCCGAGGTCTCTGTACGAGCTCAAAGTTGTGTCGTACAGCTCTGGAAGGTCACTGACGGCCAAGATCAACCTCTCGTCCATGTTCCTTTGTGGTTCCACCACGTGTGTTTGGTGTTTACTTTTTTTAATTTTTATTCAGACACGTCACAGCGCACCTCGGCCGCTCTTGCGCGTGCCGCGGTCAAAGTTGAACCATGTTGAACTTTGACCGCGGCACGCGCAAGAGCGGCCAGCCGAAAAATGCCGCTTGCGCTGTGCTTTGCTCAGCGCAGCGGCAGACCAGTTCTTGCGCGCGCAAGCCATTGACAATAATGGGTTTCATAGCGCAGCGCTGCCGTTTGCGCGTACAATGTGAACGGGCCTTTAGACCGGCCCACTTTACTTCACGAATGATTATATTAAAAAAATGTAATCAAAACCTTAGTATATAAGTCTGCAATAGCGCCCTGTTCTCTACATCCTTGTAATTCGGTGTATTTTGTAAAATATCACCAAGTGTTGCTTCACAATGTAGATTTATTAGAAAATTTAACATCTTAACAACAACCCAATGATGTTGAACAATATCAGAATCTGTTTCTGTGCAAATAAGTAATCAAAGATTAAATAAAGAACAAGTTACATCTATTTTTTCCTTTGAATATTTCATACAACTTTCATAATGGGTCACAAGTAATGGCATAAAAAGTGATTATATTGTAGCTAATCTGATCATGTTTGCTTGTTCACACACTGTGATACAACAGCTTACAGTAGATGTGCCATCCACACTGACAGCAGCTATCCCTAATGCACACTACTGGCTCTGCTTCTGACACTAAATCACATTTTATAAATTGTCATAATTCTCAGCACAAATCTCTCCTTTTTACAGAGCTTTCTGATCAAGTCAAGTCAGTGTCATTATGGTAGTGATGAATCATCTGGCATCATTAATTATCCCAGGGCATTTTTCATATAGAGCAGGTCAACACCACACTCTTATTAATTCTTATAATATTCAGTCAATGATCAACCCTAGCTGCCCAAACTGGAGTTCTGGGCTCATATAGCTGCTGCTTGGTAACCTTACTGGCTCTTCATTGTCCCTGTTAGCAGCAAACTGGACTAATAGCTGCTGCTGTGGAGCTACAAGGACAAGTTTGATTCATATACATTGACGCTGCTTTGCAGGAATTTCTCCTAACTGACTCAGCTTACCCGTCTCAACGTCATTTGGCGTTTTGCTAAAAAAAAGTTCATCTGGCCGCGTCACTTTCTAGAGCTCTCCTTTTTAAATTGACGCCTTTTCAGGGCCGTTTTGCGCTTTCTACTACCCGTTCAAAACAGCTTCTTTTTGCTCGGCATCCTCCAACAAGCACCAGTGACTTGGGTACGCCAGCGCTCCCGATTAGCCAATCCGGGCCTGCCCTTACCCTAGTGCGAGTGAGAACTGGAGTCACATGTGCAAAACTCAAACTACAGTCTGCACTACCAACAGTCACCTGAGCTAAACAGTTCCAACCCGGTCTCACGGCAGTTCGTGTAAATGTCAACGTTATTCTTAATCTGTTGATACGTGTTCACGGAGACGTTTTTCTCGTTTTTTACATGTAAATGTCACGTTATTTTTCTCGTGTTCACGGAGATGTTTTTTACGTGTAAATGTCACATTATTTTTCTCGTTTTTTACGTGTAAATGTCACGTAATTTTCTCGGGGAAAGGACGCCGAGAGGCGGTCGAAAAGGACGCTCCATAAGCCGGGAGGCGTCCGCGAGGCGGCCCACTGGTGACGCGCCACAATAACGGGATGGCGGAGGTTGGGTTTAGGAAAAACCTTACGGGGAAAGGACGCCTTAAATGCCAGGAGACGCACGCGGGACGCGTCCTGTGTTGTTTGACCCATCCACCACCCCAACCAACCTCCCTACGCGGAATTTCGGCTTTTTATATTACTCCCTACCATTTTCATGCTGTGGCCACAAAATATGCTTCCCATTGAAATACATTACTTCACATTTTCGTGTTGTCCGCCACGTAAAAACCGACAAAACAGTTCACATCACCTGCAAAACTCATTCAAAGCAACACAACTCTTAGCACACATCTCAAAACAGGCTCAGTGCAGCCAAACACTCAGAACACACACTGTCACTCAGAAACACACTAGCGTCAAACACCAATAGAGAGCCGAAGTCCCACCCCTTCCGGTGGACCTCATGGGACCTTAAAGATGCAGTAGGTAAGTCTTATAAAACTAACTTTCTTTCATATTTGCTGAAACTGACCCTATGATCCAGTAGAACTACATGAATTATGTAGACAGCTCCTCTGGCACCTCCTACAGCCTGTAGTGCCATTGGCAAAATTCTACCGCTCCCGGTCGATTTTCTCCAATCAGGGCCACAGGGGTGGTCAATCTGCCTGTCAATCACTGCTCAGGCACACGCATACATAGCGTTCTCCCCTCCCCCCTCCCCGCGCACGAGCTGCAGAAAAGTTTTCCAAAACTCCGTGAATAATGGAGAGGCTTTTCAGAGGTGGCGTGGCTGCAGGATTTTAAAGGTCTGGAGAACGATGCAGATGTAGCCACATTTCCTCTCAACAGGTAACATTATTACCATGAATGATTTATCTTTCACTTGGTTATTAGTAGTCAAAAGTCCACAAAGCTACGTTGGTGAGGATGATAGTAATGTTAGCACAGTGGTCGGTCTGATATGATGCTGTACGGTAGCCTGCTAGTTAGCATCGTTTTACTGTTGGTGAGTAAAGTTAACGTTGTGTTAGTGTTTAGTTATTGAACATGTTGTCTGACATGCCGGCCGGTAGTTCTGTCAACCTCCGTTGTGTGGGAGGGGCTTAGGAGACGGTTTGGGCTGCAGCAGAAAGGGAGGAGGGACTGAGAAGTTGTCGATGTTCAAATCTGTTGGCAAAGTCCTGGCTCTTCACAATCTTACCTACTGCAGCTTTAAGTCAGAAAAAATATGAACGGTAGTGAACGGGGAGAGGCAAATTATTTTTTGATCCCGTTTGAATTGAGCCATGGATTACAAATATGATGTTTGTCAATTTAAAAGATAAGTTTTCAACCGAAGAAAGTCTCAGATAGCCGTAGGTTTGTCGTAGTACCACTTAGTTTAGTGTGAAACAGCTCAGTGGACTACATCTCCCATTTCACACAATCTACGTCACCTAGCTTGATGCTTGGTTTGCTCGCTAGCTAGCTAGCTTAGCTCTGTTCCACAACACATGTAACGTTATCTTAACTGCTGGGTTTTATCCAGTCAAGTGTTTTCAGCAGAGAAGCAAAAGAACAAGCAAGATCCTCTGCTCATTAGAGTAACGTTACATCCCCGGTACGATACACAAAGACATCATAGCTTCAGAGAGACGTCATCCATGAAGTTTGTAGTCTTTCTAATTACGTATTTTCAGTCTTATACTTCAACAGTTTAACAATAAACGGAGAGTTTTTTCGGTTGAAAAATAATGTTTTAAATTGACGAACAACATATTTGTAATCCATGGCTCAATTCAAACTGGATCAAAAAATAATTATTATCTCTCCATTGACCCTCGTTCATATTTTTTCGAAAGATAGGTCCCATGGAATGGAAGTAGAAGGGCGTGACTTCGGCTCTCTATACACAAATTACAGACTTTCTCATCTTTAGTGTTTGAACAATTTGGGTCACTTAGATCACACAGAATAGTGTGACTAACTGGCAATTTACGTCTGTGGAACGGCAGCAGAGTCAATATGTTTTCATTAAAGTCAATGTCTGTATTTCCACTGACAGCAGAACGACTGCGTCCCAGCTCCGGCGGTCCCCAGCCCTCCGGAGCAGATACGCAGAGCTTCTATTTTTGCCAGAGGCTGGAGAGCTCTCCAGCAATTCAGCACAGGGCAGATAGTGCGGGACATAAAACATCCGGTTACAGTTTTTTTTTTACAGTTGCTAGGATCCATTTCTCAATACTTGGGTCACTTTTTCAAAACTCTTAACACAGTTCTCTTAACTAACTTTCAGCTCGGCACAACAGTTCATTTCACAATCAAAATGCATTAAAACTATCAAATCACTTCATACATGTCTCAAATCAACTCCTTCTCCCATAACACTAGCAAAGGTTGACAGCCAACAAACACACTTTGTCACACACAAAACGATGACCAAAAATACAACAGGTATCATTATACAATGTTTTCGTATGTAAAACAAGGACACCTCTCTACTGTTTAGAAATCACTGCAATATATGTTACTGGAATGAATCAGACATGATGCAGTACGCTTCAATATACAGACCCTTTCCAAAAAATTTGAATATCATGGAAAAGTTTCTTTATTTCCATAATTCCATTCAAAACATTTTTTTCAGCGCCCACAACTTAAATGATTTCAAGTATTTAGTTGTTTATTTGTACATAATTTGGGCTTCCAGCTCATAAAACCCACGAAAACAGGATTTCAAAAAATTTGAATACTGTGAAGAAATCAGCCCACATTTGACAGGGCATGAATGTTTTAAACTGAGTGTCACACACTACTCATCTACTAAACTCAAAGCACCTGCACAGGTTTTCCCAGGTGTCATTAAATTGCTTCACTTTGGTTCAATTGTCTCAGTTAGGATCAATATGGGGAAGACTGCAGACTTGACAACTGGCCAGAAGACCATCATTGATACCCTCCATAGGATGGGTAAGCCACAAAAGTTCATAGCTAAGGAGGCTGGCTGTTCAGGAGGTAGATCTGGGACTATTCTCTCCTTTGGAAGGTCTGC
>CM046788.1:43894908-43964908 GCA_025617405.1 Perca schrenkii
TAGTTAGTTAGCTAGCTAGCACACACACAGACACACGCACAAGTTCGCACAGACACAGACACACACACACAAGCTCACAGACACACACACATACGCATACACACACAGACATATACACAGACACACACACACACACACAGAAGCTCACACAGATACACACACAAGCTTGCGCACAAACACAGACACACACACACACACACAAGCTCGCACACAGACACACACACACACAGACACACGGACAGAAACATGCTGGCTTATGGTTTCCCATAAACATAAATATATAAATATATTCTGATCTGATTACAGCAAAGAAAACGTCTGCAGTATTGACGGCAGAATAGACTCCAGAATATTTCCTTTTTTTTTTTGAGTATTTATTTACATTTGCAAATGCAGAGAAAACAGTTTCACAAGTACCACGGCACATCTGAAAGGGTCTTCTAACCTAAAGTCTAAACATCCACACTTCATATAGTGAAAACCTCTTTTAAGCCACCCCTCTAAACGTATCTTCTAGCATGCTCATAGTTAAAAAGAGGACATCATTAACAGTCAAACCATTGTCTCACCTTCCCCTCTGCTCTCTGTTCCTAACATTAGCCTAAACAACAGTTTTATCTCAGGAGACAGAAACCTACGTAGTTCTCACTGTTGTAAACAGTCATCGGCCTTCTCCACTTCTATCTAAGCAGAAAAGTCAACAATGTGAGGAGCTTCAAGCTAGTAAAACTAAATAACTCTCTAGGCTATAGTTGACGGCTGTAGCTGTTCCCCTCTCTGGTGCTTTAAAAGTCTACAGGAAGGAACAGGAGTATGTGGAGGTTTAAAACAATCTTTAAACAAATGGTTAAAATAAAATTTGCCACCACAAAGGTTGTCTTGATGTAGATGTACATTTTGTGGCCATAAAAGCCTGAATTTAGTGGACTCTGGCATGTACAAATGACACTATTTCATTATATACACTCATCGCATATTTTAATGCGTTTACCTTGTTACACCAAGATGGCGCCGCAGAATGGTGACACGGTGTGTTGGTGCGCTCTGTTTTGTTTTGTTTTGTGTTTTAACTATGTTTCTTGCGATGGTACCCGTATCTCATTCACCAGTGAAGAGCTCGTGAACTTCAGGGGAACAATACCATCGGACTTATTTCCCACTTTTCTTCTCCCTTCACTGGAAATTTTGGACATTCTGGTCAAAGGTGCGCTCACCTTTGCTCATGCAGCGAAACGCCGGAGGAGAGGGAAACGGGCCGGTGTGCTTGTGCGTCTCCGCCAGCGAGGATTACGCACACCATTACCGGGAATATTCCTCTCTAACGTGCGCTCACTGCCCAACAAACTGGAGGAACTACAACTGCTGTTGGTCAGAAACAGGGACTTTTTCCTCATCTGCTGTTTTGTGCTTCACGGAGACGTGGCTCTGTGGATTAATACCGGACTCTGCGCTGCAGCTGGCAGGCTTCCAACTCTACAGAGCGGACAGAGACACGGACCTCTCCGGCAAAACTAAAGGTGGAGGAATCGGTTTCTACATCAATAGCGGTTGGTGCAACGACGTGACAGTGATCCAGCAGCATTGTTCTCCTAACCTGGAATATTTCATTATAAACTGTAAGCCTTTTTATTCACCCCGTGAGTTCGCGTCATTCATCCTGGTCGGTGTTTACATCTCACCGCAGGCCAACGTGCAGGACGCGCAGCGCATGCTTGCCGACCAGATTCTGTGCGTGGAGCGGACCAACCCGGAGTCCCTAGTTATTGTCCTTGGTGACTTTAATAAAGGGAACCTCACTCACGAACTCCCTAAATATAGACAGCATATTAAATGCCCGACCAGAGAGGAGAACATTCTGGATCACTGTTACACCACAGTCAGGGATTCTTATCACGCCGTCCCCCCGTGCTGCACTGGGACACTCTGACCACGTCATGGTCCACCTGATCCCCACCTACAGGCAGAAACTAAAGCTCTGCAAACCTGTTGTGAGGACATCAAGGAAGTGGACCAGTGAGGCTGTGGAGGATCTCCAGTCGTGTTTGGATTCTACTGACTGGGATGTGTTCAGGACTGCTACCAACAGTCTGGATGAGTACACAGAGGCTGTGACGTCATACATCAGCTTCTGTGAGGACTGCTGTGTTCCATCATGCACCAGGGTGAGTTACAACAATGACAAACCCTGGTTCACAGCCAAACTCAGAAGGTTAAGGCTGGCTAAGGAAGACTCGTTCAGGAGTGGGGACAAAGACAGATTTAAAGAGTCAAAGTACAAGTTTAGCAAGGCGGTGAAGGAGGCTAAACGACGATACTCTGAGAAACTCCAAAACCAGTTCTCAGCTAATGACTCTGCAACTGTCTGGAAAGGACTTAGGCAGATCACCAACTACAAGCCTAAAACCCCCCCACTCCTTCGATGACCGACACCTAGCCAACGACCTGAACGAGTTCTACTGTCGATTTGAAAGACAAAAGGTCAGTCCTGACACCATCCCCCCACGACACCTCCCTACAGCTACAGCCACTGTGCATCACCTCCACCTCACCCACCTCAGCAGGGCCCTGGGCCCCCCCCACCAATGCCCTCCTTAAAGGTCTCCACCTCCACCCCCCTACCCACCTCAGTGACGACTCTCTCCATCCACGAGAGGGACGTCAACAGACTCTTTAGGAGACAGAATCCCAGGAAAGCTGCTGGACCAGATGCTGTCTCCCCATCATGCTTGAAGCACTGTGCTGACCAGCTGTCTCCAGTGTTCACAGACATTTTTAACACCTCACTGGAGACATGTCACGTGCCAGCCTGCTTCAAGACCTCAACCATCATCCCTGTCCCCAAGAAGCCAAGGACCACAGGACTTAATGACTTCAGACCCGTCGCCCTGACCTCTGTGGTTATGAAGTCCTTTGAGTGCCTTGTGCTTTCACACCTCAAAGCCATTACCGACACCCTCCTGGACCCCCTGCAGTTTGCCTACAGAGCCAATAGGTCTGTAGATGATGCAGTCAACCTGGCCCTCCACTACATCCTCCGGCACCTGGACTCTGCAGGAACCTACGCCAGGATCCTGTTTTTGGACTTCAGCTCTGCCTTCAACACCATCATCCCGGCTCTGCTCCAGGAGAAGCTCTCCCAGCTTGGTGTGCCTGACTCCACCTGCAGGTGGATCACTGACTTTCTGTCTGACAGGAAGCAGCATGTCAAGCTGGGGAAACACGTCTCCAACTCACAGACCATCAGCACTGGATCCCCTCAGGGCTGTGTTCTTTCGCCTCTGCTCTTCTCCCTCTACACCAACAACTGCACCTCCAGTCATCAGTCCGTCAAGCTTCTGAAGTTCGCGGACGACACCTTCCTCATCGGACTCATCTCTGATGGAGACGAGTCCGCTTACAGGTCGGAGGCTGACCACCTGGTGAAGTGGTGCAACCAAAACAATTTAGATCTCAACGCTCTAAAGACAGTGGAGATGGTTGTGGACTTCAGGAAGAACCCAGCCCCACCTGCCCCCCATGACCCTTCTGTGGCTCCACAATTAACATTGTGGAGTCTTTCCGCTTCCTGGGAACTACAATCTCCCAGGACCTCAAGTGAGAGCTGACCATCAGCTCCCTCGTCAAGAAAGCACAACAGAGGATGTACTTTCCTGCGGCAGCTGAAGAAATTCAACCTGCCAAAGACAATGATGGTGCACTTCTACACAGCCATCATTGAGTCCATCCTCACATCCTCCATCACCATCTGGTACGCTGCTGCCACTGCCAAGGACAAGGGCAGACTGCAGCGTGTCATTCGGTCAGCTGAGAAGGTGATTGGCTGCAATCTGCCGCCGCTCCAGGACCTTTACGCCACCAGGACTCTGAAGCGTGCTGGAAAGATTGTGGCTGACCCCTCCCACCCCGGACACAAACTCTTTGAGCCCCTCCCATCTGGCAGGAGGCTGAGGTCCATCAGGACCAAAACCTCACGCCACATGAACAGCTTTTTTCCCCTCCGCCACTAGCCTTATTAACAAGGCCCGGAAACCACCGGGGCTCTCCACCTGGCTCTTCATGCCACTGTTCTCTCTGCTCTAATGCTCTTTGCTCTTTATTTATCTATTTTATTTTATTTCTATCTTTATTTTTAATTTAATACATACTGTGTACATATACTTATATTGTTTACCTATACTTATATTGTTTAATATTACATTTAGAGAATGTGTGATGTGCACCAGCAACACCAAAACAAATTCCTTGTATGTGTCAAAAAACGTACTTGGCAATAAAACCCTTTCTGATTCTGATTATACCTGATTGTCAATGTTGTGAATTATTGTAAAGAAGATTTACGGCCTTATTTTAATGATCTAAGCGCAGGTGCTTTTAGGGCGTGTCCAAATCCACTTTTCCTAGTTTTGACGGTGGAAAAAAGGGTCCGTGCGGCGGGTGCATGGTTCTAAAGGGTTGTTCTTAGTGTCTTCATTAATCAGAGGTGTGTTTTGGGTGTAACATGCAATCAACCAATCAGAGATCATCTTCCATTCCCTTTAAAAGCCAGGCGCGTTTGGACCTTGGAGCATTGCTGTTATGATGGAGGATTTGCTGAGCAGGAAGGAGAGATTTTCAAGAGAAGAAACTGATCTGCTCGTGCGTGAAGTGAAAACGTGCAAGCAGATCATATCATAATACTATTTCACATTGTAATATTTTTATTTTTAATCTTTTGCATGTTTGTGTGCTGCTGTGCTCCTGCGTGTGTAACAAACAGTGTGCATGCTTTTTACTAATGCGCTGTTAAAATAACAATGAAATGCTGCGTTATTGACTTTAGACCAGGTTTTTGTTGGTCAATGGCGCGATCACTTCCTGCTGCCTCAAGATAGCAATACTCCCAGAATGCACCTGAACACACCTCCCTGTAAACCAGGGGTCATCAACTAGATTTTTCCAAGGGCTAGCATTTTTCTACGCAGACACTCTGGGGGCCGGACTTTCAAATAAAGAAAATAAAATTAATTTAAACCTAATACGCCTATTTTTGTTCGCAATTTTCACTTTCTTACTGAATTAATGCTATATTTCTTTAGATGTATTAGTGTGAGCAAACTCCTAAAAAACATGGAAACTCCATAATGATAACTGGCTCTTCAACTAGAAAATGATCTCAGACTAGGAGGCAGTTCACTGAGGAGTGATGGTTAAAGTCTGCAATTATGGAAACATTGTTGTAGTAAGCAGCGTCCTGATTGGTGGAAAATGCTTGCAGAAAGAAACAGTGCTTGTCAGGTTGCAAAATAATACAACCAGCATCATCATTCACGTGCATATTAAGTAGCCACTATTTGTTTTGGTCTTATTATACCTCCATAGATGTACCGCTCCAGCGGAGAGTTTGGTTTGTTCAGCCAACAGTGAGGTTTACAAGACGTTGTCCAAATTTCCAGATTCCCGGCAAACTAAGATACACAGTTAGACTAAAAACCGACAGCTTTTTGAGCTGTGTTTGCGTAAAACAGCGCGGTGGACAAGAGTGGACTGAGCAGATTGAAATATCGCTTTCTACATGTTGATGCCGGTCTACACAGGTGAGTGCATTGATAAGTATTGACTTTTTACTCACGAAGGTTTTATTGTAGCCTACTTACAGTAACGAGACTAGCGTGAGTTCATCTGCCCCAGCGGCCGTTGCCTAATCCTCTTTGTATCGTTCCCAGTCAGGTGCTGCGTGTTTTAACGCACACACGTCTCGGCTCAGCGGTGTGTGTGTGTTTTAACGCAAACACGTCTCGGCTCAGCGGTGTGTGTGTGTTTTAACGCACACACATCTCGGCTCATCTGTGTGTGTGGAGCTCGGGAATCGCTGTACAAAATCCCAGCATGTGAATAGAGATGCAAATACAGGGGGCTGGGTTTTTGCTCTAAATGTTTGAAATGATATATAACAGAACGCATTTTTTCCTTTTTACATTTTGTGAATTCATGATTATTCTGCGGGCCAGACTAAAAGCTTTGGCGGGCCGGATGTGGCCCGCGGGCCGCCAGTTGACGTTGGCTGCTGTAAACCCAGCACGTGTTTTAGCCCACACAGTCTGTAAATAGCTATTAATATCTAAACTATTCCTGACGGATCAAAACTTAAATCACACCTTATTTATTATTTATTGACTCCTTCAATGTAAGGTTCTATGACATCATGTTTGATTAAAAAAAAAAGACTTTGGGCATCTGATATTAGTTTGCATAATTGGTCATTGGCAAAAAAATACAAAAGCGTTCTTAGTGGGAATTGAAGTGTTTTTAACTGTAAATTATAGGGGTGTAACGATACACTCAGCTCACGATTCAACTGAAAATCAAAAAACTGATTTATTTAAAATTAACAGTGTTCAATAACTGTCTTGTTATACATACAACTTAAAGAATGTACAATACTTCAATATAAATCAAGATTTAGTTTAACCTTCTGTATGTAAAGTCAGACGTCATGTCCTATTCATTGGAGCATGAATGCAGTGAATGTAAACATGACGCGGGTAGCTCAACCAATAGGATTAAACGGACGTCATAGGCCGGGACACACAGGGCCGATTATCGGCCGTGGGACAGTCTGGCGAGGTCAGTGACGCGAATCTGTTCATTGTGTCCCGTGCCGTCGTCAGTCTGGGGGGCTGTCGGCGTTCATTTTGGCCGACCTGACATGTTCAGTCGGCGGCAGGGCCGTCGGGACTCACCCGGAAATGACGAGCGTAATGAGGTGACTAGAGTCTCTCAAAATCTGACGAAAATCTTTTAAACCTTTGTTGATCTGAAATAAAGACAGATGCAACAGCATCGCCTATTTCTCACTTAAAATGTTTTCAGAAACACGTTTCAGTGAACTATTTTAGTACAATATGAGATCGTATTCTGACCAAGCCGCCATGACAGTCTGGCTTTCAATTTCCGGAGAAAACAAACCCATGTGACGCATTCGTCCAATCAGCTGCCGGTTGTCATTTCTTGGGCAACAATACAGATTAGCGCCGCCTGCTGTTATGGAGGCGTATTACGTCTCGTCTCCTCTCGTCTTTTTGATGTGTCCCGAGGCAGTTTTTTGTATATTGTTCTATATCTATGGTTTTTTTGACCTCGGGGAAGTGACTGATCATCTCGACTGGCTTTTCTGCCGATGGTCGGCCGTCTGGTATGTGTGTCAGCACCTATATGGTGGTAATTTTTTTTTATTATAATAATATCGCCATACCTCTACGATACATATCGTAACATTTTTGCATCGCGATAAATCATACCACGATATATCGTTACACCACTAGTAAATTACAGTGAGGCTGCATTTTCCTCCTGTTACTTTGACAACATTGCCTGTTTTGGTGTGTGTTTGCAGAGCGTCTTTACGGAGCCCCGGAACACAAACAGAACAAATATTATTGCGTGGCCTCGAGTTATTATTTTGTGGCGTACTGTAGCCTATATGGAAAAAGCGTATTCAAAATTCGAAAATGCGTTTTCAGAGGACTTGTTAATGCTTACTGCGCAATCATCAAGTAGTTTCTGGTGTTTTCCGAAGTAGTCTGTGTAATGAGGAAGTTCCCTGTCTGTGCAATCAATGCAATTCTTACAGTGTTTTGTCATAAATTATTTTGCTAATCAAGAAAATGAAGATGAGTTCCGCTCTTTGCTTGGCAGAACATGCAGCTACTCAGCTTAGAACGAGACTGATACAGACAGACAGACAGACGGATACAGACAGACATGTGCACATGTCGAGACAATCTGACAATCACATGATAGGCTATGAAATCATATATTCTTCATGTTGTAAGGAAATATGAAAGTCAGAAATTAAAGTCAATTCTTTATAAACCCTCTATCTGTGTGCATTCATGTTCCATTAATGCATGTTACTAACTTAGCTTCTTTCCCGGAGTTCTTGTGCTTTCTTGCAGATTTCCTTGGATTGTGGCGGCACCTAGATCGTGCTCCCAGCTGCTGCCCTGGTCCTGCAAAATGTGCTAAATACATTATTTAAAAAACAAAATCTGTATAACAGCTTAAATGTGTCTGACACCTAGATCACAAGAAACATTTACACATCTCCAACACCAAACACAGGTGAGTAACAAACAACAATGATTAGCCCTTCCCCGCACAGCCAGGTCTCATGGCAGTTCGTTATATAGTTACGTTATGTAATCTATTAAGTCGTGGACAGGACACGTAAATGGCGTTTTTTTCGTGTTGCGAAAATGAAATTGAAAGCAATGCATTTTAATGGGAAGCATTTTTTGTGATCCCAGAACGCTGACGGTAGCGAGTAGTATTGATAAGGCGAAAGGCCGCACAAGGAGGTTGGTCAGGGGTGGTGGATGGTTCAGAAAACACAGGACTTTCACCCGGGAGACCGGGGATCGCGTCCCGCGTGTTGCAGTTCCTTTGTCGGCGGTGTCCCGCAGTTCCTTTGTCAGCGTGGCCTGCGTGTGACAGTTCCTTTTCCCGTTCTTCTTTTTTCCTAACCATAACTGTCCCGTTATTGTGGCATTTTATTTCCCCGTTCTGGCGTTTCATTTCCCCGTTGTTGTGTGCCCCTGCGCCCGTTCTTGCGTCCCGCGAGTAGGCGGCCCCGTCCCGTTGTTGTGGCCGGCGTGTGGTGCCTCATTTCCCCGTTGTTGCGTCCCCCAGAGCAGGTTCGAAAAGCGTGACCTGTACACGTTCAAAAATCGTTGCATGTACACGTAAAAAATCAAAATAACGTAACTATATAACGACCTGGCGTGAGACCGGGTTGTCCCCGCAGGACAGGGTTGGACAGGATTTGACGTATGTACAGTATACACTTGAGACTTGTGGCACTTTTCCATTACATAGTACCTGCTCGACTCACCTCGACTCTACTTTTTTGGTTTTCCATTACGAAAAAAGTACCTGGTACCTGCCAGGGACGGACTGGGACTAAAAAACGGCCCTGGACTTTGACTAGGCCAAAGCAATCGGCGCGCAGAAACTCGACAACAACAACAATAACGCCTGGCGCCTGGCATGAGTGTCACAAGACTTTAATTGTGGCTCATCATGATATTATACCATCCAAATTATAGCAATAGCACTGATGTTGACTAGATGTTAGGGTTATGGTTAGAATCATAATTATATAATATGCTGTTATAACAACATATTATACAATATATTCCATGCTGTCTTAAAATGTATTACTTAATAATCTTAATTAATTTATGCAGTAATAAAGTAACTTACTGCACAAATAATACCACATCTAAATGAAAATACACCATTACAAATGTAACTTCTGTATTCAAAATCTTCAAAGTTTGTAAGCATTAACTGTAACGTTACCAACATTTTTAAAAGTAAAAGCACAACATATTTCTTAATATTAGCTACTGCATGTGGCATTTTACAGCTAAAATGTTGAAGTTTAGCTGTTTTAACTACTGTAATCATTAAAAATGTAGCAAGCTGAATATCACTTTCTAACATCATCCCTAGCAAGTAACTCTCTTTCTCCTCTCATGTCCCATACTTACTTGCCCTGTATCTGCCTGAGGAACCAGCTCATCTTTCTGTCCCTCATCACTGGTGGCATGTTGCTGCATAGCTGTCTGGCTCACTTCTTCACTGCTGGGTCTGCTGCTAATA
Organism: Perca schrenkii; assembly: GCA_025617405.1. NCBI lineage: Eukaryota > Metazoa > Chordata > Actinopteri > Perciformes > Percidae > Perca > Perca schrenkii. The sequence continues at coordinate 43,904,551 of CM046788.1, forward strand.
TTTAACTGCGAGGTGCTGCTGCTGGCTGTAGGCTACTGCTAAATATTTCAGTTACTTTGCGACATTTAGCGGCTTCAGTATCTAAATTCCGTAATTTGTTTTCTCTCTTTTCTTTCCGTTTTTTACCCGCGGCAACGTTATGCATATTGTTTGTTTGTTTCTATGCTTCTAACGTCTTTGCTGTTTGTTTCTTCCTTCTCTTCCACTTCTTCTTTTCCTTACTTGGTGGCCACGGCCAGTGCAGCTGGCATCCAACTTAAAGGTGCATTGCTGCCACCTACAGTACTGGAGTGTGAAACAGATTAGTGGGGGGGAAAATACAGGTGATGACTGCGTGTGTGGCGCGTGGTGGGCCGGCCCGCCGGCCGTCCTGGAGTACCGGCCGTTCTGTGATTCTCCAGATCACACAGATGGCCAGTCCGCCCCTGGTACCTGCTAACAGGTACTTTTTTTAGTACCACCTCAGTCGAGGTTCCAAGCGAGCTGAGGCAAGCCGAAAAGGTGACGTGAAAACCTGCAGGCTACAGATTGGTCGGAAAGAATCGTCACTGATCACTGCATTGCTAGCGACAGACGGCATTTTTAAATAGTTTAGCCAGCGGTGTTTTTTTGCTGCCGGAGGCTCCACGCAGAGCTTTCTCCGTAGCATACAAGTGGCCTGATGGTTATACTGGTGCGCTGGTGTGTGTGTTGAGTCGCCGTGTGTGTGTGTGGAGCTTGTGAGCGAGGGAGAAGTGAAAGAGTGACGGCGATTAGCTCCGGAGTGAGTAGAGACTCTAGAGTCATATAGTGAGAGAAACAAAGTGTCTGCCCCTGTTCTTTCTGACGACGGTGGGAGATCTGGAGCAGGAAAAGTTAACTATCTTGTTGATTTCATGTTGTTTACGGAGAAGGAGAACCAGGAAATGAGCCGGGGGAAATGCAACGCTACCAAGCCACGCCCACGGCAGTCGCTATGACAACCAGCTACGCTGAGGCAGTACTAAAATCTGCAATGGAAAGCGGACGCACAGTGCGTCGAGGTGAGTCGAGGCAAGTAGAGTCGAAGCGAGTTGAGCAGGTACCATGTAATGGAAAAACGCCATTAGATGTGTTATGACAACTTGACATTAACCTAAACAAGTCATAAAGAATCTGGAAGCCCCTCTCAGAGAGATCTTTAACTCACACCTCTGTAGGATCTGTTATGGCATCCCTGTGGAATGTGGGGGCATTGAACCCTAGTGGGTAATGTTTAAAGCTTCCATTTCTAAAGCTGCGGCAGGGAGCTATGGTCTCATATGTGCCTCAAGGGGCGGTAACCCTCGAACATAGTGGTGGTCCCACACCTTTGCCCACGGGGCTCGGTCGGCCAAAGCCTGAAGAAACGGCTTTGCTAACACCGCCACCACCCTGTGGACCCATGACCTACAGGGACGATCCTCTGGGTTGGAGGCCTGGGCGTGACAATTGCCGAAAAGGCAGACTAGCTTTGAGAACATGAAACGTATCCTCTATGGTGGGGAAGAAGCTAGAGCTGGTTCAGGAGGTTGAGCGGTACAAGATAGTTATAGTTGGACTCACCTTGATGCGTCCAGAACCACATTCTAACTCCCAACGCATCAAATAGGGGTGCTTGGACAGGTCCCTCTAGTGTTTCTTCCTTACGCAAAAAGTGTCCATCAGCGTCAGGACTCTTGGCATCATTTTTTGACTACCCGGGTGTGGACCGATTTAGCATCATTTAAAAAATGTATGGTTAACTGACATGGGGCACAAGAACGGTACATATACAAGAACAGGACATGACTCCAGTCTCCTGAATGAAAGTCCTGTGTTTGTTTGATCCAATCCAATTAATACCATCTTGTGGATTTACAATGTGTTTTAGTGTTTTAGTGTCCTTTAGTCTTCATAGAGTGTGCAAACTATTATAACAGTATAGAGTAAGCATGAGGCCTGGCCTCTACTCAAAGCCTGGGACTCACCTTGGCATTGAGTGAGTTGTCCAGCAGCACGTTTTGGGGCTTCAGGTCCTGGTGGAGAACGGGATGGGGCAGACTGTGGAGGAAGTTTATACCCAGAACCACTTGGTGAACCAGTCTGAAGACCAGCGGCCAGGGTGGAGTTCCCCTCAATGCTTCCTGTAAGATTGTTTCCAGAGTTACAGATCCACAAATAGTGGAGATAGTGAGCTACACATATAGCCTACACTACCATTCAAAGGTTTGGAATATGCTGTTATATTCATATTCTTCTTCCCTGCAATAGTAACTATTTGAACATGAAAACTGTAAAATTCAGACACCAAATGTATTATTTACATAATACAGTAGTAATACAGTATTACAGAGTAATAGTACAGAGTATTTTTACAGTGATATTACTCTAAGTTAAAGATATGAGTAGTTGTTCCACCCCTGGTTACCTGTAGGGAGGCCAGTGATCCTCTCTCCATGAGCTCCATGACCACAACAAACTGTGTTGACCTGCCAGAGGGTGTTTGACCCTTGAAGACCCCTCGGACGGCCATAACATGTGGGCTAGTGGCTTGACGCATCATTTTGATCTCATGCAGCAAATCCTTCTCAGTCCTGTGTATGTTTGCATTTTGAATAATTCAGACAACTTTGTGTAGTTATAAACAGGAAACACTTTGTAAGCGCTTACCCACTCGCCCTGAAGAAGCAGTTTAATGGCCACGTCAAAGCCCCACTGATGATGCCTGACTTTGTAGATTTGTCCAAAACCACCAAAGCCAATTTCCTTCCAGTCCTCCAGGCTCGAGTCTTTAACAAACTGTGCCATAGTTCACTGGAGGAACACATTATTTGTTATAATCAAACCCTGAGGGCAGTTTTTTTTTAAAGTAGCTGCAACATGTGATGTACATGAGAGCCTCTGGCAGTAATTCATGCAATCCTTTTTCAGATCAATGTTATTTAACTGAGAGAAATTCTACAGAATATTTCAAATAGATATTTTGAATCAGCATGAAGAAACCTTTCTACTGTCCAGTTAAACACGGACACAGCACAATTTACAGATTCCTCTGCTAGGATTCTCACCTGCTGATCTCTTCAGGTTACTTTACAGACTCTTTCCAACTTTGTGTGTCAAGAAAACCCTGGAAGAGATGAAGCTTCTCTTCTCTTCTCTTCTCTTCTCTGCTCTTCTCTTCTCTTCAGTCCAGGTGTCTGTGGGCGTCTGATCCGATGCCAGTGCTCCTTGTTTAAGTACCGGAGAGCACCTATGACACAGTTTAATTGGAGCTTGTCTCGAAGGTTTGTTCTCTGAGGTTTCTGTGAGCTTCTACCGAAATTTAGTCAATTAATATGTTATCAGTTGCAGCATTTATATTTTGGTAAGTTAAACAAATGGGAGGCCTTAATCACGGTGCAAATGATTAATGGGAGGCCATAATCATGGTGCACACACACACACACATACACACACACACACAGATGACGATGATGGAAGATTGAGTATATAACATAGTGAAATTGTAAGTTGTTGTTGTTAATGAGTGTTACTTGCTAAACTTTATGTTTACTTGAGATGCCAGCTTGTTATCCATTGGAACAATTGATTATAGATTTAGATTTGAATGAAAAATCATTTTGAATGTTTAGGTGATTAACAAATATAAAACAGAAGTGTGAATACCGGAAGGTACACAAAACGTATGGGATTTTTTGTGTTGTACTGGGTTATATAGTGTATACTTAGTTTCTGTAACTTTCATCTTCATATGAAAGAATATAGTTCATGTAAAAAGGGTGTAATAAGCTCAGGCTTCAGTGCCCACATGATACAAGCCTTCTGTGATCACGCACCACCCCCACCCATCCTTTCTTTATTTCTCAGTATGACTATGTTCAGAAGATTGTGACATCTGGCGAATTTCACACACAGAAGCCAGAGTGAAGATAATGACCTCTTCTGAAGAGTTCATGTTTTTTTTCATCCTCCGTGTCCTCCTTAGTTACTAGCAGATGCGTGGAGGAGGGGTGGGGGTGGTGCGTGATCACAGAAGACTTGTATCATGTGGACGCGCCGACAGTTTTGTTGTTATTACTTAGAATTCCTCATGGGGGCGACAGAAACTACACACTATAGCTTTAATGAAGTTACAAAACAATCACAGAGATGCAGATTCCAGGATGCAGGAATAAGGGATTGCATTGCCACTTTATTTTAATAAAGAGGCCAAAAAACTTCCTTAGTTATAACTGCAACTACCCAACAGTATATAAAATCAGTATAAAGTAAAGTTCCAGCTTTACCAGCCACAACAAGTCATCAACTCATTAATGCATCAATCATTAAAACACAATAATCTCAGATATTATTCTGCAAAGTGAAGACTTTAACTTTATTTTGATGCTGATACTTTTGTTATTTTACATAGGCTTAGTAAGAGTCTTCACTGTTGCATGAAATGTTGTTTGTGTTTAGCCTACATCAGTTTCTATCATCTAATGTGAAACAAGAGGCCAAGCCAGCCTGGTAGCAAAGCTGCAGCGAGATGCTCCTCAACTCAGTGTGCTCCTCAGCAGTCTGCTCCCCCTGCTGCTCAAAAGGTGCCTCTGCACCCCTTTCGTTTCAAACCCTCCCACCAGCCTTTGGGCCACACCACCTTATTTACATATGCTTTTAAAATAAAGTTTTGATTGTGTGCCTTTGTGATTGTGACATTAGAGACTTTTTTTATGTATACACATGTAGATATTTATTTTCCTGCTTTAACACTTTGACTGTTCGGCACTGAGAGGACTGCATTAAATTTCGATAAAGACTATTCTACTCTAAACTGTATATAGAAATAAGATTAATTTGATTCTAGTCACAAGAAGCAATAAACATTCAAATGTTCAAATGGAAAAGAAAATACCCCTTAATTGTCAAGGAAACATCTTTATTCTTTGATTTTTAAATTGAAATAGATTTACATTTGTTAAAACACGAACTCATGTAAACATCAACATCTGTTTTAGTTTTATCATTATTTTTAAACCTTCATGGAAATAAATCCTAACAGCTGAAGCTGCTCCAATGAAACATGGTTAAAGTGAACATTAAAGTCAACAGTTTATACACAACTAGTTTTCATCCCTGACTAGATCATTTCAACATTACTAAAGAAGAACATTTCTGACATTAAAGACACAATCAGTGAGACAAATGTGAACCAAAGTGAAGCCTCGTCCTCCACCAGCATTTAAACCACAGGACAGGAAGTGGTTTCCTCCTACAGAGAACACCGAGACATTGAGGAACCAGAGAACCAGAACCCAAAACCAGGGTAAAGAGGTTCAGTGAATGTGGTGTTAAAGGTGTAGAGGTGGATCAGTGAGTCAGAGGAGACACTGTAGAAGGACAGAGAGCCAGCAGGACAGTCCACATACACTGCTACTCATCTAGAGACAGATGAGGAGGAGAGAGGGAGGACTGTTCTGCTGTGATTGTGCATGACAGAGTAAGCACCATCAGAGCAGTTCAGACTCCAGGACTGATCATTATATCCAAACCAACAGTCTTCACTGTCTCCTCTCCTCCTGATTCCTCTGTAACTCACTGCTACAGAAACCCCTCCTCTTCTCCTCTCAACCTCCCAGTAACCACGACCAGTCAGACCATCTCTACACAGCAGCTGACGACAGTCATCAAACATCTTTGGATGATCAGGATATGGCTGCTGCTCCTCCTCCAACCGTGTCACCGTCCTGTGGTCAGACAGTTTGAGGTATCTGTTCACTGTGTTCATGTCCAGTGTGAGTTCACAGGAATCTGATGGAGAGAACAAGACACAACACAGCTGCAGTTAATAATATTAGTTGAACTTTAGTTAATAGTTATTGTGATGGTTGGGGTCGGCTGGCTGTGAGTTTCTGTTTTGTTTTCTAGTCTATTTTCTACTGTCTCCTGTCATTCTCTGTTGGCCCTGCCTCTCTGTTGTCCCCTTGTCTCCAGTTGATTTTATTATGACAGAGTAACTGTCAAAATTCTCTACATGCGATCTGTTGCTGATTTTAATTAAAACTGTAGATGATCTGTAATCTGAACAGATTTAGTCTCTGACTTCTAAACATCACTATCAGCCTCACTACATGTGTTCTGTACAGAATAAGCCTTTAAATCAGACAAATCGCAGTTAAAATCCCTCAGATTCAAAATCAATAAAACATTTATATAAAATGTCATCATGTTGAGTCGATTCTGAACCAATCAGCTGTTAGATCAGCTGAGAGGCCGGTGTTTCCCAGCATGCACTGGGTCCACCTGCATCCGCCTGGCTCTAGCAGTTGTTGAAAAGCAACTGCGCTACCTGCATCTCAGAACTGCGGCTGCCTTGATCTCGTGAGGTGATCGTTACCCACATGTGCATGACGTCAGAGCAAGTCGGGATCAAGTCGGACACAAATCTAACCGGCATGCATTGGGTGCCGATCGCCGGTGATCGACTCTGCGCAGATCTGGCTCATCTCGAACAAGCCTATTACCTCATCATTCTGCTTCCAGTCAGATGGCCTAACCAACCCGTCCCCCTCCTCACAGCTCCCTGCTCCACTCTGCCTCCCAGCCATCCCCTCTTCTGCTCCTCGGCTCCCCCGCCTCCAGTGCCCCTTCCTTGTATCCCTCGCCCTCGGGCTCCCAGCTCTCCCTGAGTCCCCTCTCCTTTACTACTAATTTCCACTGGCTACGGAACAGCTGCGTTCCGACTGCGTCCCAGCTCCGGCGGTCCGCAGCCCTCTGGAGCTGAAACGCAGAGCTTCCATTTTTGCCGGACAATTCAGATAGACAGGAAATTGAGCACAGAAACAAAACATCCAGTTAATTTTCAAAATAAAATCCACAGTGCTCACGGCGGATCATATTTCCGTTCCGCAACAAATCCGGACCTGGTGGGTATTGACGGACAGCAGAGCCGTTCTGCAGTGGAGAGCAGTTACCCAACTTTTTGTTAAATCTGAGTCAGTTGAAAGTAAAATAACTTATTAGATTTTGTTGATATTGTTTTATTTATAAAACTAATTTACACACACACACACACACACACAAACATCTGAATCCAGACTTACACTTCATCAGATGATGTCTTAACCCCTGCTCTCCATCATAGTCTGGCCTGGAGGAAGAAACACAGTCAGAATGATTTTCTATCCAACATGAGTCCTAACTGCTGTCAGACATGATGCAGAGTTCCCAGTGGTGAAGGACGTATTCAGATCCTTTACTTCAGTAAAAGTACTAATACCACACTGTAAAAATACTCCATTACAGTAAAAGTCTTGCATTGTAAATGTTACTTATTGAAATGTTAAAATAATGTGTATTTGGTTTATAGGTTATTGTCTATTTTGTTATATAGTCTTGAATATTGAAGTTCTAGTCTTCTCTTCTTGATTTTTACTAGGTGGATGGTGATGATGTTTATGTTACGAATTATGTTTGGGTTTTAAAAAAACAATATTAATTGCAAAAAATAATTAATATAGGAACAGGAAGATAATGTAGACATAAGAGGCACAGACCCCACTGATCTGCTCTGATTATTATTAATGTCCTCCCAGATGATAAAACAGAACATGAAATATTTTCTCTGCATGTTTAAAATGATGGTAACTGGTAACTTTTATAAAAAAGTTACAGTTTGTCAAATATGTTCCAACTGTCACTATATAACGACAGTACTCCATGAATCATCAATGAAACTAACTCGTTCTGACTCCTAAAGTCTCAGTTATACTAGTGCGAGACACCGTGACACGGGCCTCCGTAGATGATGCACACGCTACGAGCATGAACAGAGACGTTTCTGCACATTGCATTGTTAGTTGCAGTATTCTACAAAATGCACTCGGGCATACAAGCAACATAATATGTGAATAAGCAAGAAGTAGTATAGAAGGAAAGCAGGCTGCCTGGCAACAGTAATAAACACATTCACGTTAAATGCTGACATACCGCCAAACATTACATTTATCAACGACAAACGTGGTGATGTCATTTTCTGGCTCACACTAACACTGCAACCATGAACCTAGCTTTAGAGATCTTGTTGTCAGTTCTTACCTGAGAGGATCCAGTGTCAGGTGTGGACCATCAGACATGTTAACATCTCTCAGAGATGGTTTGATCCCAATCACTAGAAGAAGTCAAACAAGGGGAAATTAAATTTTTTACTCTGTTGATTACACACAACATTACTGGCCCGAGTCACTCACATGCAAACAGGATTTACACAAACATTAAATGTCAGAGTGATGGGGCGGCCCATGGACGGTAGGGCTGTCAGCAAATATTCGAAAAATTCAATCATATTTTTGAAGATTAGACATTAAAATATGAACATTATTATTGGAACATTGAGAGGGAAAAAATAGGGGTGTGAATCACATGTTTTATCACAATACAATATATTGATTCTTTGGACAACTGTACAATATTTAGTGCTATCACAAATTCTGCCACGATACAATTTTGATTCAGTTCAGAGGGCTGTGTCCAGTACGAGACAATACATAAGCTCTTTAACATACATACATACATACTCTTTTTAATAATAATCATTGAGGATTGAATAGATATATCCAGATCGATGTATCTGGAAACCTCTACGAAAAAAGCAGCACTACGAGCGAGGCGGCGTGCTGATGATGTTTCTATGTTGTGGCTGCCGCTACCAGGCGTAAATAAACAACGAGGGTGAAGAAGACGCAACAAAGACATCAACGATTATATGTATAACTATGGAGATGATGAGATTCAGAAACTTCTGACGGGAAGAGTTAACAATGAATCCGTCAGACAAATTCAGGGAACGGCGAGAGACTTTTTTATGACCAAATTACGAACAGCTTCGTGACCTGCTTGGTTGGTCTGTTCGCTTTATGTCACAATGCCAGACAAATAATCAGTTAACTTGGTGGAGTGGACGGATTCAAAGGTCTGGACGCAGGCAACAGTGGTATATAAATACAGACCTGAAGAGTTGTCTTCATCATCTCCTGCTGGCATCACTTCCTGGAAAGAAGAAGAGCCAGTTACACACAATAATAAAAACAATGATTTGCTGCATCGTATCAAAATGTTATATAGTCTCTCAGCGTGACTTGAGTGTTTATGAAGAGATTTGTTCCTCACCAGTTTCTTCAGCACTTCATGGACAGCATCATTGAGTTCATGTTTGTGCATCTTGAACAGTTGTTCTGTCTCAGTTGTACACTCTGTTGTACACAACATAGAGTAAAGAATGTAACGTTGCAGCCCGGCATCACAAGCTATTTTTCAGTTTCAGAGGTAAATGTTTCCTCACCAAGGGCTCTGGGCCTTCGTTCAGGTTCATTGTCCCAGCATCTCTTCATCAGTTCTGTCAACTCTGTCAACCCGGCAGCATTGCCCTTGATATCATCCAGCTGTGGGCGGTCTCCCTGTGGGATGCGCAACATCACTATGTAGAGGTTTGCATCTACATTGGAGGAAGAATTAAAAAGGCTGTCAGATTGGCCTTGAGGTTAAATGAGACCTTGGTAATACCTGAATAGATGGTCTGGACTGATGCTTATGTAAACGTTTAGGGTAAACCCTGCCTAATGGATAACAATTCCAAATTTGATTGTACAGTTGTCTCCGTAATAATTGCGATTAACAATATAATTCTCTTTCAGTCAAATTTAAAAATATTTATGTACGTATCAATTTTCAAAACAAATAAATGAATCCCATGATACATCTTTTGGATAAATCAGTGTTGTGTGTAATAACATGAGTACAGTCTATAAAGTAAACCACGCCTCTTTATCAGAAAATATTGAATTTTTCCTTAAATGAACGTAAAATTGACAATTACCAATAGACATTAGCTAATGATAGCAATTCATTGCGGTTAAACAAAGAGACAGGGATTACGTGAAAAAATGCGATCATACAATTATGTTACAATTGTTACAGGCCTAGCTTTGAGTTGTAGAAGTAAATACAATACGGAATAACTAAAATAAGAGTGAAAGTCCACATCCCCTCAACATTGTTGAATAGCCCTGTATTAGTCCATATGACTCTTTTACAAGCCATTACTCTACAGCTCAGAGCCAAGAAAACTAACACTTATAAAGTCCTGCCATTCTTGCACAATGTGTCCCAAGACTCAAGTGAGAAAAACTAAGATAAAAGGTAGAAGATTTTTTGAGCACTTATAGTCACTCACAAACCAGTCACTTACTTCCATATGGTTGTTTCCCTGTGACACTGGACCAAAGGAGTATCCCATAACTGAAAGACAGAATTACATGTCAGGATTATTATCCATATCATCACAATCACACCCTGGTTGATTGATGGCTAGGGTTTGTTGTCATCTGTAAATTAATACTCATGTGAGAATGAGGACATTCAATGACCATAAGGAAATCTGTTCATGAAGTTACCTCACTTTACTCCTCTTCTCTGAAAACAATTCCCTCATCTGTTAAAAGGACTATTCCAATGCTAGTCCGACTTCCTGTGGGGACTGAACAGCCCGGTCTCATGGAAGTTTGTGTAAATTTGACGTTATTTGAATCTATTGATACGTGTTCACGGAGACGTTTTTGTCGTTTTTTACGTGGTGGACAACACGAAAATGTGAACCAATGTATTTCAATGGGAAGCATATTTCGTGGCCACAGAACGAAATTGTAGGGATATCCGCGTAGGGAGGTTGGTCGGGGTGGTGGCTGGGTCAAACAACACAGGACTTTCACGCCGGAGACCGGGGATCGCGCCCCGCGTGTGGCAGTACCTTTGTCCCGCGTGTTGCAGTTCCTTTGTCGGCGTGTCCCGCGTGTGACGGTTCCTTTCCCCGTTCTTATTATTTCCTAACCCCAACCGTCTCGTTATTGTGGCGTTTCATTTCCCGTGTCCTGCGAGTGGCGGCCCGCGAGTGGCGGCCCGTGCCGTTGTTTTGGCCGGCGTGTGGCGCCTCATTTCCCCGATCGCGAGTAGCGGCCCATGCCGTTGTTTTGGCCGGCGTGTGGCGCCTCATGTCCCCGATCGCGAGTGGCGGCCTGTGCCGTTGTTTTGGCTGGCGTGTGGTGCCTCATTTCCCCAAACAACACAGGACTTTCACCCGGGCGAGCGGGGATCGCGTCCCGTTTGCGGCGCTTTGTTTCCCTGGGATGGCGTCCCTGCGTGTGGCGTTTTGTCCCGCGTCCCCCGGCGTTTAAGACGCCCTTTCCCCGTAAGTTTTTTCCTAAACCCAACCTCCGCCATCCCGTTATTGTGGGGCGTCCCCAGCGGGCGGCCTCGCGGGCCGTCTCACTGGCGCCTCCCGGCTTATGGAGCGACCTTTTCTGCCCAGCCGCCTTCCGGCGACCTTTTCGGCCGCCTCCCGGCGTCCTTTCCCTGGGCGCCTCCCGGCTTATGGAGCGACCTTTTCGGCTGCCTCCCGGCGTCTATTCCCCGAGAAAATAACGTAACAGTTACACGTAAAAAACACGTATCAATAGATTAAGAATAACGTGTATATTTACACGAACTGCCGTGAGACTGGGTTGGACTGAACCTGTGCTAGACATGGAGTGATCCTGTCTCCAGTTATTATTTATTATATGATACTTTTATTCAAGTGTGGTTCGATTCTCTTGTACCTGTAGATATCAAAGGCTCGGGTAGGTTTGTATGATGTGCTTTCAAAAGCCTCTGGTGGCATGTAGTTGATCGTCCCTCCTAGTGGTTCACCGTCCTTGGGAACCTGTGTGACGCTGCAGGAAATCCGGGAAAGGCCAAAATCTGTAAGCTGCAGAGTGAATTAGCAAAGAGAGGAAGGAGTTAGAAAACGTACTTTATTTGGCAACACTTTATTTGAAGGAGTTTGCAGAAGACTGACATGAAACCAGACTTTACCAGAGTTTAAGACTGTTGTAATTAAGTTATTTGGTAAATTATGACTTTTAATGCTAAGTTAGCATTGTTTGAGATGTTTAGGTTAATGTCAAGTTGTCATAACACAGACAACATAACCTTCCATATATAAGTCATAGCAGGCCTCATTATCAAACTTGGTGGTTGATTTTTCCATTGGCTGTCATGAGACCATTAGATTTAGTCAAAGACATTGAAAAATGGGTAGTGCGGGTAAACTGGAAACATCTGGAGGCCCCCTTTATTTAGATCTTTATCTCACACCTCTGTAGGATCTGTTATGGCATCCCTGTGGGAGTTGGGGGCAATGAACCCTAGTGGGTAATGTTTAAAGCTTCCATTTCTGAAGCTGCGGCGGGGAGCTGTGGTCTCAGGGTCTTAGGTGGCTCAAGGGACGGTAACCCTCAAACTTTGTGGTGGATACCAATGGTCAGGGAAGTCGTCCCTCACCTTTGACCACAGCTCGAAGAAATGGCATGTTGCTTACACCACCACCACCACCCTGTGGACCTACGACCCGCAGGGATGGTCATCTGGTTTGGAGGCCTGGGTGTGCCGATTGCCGACAAGGCAGACTAGCTACCATCATTTTTTTGACGCCCCAGGTGTGGACTGATTTAGCGTCATTTAAAAAAAAAGTATGGTTATCTGACATGGGGCACAAGAACGGGATGTATGTATACAAGAATGGGACATGACTCCAGTCTCCTGAGTGAAAGTCCTGTGTTTTTTTTACCCATCTACCATGAGTTTTAGTCCTTAATCATGGTACAAATGATTAAATGATCATTTGTAATGATCGCATTTTGTCTAAGAACAATAACACACACACACACACAGATTACTGGTGATGGAAGACTTGAGTGATACAGAGTGAAATTGTAAGTTGTGGTTAATGACTGTTACTTGCTAAACTTTGTTTACTTGCGTTGAAGGAAAGGGGATATTTTAGGTTGCATTGAAAGTATAATAAAATGAAAGCAATCATTCATACATAGTTCCATATAGTAATCGTTACTCCAAATATTGTATTCTTTCTGCCATCAGGTTATTAGATTCAGACAGTAGCCACTTTATGTAGGATCCTTATCAATAACTTACATGATTTTTTGTAATTTGCAACAATGCCTAATGATCATTTTATTTTATTCTTTCTATTGTTCTGCTATTTGTCATGTTACACTGACCTCTGTTTTACTGATCTGTGCTTGATGTGACATTTTGGATGTTGACATGACAGTGCAGTAGTAATTAGTGCAATTAAATAGTCTTATTTTGACCTGTAACGTATCAAATAGAGAGAGGTAGTAGATAATGGTATTACTTTATCACACATTTACATTGCCAGACACAGAGCATTCAAGTCATAGACTACAGTCGATGAGTCTGATTAGCAGGTGAAGCCTTGTACGGCAGCGTTGGCCACAGTGTATGAATTAGAGGTGGGCAATATATATCGTTTACGATAATATCGTCATTGTTGTGTTAATGATGTGCAAATTGACATTATCGAGTATTTAAATTACTTAAAAAAAACACTTCAAAACACGCATTGGAACGCTACACATTCACTCATGTCAACAAAGATGGCGGCGTGCGGTTGTGCAGCGGCTAATAGCTCTCCTGTTGGTGTATATTTATACAAGTACAGCCACACTGAACTAGTCAATATAGGACTACGATACAACACAGCCGTTACGAGATCCTTCCAGGCGGCTCATAACATCCCGGAGGACATAGCCAGACCGGGCGCTGCAGTTTGTTGTCGGCGCTAGCATGCCGAGCTAGCTACCAGCAGGATGAGAAAATAACAGAGGCGGAGGACTGCATTTCTGTGCACAATGAATGGAGTACCGACTGCAGGATGGTTGCCCACAACCCTCTCACGGCAGTTCGTGTATATGTCCACGTTATTCTTAATCTATTGATACGTGTTCACGGAGACGTTTTTCTCGTTTTTTACGTGTAAATGTCACGTTATTTTCTCGGGGAAAGGACGCCGAGAGGCGGCCGAAAAGGTCGCTCCATAAGCCGGACTCGCCCACGAGACGGCCCGACCCATCCACCACCCCGACCAACCTCGGCTTTTTATATTACTCCCTACCATTTTAGTGCTGTGGCCACAAAATATGCTTCCCATTGAAATACATTACTTCACATTTTCGTGTTGTCCGACATGTAAAAACCGACAAAAACGTCTCCGTGAACACGTATCATTAGATTCAAATAACGTCACATTTACACAAACTGCCATGAGACCGGATGGTTGCCCAGCACGGCTCACCTGACCTGGAGCCCTGTCGGTAATATACAGGCCATTTTATTTACTACGAAAACAGCACACTGCTGTCTACATAGCCCCCGATGCTAACGTTAGCACAAGTTTGGCTCACTGCTAACCATAGTGAACAAACTGCAGCGTGATCACCTGGAGGGGATCCATATTATAGCAGGGGACTTTAACAAGGCGCCCTTAAAGTCTGTACTCCCCAGCTTTTTCCAGCATGTAGATTGTGCTACTAGAGGGAAGAACACACTAGACCATGTATACTCTAACATCAAGAAAGCATACAGAACTGCTCCTCTACCTCACCTGGGCCAGTCAGATCACATAAACTACTCCAGATCCCAGCATACAACCCGGTCAGAAGGACTATACAGCCAAGTAGGACTATCAAGAAACTGTTTTACAGATCTGTCCATTAAATTGACTCATTCATTAGTCGACAAAATCATACAAGTAATAGTCTGCTAAGAATTTCTTTAATCGAGGACGGATCTACTTAACTAAACGTAACAATTCAATTTTATTCATAGTATCAAATCAAAGAGTTATCTCAGGATACTTTACAGATATGAGTAGGTCTAGACCACACTCTTTAATTTACAAAGACCCAACAATTTCAGTAATTCCCCCAAGAGCAAGCATTTATTGTGACAGTGGCAAGGAAAAACTCCTTTTAGGACGATACCTCTGTGATGAGACAAACTTCCTTTTAGAGAAACCAGGGACAGACCAAGGCTCTTGGTAGGCGGTGTCTGACGATGCCAGTTGGGGGTGTGATGAACAGTGGCAATAATAGGACTGCATTACATTTTGACAGACCATTCTACTCTATACTGGTTATAGAAATATTACTTTGATTCTATTCAAGAGGCATTAAACATATACAAATGGAAAATGAAATACCACTTAATTGTCAAGGAAATATCTTTATTTGAATTTCAATTTACATTTGTTAAAACACATGTAAACATGTTTTTAATCTTTAAAAACGTAATGGCAATAAATTACTATCAGCTGAAGCTGCTCCAATAATAACATGATTAAAGTGCTCAAAGTCAGTTTATACACAACTAGTTTTCATCCCTGAGATCATTTCAACATTACTAAAAGAAAAACATTTGACATTAAAGACACAATCAGTGAGACAAAATGTGAACCAAAGTGAAGCCTCGTCCTCCAACATTTAAACCACAGGACTGGAAGTTTTCCTACACAGAACCTAGAGACACTGAGGAACCAGAGAACCAGAACCCAAACCCAGGGTAGAGAGGCTCAGTGAATGTGGTGTTGAAGGTGTGGAGGTTGATCAGCGAGTCAGAGGAGACTGTGTAGAAGGACAGAGAGCCAGCAGGATGGTCCACATACACTGCTACTGTATCAGAGATAGAGGAGGAGATGGATGTTCTTCTGTGATTGTGCATGACAGAGTAACCATCATCAGTGCAGTTCAGACTCCAGGACCGATCATTATATCCAAACCAGGAGTCTTCACTGTCTCCTCTCCTCCTGATTCCTCTGTAACTCACTGCTATAGAAACCCCTCCTCTCCTGCCCTCAACCTCCCAGTAACAGCGACCAGTCAGACCATCTCTACACAGCAGCTGATGACAGCTGTCAAACCTCTCTGGATGATCAGGATATGGCTGCTTCTCCTTCACACATGTCACCATCCTGTTGCTGTCAGACAGTTTGAGGTATCTGTTCACTGTGTTTGTGTCCAGTGTGAGTGGATTTGTGTCCAGACTGAGTCCACAGGAATCTGACGGAGAGAACGAGACACAACACAGCAGCAGTTGATTAATAAGTGGTTTATAAAGCATTAACAATGTTTTTAGATTATAGCTCAAACTCTTTAACCATTAAGTTATAATCAGATACAACTTTATAATAACCATCCAAATAATGTTAATTGATGGTTTATTAACAATTTATCATTTACAATTAATTTGTAAAAATATGATCTGCAGCAACAATAACCTGTTAAAACAAATTATAGCATAACTAATAATTAAACATTTATCATTTTGTCAGTTGAAAGTAAAATAACTTTTAACCCCCCCTTTCAAATTTTGTTGATATTGTTTTCAGTCTCAGTGATGGGCCCCCCCATTTCTTTTTCAAACCAAAGCTACACCCTTGGTGATAGTTATTATGAAGTGTTACCCAAACCACAGCAACAGTTTATCAACAGGCACATCTGAAGGTTTTATTCTGTGCTCATGTGCTGATGTTCATTTATATAAAGTTTAATAATGATTCATGTAGTCAGTAATGTTCTAATGAATCACCTGTGTATTTAAAGAGAAAACTAAAACTTACATTTCATCAGATCACTCCTCAGCACGCTGGAGGAAGAAACAGTCAGAATGATTTTTCTATCCAACATGAGTCCTAACTGCTGTTAAACATGATGCAGAGTTCCCAGTGGTGGAAGTAATCAGATCCTTTACTACAGTAAAAGTACTAATACCACACTGTAAAAATACTGTTATAGTAAAAGTACTGCACTGTAAATGTTAAAATAAGAGGCTATGTGTATTTGGTTTATAGGTCATTGTCTACATTATTATTTTGTTGAACTCTTGTATGTTCATACCTGGGAGGGTCCACTGCCATGCTTTTTACCTTTCTTTTGGTCCTGGAAAGAGAAAGAGCCAGTTACACAAGATTATTTGCTGTATTGTGTCAAAATGTTAGTGTCTCAGTGCGACTTGTGTTTAAGATATTTTTTCCTCACCAGTTTCTTCAGCACTTCATAGACCGCATCATTGAGTTCAGGTTTGTGAATCTTGAACAGTTGTTCTGTCTCAGTTGTACACTCTGTTGTACACAACATAGAGTAAAGAATGTAACTTTAGAGCCCGGCATCACAAGCAATTTTTCAGTTTGAGGTAAATGAAGTAGTTACCGCACCAATGGCTCTGGGCCTTCGTTTAGGTTCATGATCCCAGCATCTCTTCATCAGTCCTGTCAACTCTGCCAACCCGGCAGCATCACCCTCGATATCAGCCAGCTTTGGGCGGTCTCCCCGCAGGATGCGTTTCATCAGTATGTCGGTCTTTGCATCTACATTGGAGGAAGAATTAAAAAGGCTGTCAGAGTGGCCTTGAGGTTAAATGAGACCTTGGTAATACCTGAATAGACGGTCTGGACTGATGTTTATGTAAAGGTTCAGGTTAAATCCTGCTAAATGCCACCTGCTGTTGTAAATTTCACCGAGTAGAGCTGTAACAATTCCAAATTTGACTGTACAATTAATTGTCTCAGTAATTGCAATTAACAATGTAATTTTTCTTTCAGTCAAATTTTAATAAATTTAAATATTTATGCATCACTTTTTCAAACGGAGTTTTAAATGAATCTACATCTTTGGGGTAAGTCAATGTTATGCGACCCAGATAATGTAACACGAGTACAGAGCCTATAAAGTGAACCACACATCTTTATCAATAATATTGAATTTTTTCTTAAAGGAATACGCCACTGTTTGTTGAAATTGGGTTATTCACAGTCTCCTCTATATTTATGTGAGTGGGCAAACGCATTTTTGTCTCAGTGCATGCATTGTCTTAGTCCGGCGGTGCCGTGGCTAGCTTAGCGTCATGAATGGAATCCTTTGTGACCGTGTAGCATGTCGTGAGTAACAGTGACCCAACAATAACGAAACCTAATAACTTCTTGTGGTCTGTATACTCACAAGTAAAAATAGCAGCGCACATTGAAGAATAGGCGATTTCTAGGCTGATATTTACTTGGGACTATATTGGGTGGAAGTAGACTACAGCCGAAGCACTGCTCCTCAGGCACAGAGATATAGCCCACAGGGCTCTGCAGTCGGCGCAAAGTCACCCTTTCTCTGTTACCGTTTTACCGAAATGCCGCTGCCCTGACGAGACTTAACTTCACAAAAATGGATTAAAGTGAAATCGATCAAAAGAGTCAGCTTGGTGAGACCATAGAGTATGTGTTATATAAATGGCATGACGAAATTCAAAGTGTAAATATACTCTATGTATGTCGAAAGTCTAGCTGCAATGTTTCCCCATTGGAATGTATGGCGAACAGAGCTATAGCTAGCCTCCTCCTATAGAGACCTCTCCAGTTCACAAAAAATGATTAAACTGAAATCGGTCAAAAACGTTAGCTTGGTAAGACCATAGAGCATGTGTTATATAAATGCCATGACGAAATTCAAAGTGTAAATATACGCAATGTATGTCGAAAGCCCGTGGAGCCCTGCAGGCTGCAGATATCTCTGTGCCCGAGTAGCAGTGCTTTGGCTGCGCTTCCACACAATATAGTCCCAAGTAAATATCAGCCTCATAGACCATCGCTAATGATAGCAATTCATTGCAGTTAAACAAAGACTGACTACAAGAATAAATGCCATACAATTATGTTACAATTGTTATAGGCCTAGCTTTGAGTTGTAGTAGCAAATACAATAAGGAGCAACTAGAATAAGAGCGTGAGAGTCCACAAACCCTGAACAATATGGTTGAATCTGCTCTAGTCCATGTGACTTTGTTTTACAAGCCATTACTCTACAGCTCAGAGCCAAGAACACCAAGTCCTGCCATTCTTAAACCATGTGTCCCAAAACTCAAGTGAGAAACATAAAAAAGGTAGAAGATTTTGAGCATTGATAGTCACTCAGAACAGTCACTTACATTCAAATGGTTGTTTCCCTGTGACACTGGACCAAAGGAGTATCCCATAACTGAAAGCCAAGAGATTTTCATGTAAGGATTTTTATCCATCATAAGAGTCACCCTGGTTGATTGCTGGCTAGGGTTTGTCATCATCTGTAAATTAATGCTCATGTGAGAATGAGGATATTCATTCACCCATCTGAAAAAAATTCCCTGACCTGTTAAAGGACTATTCCAATGCTAGTTCGACTTCCTGTCGAGACTGAACCTGTGCTAAACATGGCGCACAGAGTGATCCCGTCTCCAGTTATTTATTATGATACTTTTATTCAAATGCTGGTGCGATGCTCTTGTACCTGTAGATATCAAAGGCTCAGTTAGGTTCATACGATGCATCAAAAGCCTCTGGTGGCATGTAGTTAAGAGTCCCTCCTAGTGGTTCATCCATGGAACCCAGTGTGACGCTGCTGGAAATCCGGGCAAGGCCAAAATCTGTAAGCTGTAGAGAGAATTAGCAAAGAGTGTAAGGAGTTAGAGGTTATTTATTTGGTAACACATGAACATGAATGAGTCTTTATGAATGTTCATGACGGTTGTAATTAAGAGTTATTTGGTAAATTATGACACTTAATGCCAAGTTATCATAGTTTATCATAGAGAGGTTTCTTATGACAACTTGACTAACCTAGACAAAGAATCTGGAGGCCCCCCTCTCAGAGTTCTTTAACTCACGGTCATGGCATCCCTGTGGAAGTTGGGGGTATTGAACCCTAGTGGGTAATGTGTAAAGCTTCCATTTCTGAAGCTGCGGCAGGGAGCTGTCGTCTCCTATGTGCCTCAAGGGGCGGTAACCCTCGAACATAGTGGTGGTCCCTCACCTTTACCCACAGGGGCTCGGGTCAGCCAAAACCTGAAGAAACTGCTTGTTGCTTACACCGCCACCGCCCTGTGGACCCATAACCCACAGGGCCGGTCCTCTGGGTTGGAGGCCTGGGCGTGCCCATTGCCGAAAAGGCAGACTAGCTTTGAGAACATGAAACATATCCTCTCTGGTGGGGAAGAAGCTAGAGCTGGTGCAGGAGGTTGAGCGGTACCAGGTAGATATAGTTTGACTCACCTCACCCAGAACCACATTCTCACTCTCAGTACATCAAATAGGGGTGCTTGGACAGGTCCCTCTAGGGTTCAGTGTCAGGACTATTGGCATTTGATTGGCATCAAATGTATGGTTAACTGACCAGAATGGGACATATGTATGCAAGAACAGGGACATGACTCCAGTCTCCTGAATGAGAGGCCTGTGTTTGTTTGACCCATCTACCACCACAATTTGTAGTCCTTAATACCATCTTGTGGGCTTACAATGTATTTTTCATAGTGTGCAAACTATAACAGTATACAGTAAGCATGAGGCCTGGACTCCCCTCAAAGCCTGGGACTCACCTTGGCATTGAGAGAGTCGTCCAGCAGCACGTTTTGGGGCTTCAGGTCCTGGTGGAGAACTGGACGGGGCAGACTGTGGAGGAAGTTTATACCCAGAGCCACTTGGTGAGCCAGTCTGAAGACCAGCGGCCAGGGTAGAGTCCCCCTCAATGCTTCCTGTAAGATTGTTTCCAGATTACTAACTTGCAGCAGAGTATTTTTGCAGTGATATTACTCTAAGTTAAATATATGAGCAGTTGTTCCACCCCTGGTTACCTGTAGGGAGGCCAGTGATCCTCTCTCCATGAGCTCCATGACCACACCAAGCTGTGTTGACCTGCCAGAGGAGGGCGTTCGACCCTTGAAGACCCCTCGGACGGCCATAACATACGGGCTGGTGGCTTGACGCATCATTTGGATCTCACACAGCAAATCCTTCTCAGTCCTGTGTGTATTTGCATTATGAGTAATTCAGACAACTTTATGTAATTATGAACAGGAAACCCTTTGTAAGCACTTACCCCTCGCCCTGAAGAAGCAGTTTAATGGCCACATCAAAGCCCCACTGATGATGCCTGGCTTTGTAGATCTGTCCAAAACCACCAGAGCCAATCACCTTCCAGTCCTCCAGGCTGGAGTCTTTAACAAACTGTTCCATAGTTCACTGGAGGAAAAAATTTGTTATAATCAAACATTGAGTCCAGTTAAAGTAGCTGCAACATGTGATGTAATCCTGCTTAGCATCCAGGTTATGCTAAAGTTGTGTTTGCTAAATCTTAACATCTGCACCTTTTGTTACTGTATTAGAACTACACTCCAGTCAAGAAACCTATGTTAACTAAAAATCGACTTTTATTTCTCCTCTGATGAACAAAAGTTACTGTGGTGTTAGCGTTGAGACACATCAAAGCTGCAATGGGGGAAGGTGGGGGTTACTCAGTCCAGACTGAAAAAAAGCTGAGCCCCCCCCACCCTGAAACCGAAGTTGAGGTAACTCTCGAGATAGAGCCTCACTTTTTTTTGATACAGAGGAGTTATCAGCACTGTTACGTTTCTCCGCCATGTTTCATTCATAAAATAGTGATGCCGTGGCATCAGGAAAAACGAGGATACAACAAAATATATAGTTTACATGCAGACTTTTGTGTACATTATATATTCTAGTGTATTATCATAATTTGTGTAGCATGTGCAAATTTTTTTTTACCTCAACCCAGATAAAGACTTTCGCCCCCCCTGTGATCTTTGCCGCCCCCCGTGGGGGTGCCCGGATCCCAGGTTGGGAACCACTGCTGTAGGCTTTGACTTGAATGCTCTGTCTGCTCATCTAAAATGTATATCATTTGTTGCGTCTAAATATGAACGTGGCTAACGTTAGTGATAGTGAGATGCCTGCTACAGCTGCAACGTTTATTCCTGATTTAATGCTTTGTTTTAATGAAAGTTTAACCGTAACTGTCTGATCTGTTTTGAAGTTCTCTACATTTTCACTGATTATTCAATTCAAATTTTAGTTAGTGTCAAGTCATAAGAGTTATCCCAAGAGACTTTACAGATAGAATAGGTCTAGACCACATTCTATAATTTACAAAAAGACAACAATTACCCTTTCGAGCAAGCATTTGGTGCAACAGTGGAGAGGAACTACCTTTTAGGCAGAAACCTGGGACAGACCCAGCTTCTTGATATGAGCTCAGATTGAAATCTTTCATTCACCAATATCTTCCTAAGTTTTCTCTTAAATATGTTCTTAAGAAAGTTCCTAAGAAAAGTCTACGTCTGATTCATGACATTCTAAACAGCAGAATGAATCACAGGTGTGTTTCTACAATGATGAATCCCAATGTCTTCATAAATTGAAAGGTCATGACTGTTGCCCCCATTTATCGTAAATGCCATATTAATTCCCATAAAAGGGCATGAGATGGCAGGGCCGTGTCACGTGCACTCTTAGAGAAATGTCCAAAAGATGACGTAAAGACTGGAGGCCTCGACTCCAAAAAGAATTAAAAACTTTAGTAATTCTTAAGTGGAGGTCCTGCTGCAACGAGTTATCGAAAAATGAGACATCACGTTTAGTAGTCAGCAGCAAATAAAACCGATAGATGGGATGCAGTTAATAACGTGATCAATCACTTATTATTGGATGGCAAGGTTCCCCGTTAACAAGATTTATCTGAATTGAAAGCAAAGCAAGTTCATTTATATAGGCCTAGAAGAATTCATTCACAATGGCAATTCAAAGTGCTTTACAAATGAGCAGTAGTGTGTATTTAATAAAACAAACCCATAATCACGTGTAAAATAATGAAAATAATTACAAAACAGATACATTACATTTAAAATTAGAACTGATGAAAACCGTATACCGCCAGCCAGCTGGGAGGAGGCCTCGGGGAAGACCCAGGACTAGGTGGAGGGATTATATCTCCAACCTGGCCTGGGAACGCCTCGGGATCCCCCAGTCGGAGCTGGTTAATGTTGCTCGGGAAAGGGAAGTTTGGGGTCCCCTGCTGGAGCTGCTCCCCCCGCGACCAGACACCGGATAAGCGGACGAAGATGGATGTATGGAAAACAGTATAGCTACTTGCTCTAAATTGTAACTTGCTTGCATATAGATTCTGGTCTTACCTAACAAATCCCAAATAAGAAAACTCTGGTGAATGAGGCCCAAAGTGATCCTGATTATCAGACATTTATTTATTCATTCTCACCTGCAGAGATGACTCCTCTCCTCTCCTCTCCTCTCCTCTCCTCTCCTCTCCTCTCCTCTCCTCTCCTCTCCTCTCCTCTCCTCTCCTCTCCTCTCCTCTCCTCTCCTCTCCTCTCTTCTCTTCTCTTCTCTTCTCTTCTCTTCTCTTCTGGCGTCTGTGTGAGTCTGATAAGAGGACGCCAGTGCTCTTTGTTTAAGTACCGGAGGCCACACCAAGATCCCGCCCTTCAATAGCAGCTCGATTGGTTAGGCTGGTTAAGGTTAGGATAGCTGATTGGGCATGGACGCCTGGCCAATAGTAGTGTGTGAATGCTATTGAAAGGGCGGGCCATAGTAGGAGAAAAAAGATTGTGTACCGCAGCGCACCTATGACGTGCGCACGTGCGCGTACAGTTTAATTGGGGTTAATCTGAGGTTAACCGTGACTTTCTGTCACACAGTGTAGCTGCAGGCAGCTAGTGGTTTCTTCTTCTTATTGTTGTTGTATATATGTGGCGTTTTGCCTTTGGTTGTGATTTTGCTTGTCTGGCACAGGCACTGAAGACTCCTCCTGTCCTGGCACACCTCCTAATCAGGGGAGATGCTGGATTGGCACGAGGACGCGCTCCAGCACACCTGAAGCACATCTCCTAATGACTGGGTCCCCTGTCCACGCGTGCCAGGGTAAAGACCACAGTCCCTCTAAGATGAACACACTGTTTTAACTGTCTAAAACAAAATGTAGGCTACTTTTGCTGCTGCTAGTCAAATTCATATGAAGATCATTTTAAAACTAAAACCAAGGTCTGTGTGTGTGATTCAAGCCTGGGAATTTTAAAGGAGAGAAGATGTTTACTTTGTGACTTTGAAATGTATTTTCTTAGATTTTTAGGAGCAACAGGACACAAATGATAAAAGGAAAATCACTGTTAAGTTAACTTTATTATCCCCTAATGGGGAAGTTCTTTCTACATCTAGCAGAGCATAAAAGAGAGCAGTTGATGCACACAGGGCCGGCCCATGGTGGAGACAGTGGAGGCAAATGTTAGGGGAGCTGGCAGTCCAGACGAGGAAAGAAAAAGTTCATAGATAAAGAAAACCCAAATATGTTAGGGCTGGTTCTGAATAAACGACATAACAAGTAACAGGGACATATTAATGACACCAATGGTAACAGGGACAGGTGATCATTTTTCTGTTTAATAACTAGACTGATAGTTTTAATATTGCACCTTCAGACTACACATCTGCCATTTGCACATACTATATATATTTTTTTACATTTTGCACTCCATAATTGTTCATGCTTATTGTCAGAAAAGCGTTTATTGCCACATAAATTACACGTGACGTCATGTGTGTATGCACCGATATCACCAAGGCTCTGATTCGGTCTTGTGTTCGTCCTCCTGTCCCCCGCTGGTTGAAATACTACACCTCCCATCATGCACCGCGGACTCCCGAGCGCTGTAGTGATTCATGAAGCCGCTGCGGTGCTAAAAGCGCACCTGACCCGACGCTCCATCAGAGGAGGGAAGCTCGCGGTGGTCAGAGCGTGGAGACCGGAACCTGTGCCAAAAATAAAACGCATTTTAAAATAAATGAATCCGAGTCCGATACATTGTCATCAAAATGCACACATGAATCTCATATTTGTACATATTGTTTACCTAATTAAATGTTGCTGTTGCTACTATGTTTTTTATTTTATATCTTATATTTCTGTTGCTGTGTTATTTAAACTGTCACACTGAGAGCTGCTCAACTTGTTTCGTTGTTGTGAAACAATAAAGATCTATTGTGTTAAAGTGAAATGCCAACCATAGCGTATTTTATTTTGAAAATCCAAAAAAGGAGGTGCTGGTGTTGATCCTTCCATTTTGACGGTGTCGGTGATCCCTGGGATTCCCGTTAATATCCCGACTTTACCTCATAATATTTCAGTTTTTTCCGGGACTGTTTGTGAGCCGCGGGGCAGCCGCAGGTTTCTGCCGGGTTTAGGCGCCTCTCCGCCGGCCTGCAGCAGCAGGTGCAGTCGCTGTCTGCTGGTTCCTCTGGATGCGGACTGACGGTTGTAAATCGGCGCTGTAATCTCCGGATTTTAACTGGAAACAGCGAACAGACGGCGGAGGGATTTCCTCAGATTTCAGCCTCCAGAAGCTTTCGTTTATATGTAATTATAATTACGTTATTTTGTCGTTATATTGTTAACGGAACGTAGATTTTATTTTTAATATTGTGACCGCAGGACATGTGGTTTTATTCTGTATAGTGACCTTCTCACTAAACACTAAAACCTTCCTCTCATGTGTTCCGGCATATTGCTGCTTTAACCTTCAGAAAACATTCCGGTAACGTTCCGGTTTGGGCCATTTAATGTTAGCTCGACATTAAAACTGATCCTGCAGGCTCCTGTAGCTGCTGTCACATTGAAAGAAGCTCGGAGCACATTTTAATTCACATTATACATACAGCTGTGCAGAAACACAATAATAATCTTTATCTATAGAGCACTTTTCAAATGGTCTTCACGAAACAGCAACAATTAAAAACGGAGCTGTCATAAAAACATCAGTGGATGAAGCTGTACAGTTTAGGAAATATGAAATAAAGACCGGAAACAATTCAAAGACTTTCTGGATCAGATTTCAGATCATCTGTTTGGTTTTTGTTATTAATGTTTCTGTGAAACAGCAAAAACTTCTGAGAGCTTTCTACAGCTAACATGATTTAATATGGTTGTTTGTGTTCAGATATTTACTTTAATATCTGATGAGCCCACCGACACTAAAATATCTCAGAAATATTACAACTCTTCTTAATACATTTAAACAGTTTTTCTCTATACTTTGTTTCTGAAATATTTAAATAAAGTTGAATTAATTTACTCGGGACAGCTGACTTTTTGTGTGAATGCTGAAAACGAAATGAGATGTATATCCTGAACAATCCCCGTCCTCTTTAAAGGTAACCCCTGCAGAATTAAAGGGACAGTCTGCGCCTTCAGGAACACATTTTAGACTGAAAACCAAAACGTGAAAGGAAGTAAAAAGGACAGATGGGACAGTTTCTGGGACATTAAGACTTTCCATTTAGACTTTCGCTGCTCTGCAATCAGTTTAAAACGCTCGGCTAACAACCGTTAGCAGCGGTGAGGCTGCAGCTTGGAATTATGGGAAGTGTAGTTGGATGTTGCTCAGTTGAAGAGACTATAGTGATGGACTCCAGCTCCCAGCAGCCTTAGCGGGACACAGATGCTCCAGCCCTGCCCTGGGCCCGTCAGACCTTCGGTGGATTGTTAATGTTTTGAGTTTGGAGCGGCCATGTCGGATAAGACGGCGCCGCGCTGCCAGCTGAGGCTGGAGTGGATCCACGGTTACCGTGGTCACCAGTGTCGGAACAACCTGTACTACACGGCCGGCAAGGAGGTGGTGTACTTCGTGGCCGGCGTGGGCGTGGTCTACAACACCCGGGAACACACGCAGAAGTTCTACCTGGGACACAACGATGACATCATCAGGTGAGTGGGGGGGGGGGTGTCACACACACACACACACACAGACATATACACACAGACATACACACACACACACACACAGACACACACAAGAGCTCGCACACACACACGCATACACACAGACATACACACACACAAGAGCTCGCACACACACACACACACACACAGACACACACACACAGACATATACACACACACACACGCATACACACAGACATACACACACACACACACAGACATATACACACAAGCTCGCACACAAGCTCGCACAGACACACACACACACACACAGACACACACACTGACACACCCACACAGAAGCTCACACACAAACACAGACACACACAGACACACACAGAGACAGAGATAGACACATGCTGGCTTTAATTTGTAAATATATAATAGTTTGAAGACAATGCAATTTGGGGACAAATAAAGTTCTACTTGGGCTCCGGCACACTGGCAGCGTGGTGTGAGCGTGGCGTGTCTGTTGCTGGCGTCTGTGTGGTGTCGTTTACGTCTTCCCCACCAGAAAGGTGTCTGACTGCTGCTGCTGCTAGCCTTGTCTGACACATGGATGTTTCCCATAAACATAAATATATAAATATATTCTGATCTGATTACAGCAAAGACAACGGCAGGATTGACGGCAGAATAGGCTCCAGAATATTTCCTTCTGGATTGACAGGTGACATATTAGAAAATGAAATAATAGCATGTTCTTCAACTTTATTTTGTCAATATTTTTTTGTTTGCACGCATTTCGATATATTTTTGTATTTCAATTCCCTGAAATGCAGTTTAAAAAGGAGTTCAACAGATCTTGCTAAATTGTTATATCTGCATTCATGTCAAAACCTCGAGACTTTCAGACATCAACATGTCATTTATTAATATGTATTTGTGTCTAAATGACGTATAAACATCTTTTCCTATTCTATGTTGCCTGGAAACGCTTCCAACATGCTGGCGTGTCACGTGAAAAATAGGCGTCGGTTTTATTTCTAGCTGCACGCGTTTTCTGAGCCGTGCGCGTCAGGCAGGCAGCGTGCACGCTCTAACCTGTTACCATGGGAGCCCAAATAAACACGGACACGCCTGTCAGATGTCAAATGCTGATGGCACAATGCTGAATGGAATCAATAAAAAAGTTAATTTAAAGAAAAAAACCCAGACACGCCACACAGGTAGCGTGCAGGAGCCCTAATGTGCGGTAATACGTAAATTAAATGATGTCCCAAAAGCTTGGAGCTCAGAGTACAGAGGTGTCCCTGAACGCAACACTAACTGGCAGCAGCAGCAGCAGCAGCAGCAGCAGCAGCAGCAGCGTCTTCGCCTGGTTCAGCACCAAACGAGGCGAGCTCGCCGCTGGCTGAGAGGTGGGGGGGGTCGCAGTCAGAGTCGCACGCCATGAAAGGAGCTGACAGCCGGAGGAGAAGCTGCTGAGGCCACTGGTTCATTCTGTCCTCTAGTTTTAAATCAGAGCTTTTAAAACTGACAGGGACACACATGTGGTCAGTGGTGGAAAGTAACTAAGTACATGTACTCCAGTACTCTCCTTCAGTCCACATGTTGAGGTACTTGTACTTTACTTGAGTCTTTTCTTTTCATGTCACTTTCTACGTCTACTCCACTACATTTCAGAGAGAAATATTGGACTTTTTACTCCACTACATTCATCTGTTCCAGCTTTAGTTACTAGTTACTTTAGTTACTCCACTACATTCATCACTACATTCATCTGTTCCAGCTTTAGTTACTAGTTACTTTAGTTACTCCGCTACATTCATCTGTTCCAGCTTTAGTTACTAGTTACTTTAGTTACTCCGCTACATTCATCTGTTCCAGCTTTAGTTACTAGTTACTTTAGTTACTCCGCTACATTCATCTGTTCCAGCTTTAGTTACTAGTTACTTTAGTTACTCCACTACATTCATCTGTTCCAGCTTTAGTTACTAGTTACTTTAGTTACTCCACTACATTCATCTGTTCCAGCTTTAGTTACTAGTTACTTTAGTTACTCCACTACATTCATCTGTTCCAGCTTTAGTTACTAGTTACTTTAGTTACTCCACTACATTCATCTGCTACAGCTTTAGTTACTAGTTACTTTAGTTACTCCACTACATTCATCTGTTCCAGCTTTAGTTACTAGTTACTTTAGTTACTCCACTACATTCATCTGTTCCAGCTTTAGTTACTAGTTACTTTAGTTACTCCACTACATTCATCTGTTCCAGCTTTAGTTACTAGTTACTTTAGTTACTCCACTACATTCATCTGTTCCAGCTTTAGTTACTAGTTACTTTAGTTACTCCACTACATTCATCTGTTCCAGCTTTAGTTACTAGTTACTTTAGTTATTCCACTACATTCATCTGTTCCAGCTTTAGTTACTAGTTACTTTAGTTACTCCACTACATTCATCTGTTACAGCTTTAGTTACTAGTTACTTTAGTTACTCCGCTACATTCATCTGTTCCAGCTTTAGTTACTAGTTACTTTAGTTACTCCACTACATTCATCTGTTCCAGCTTTAGTTACTAGTTACTTTAGTAACTGTGTCTGTCTCTCTCCCTGTCTCCCTGCCTGTCTCCCCATCTGTCTCTCTCTATCTCTCTGTCTCTCTCTCGCTCTCTATCTCTCCCTGTCTGTTTTCCTGTCTGTCTGTCTCTCTGTCTCTCTCTCTCCCTGTCTCCCCGTCTGTCTGTCTCTCTCTCTATCTCTCGGTCTGTCTCTCTCTCTCTCTGTCTGTCTCCCCGTCTGTCTCTCTCTCTCTCTATCTATCTCTCCCTGTCTGTCTCCCTGCCTGTCTCTCTCTCTCTCTCTCTCTCTCTCTCTCCCTGTCTGTCTGTCTATTTCTTTCTCTCTCTCTCCTTGTCTCTCTCTCCCTGTCTCTCTCCCTGTCTCTCTCCCTGTCTCCCTGCCTGTTTCCCTGCCTGTTTCTCAGTCTGGCGATCCATCCAGATAAGATCCAGGTGGCGACAGGTCAGGTGGGTAAAGACCCGTTCATCTGTGTCTGGGACACGTACGCCATGCAGACCGTGTCCATCCTGAGGGACGTCCACACACACGGAGTGGCCTGTTTGGCCTTCGACTCGGACGGACAGGTCAGGCCACACCCCCTTGTGATGATGTCACATCCCCCATGTTCTTAATTTCTTCTCTTCAGTACCACAGTATTCCAGGGATAGTTGTCTGTACACCCAAATGACTGTTAACTCAAAATATTTAGACTTTTTTCTCAAAACTTTCAAAGGTTGGACTAGAAAGTAAACAATAGATTAATTGATAATGCAAATAATTGTTACACATATGAACTCTAATGTTGGGAACACTTGAGGCCCCAGGATGCTGCCTTGAGGAACTCCAATATATAAAAATGTTCCACATACTGACGTCACTACGACTGATATCATCGTCCAATCCTGTGGTCCGAGTGTTGGTGGTTGGTGGAGCTACATGTTTGTTTACCTCTGGATCAGTAAACAAAGTAAAACTAAATGGATCTTGTTCACCCTAAAACATAACAGCATAACAACATAACAGATAACAACTAATAACTTGCTTATATGACTGAGGAGTAAGCAGCCATTGATTGATACTTACTATGTACATTTAAGGATCAGCACTAGCACCTTACATTGGTATTTTTAATTATTACTGCGTAGGTATAGGTGTATATAAGTGTATGTATGTGTATGTGTTTTTTGTTGTTGTTTTAATTATTTCACATATATGTAATTTTATTTACTTATTCATGATATACTTTAAACCAGTGGTTCCCAACCTTTTTTCCTTGGCGCCCCCCTACTCATGTCTAAGAAAAGCTGAGCCCCCCACGAAACCTAAGTTGAGGTAACTCTCGAGATAGAGCCTTACTTTCTTTTTTGATAGAGAGGAGTTATCAGCACTTTTATGTTTCATTCATAAAATAGTGATGCCGTGGTGGCAGGAAAGACGAGGATACAACTAAATCTATAGTTTTCATACAGACTTTTGTATAAATTATATATTCTAGTGTATTATCATAATTTGTTTAACGTGCAAATACTTTTTTTGTACCTCAACCTCAAACCAGATAAATACTTGCGCCCCCCCTGTGATCTTTGCCGCCCCCCTTTGGGGTGCCCGGACCCCAGGTTGGGAGCCACTGATTTAAACGTATAAGCGGACCATGGGTCTGGGAAAGGGGGGGGATGTTGTTCATTTAAGTTCATAAAAAAGAAAAGACATTGTATTCCTGTATGCACTTTATGTCTGTGTCCTACACTAGATAAATAAAAGTTATAAAAAACATAAAATGGATCTTACTCAACTCTCATGTGTTTGTTTTCGTAGCGGCTGGTGTCGGTCGGTCTGGACGCCAAGAACACTCTGTGTGTTTGGGATTGGAGGAGAGGACGAGTCCTCGCCACGGCAACAGGACACTCAGACAGAGTACGGCTCATCGTTCATTCACGCTGACTCTTCATGTGCAAGCGCTCAGAGCCGAAACACAAGTTACAGCGTTCAACCTTCCCTGAATGCTTTGCTTTATAATATTTTTTTATGTTTTGCTTATGCTTAATATCTTTTAAGTTTTTTTCTTTTAGATCTTATCTTACTTTAGTTTTTTTTTTAGCTTTTAGTCCAGTTAATGCTTTAAATTTCAGAGCTTCAGAGTTTGAGTGTAACCAAAAACCAATCAGAAACTGATGAATCAAAAGCATCTCCACTGAGTTTTGTTTTTTCCGTCCATTCAAAGGTGCACGTCATGGTTTCCTCTGTAGATCAGGATTGACAAAATGTCTTGTAAACAAAGTAATAGATTTCAATTCAAACCTGGTTTATTTTTTAGAGGGTAGGATAATAATATAATAATATAATTTCTTATTCTCTGCCCAACATCGTCCTCATAGTCTTTTGGTTTATTTGTAAAAAGAAAAAATCAGTTTAATGATATCTTTGTATTGGATTATTCATAATGATGTTTCCTCTGAGGCACCTGGAAACTATAGGGACTCTGGGAACTTTGGGAACTTTAGGGACTCTGGGAACTATAGGGACTCTGGGAACTTTGGGAACTTTAGGGATTCTGGGAACTCTGGGAACTTTAGGGACTCTGGGAACTCTGGGAACTTTAGGGACTCTGGGAACTTTAGGGATTCTGGGATCTATAGGGACTCTGGGAACTCTGGGAACTATAGGGACTCTGGGAACTTTGGGAACTATAGGGAACTCTGGGAACTTTGGGAACTTTAGGAACTCTGGGAACTATAGGGACTCTGGGAACTTTGGGAACTATATGGACTCTGGTAACTATAGGGACTCTGGGAACTATAGGGACTCTAGGGACTCTGGGGACAATAGGGACTCTGGGGACAATAGGGACTCTGGGAACTATAGGGACTCTGGGAACTATAGGGACTCTGGGGACCATAGAGACTCTAGGGACTCTGGGGACAGTAGGGACTCTGGGAACTATAGGGACTCTGGGAACTTTGGGAACTATATGGACTCTGGTAACTATAGGGACTCTGGGAACTATAGGGACTCTGGGGACTCTAGGGACTCTGGGAACTTTGGGAACTATATGGACTCTGGTAACTATAGGGACTCTGGGAACTATAGGGACTCTAGGGACTCTGGGGACTCTAGGGACTCTGGGGACAATAGGGACTCTGGGAACTATAGGGACTCTGGGGACCATAGAGACTCTGGGAACTATAGGGTCTCTGGGGACTATAGGGAGTCTGGGAACTACAGGGTCTCTGGGGACTATAGGGAGTCTGGGAACTATAGGGTCTCTGGGAACTATAGGGAGTCTGGGAACTATAGGGTCTCTGGGAACTATAGGGACTCTGGGAACTATAGGGACTCTGGGGACTCTTAAGTACTCTGGGAACTCTAGGAACAGTGACAACTTTGGGGACTATGGAATCTCTTAAGTACTCTGACGACATTAGGGGCTTTTGAGACTTTGGGAACTCTAGTAACTCTAGGGAGTCTGGGAACTATAGGGTCTCTGGGAACTATAGGGAGTCTGGGAACTATAGGGACTCTGGGAACTCTAGGGAGTCTGGGAACTTTGGATACTCTGGTTTTGAAACGTGCTCCAGAAATGAAGTTGATTCCTTTCCTTTCTGTTGTGCAGATCTTTGATGTGGCCTGGGATCCTTTTCAGTCCAGCCGTCTGGTCAGCTGTGGAGTCAAACACATCAAGGTGAGACAGATTGAAAACAAGTTCATCATTTACTACCTGAAGAGTTGTTGTTTCAAGTGCTTGATTCAGATATAAAGTATAAAAATACATTTGTTCACGAGATGTCTGATATGACACAAAAACGATGAACTGTGTCTGTAGTTCTGGACTCTGTGTGGGAACGCTCTGACTCCGAAGCGAGGGATCTTTGGGAAGACGGGTGACCTCCAGACCATCCTGTGTGTTTCTGCAGCCAAGGACGAGCTGACGTACTCCGGAGCTCTGAACGGAGACGTGTACGTGTGGAGAGGAATCACTCTGATCAGGACTGTACAGGCTGCACACGGGGTACACACGGTTCCTTTTCTATGCTAAACTGCTATTTTATATATATATTTGTTTCTGTATTTATAGTTTTTTTCATATTAATGTTCAATATGTTTATTTATGTATGCACCAAACATCAAGGCAAATTCCATGTAAGATGACTGTGGCAATAAACCCTTTTCTGATTCTGATTGTTTGATTTTGATCAACAACAGAAAGAGTCAATCTGCAATGAGAACATATTTTTTTTAATAATTCAGCCCTGTTGAAAGACATAGAACATAATACATGAATAAATTGTCATTAAGAAGGAATATACACTGTTTAAAAAAATCTGACGGTCAAATAAAGTGTCAGAATAAAGTAATAAGAAATAAATTCTGAAATGCACGAAACGAAAAGTGGATCCCAGGTGTTTTTCTGTTGCTAATGTCACAGTGTTAACAACAAAATAATATATGAGTTTGAGATTAGAGATCCTGAATGCAGTTTCCGACTTGGCGGGCGGCGTAAGCAGCAGGACTGATTGGACATTGTTGTTTGTTTGTTGTTCAGGCCGGGATCTTCAGCATGCACGCCTGCGAGGAAGGATTCGCCACAGGAGGACGAGACGGCTGCATCAGACTGTGGGACGTCGACTTCAAACCCATCACCAAGATCGACCTGCGAGAGGCCGAGACGGGATACAAAGGTCAGAATTAAACAATCTGTTATTATTGTGATGGCTTTTTGATTCAGTTAACAATTAGCTTTGTTGAATTGCTGGGAAGCCAGTGAGGGATCACATTCTTGCCGCTACACTTGCAGCTCTTGCTTCCAGCCCTGTCAAGTACAGCTGCAAAATGAATCAAACAGTTGTGAACTATTAAAGGTCCCATGACATGGTGCTCTTTGGATGCATTTATATAGACCTTAGTGGTCCTCTAATACTGTATCTGAAGTCTCTTTTATATAGACCTTAGTGGTCCTCTAATACTGTATCTGAAGTCTCTTTTATATAGACCTTAGTGGTCCTCTAATACTGTATCTGAAGTCTCTTTTATATAGACCTTAGTGGTCCTCTAATACTGTATCTGAAGTCTCTTTTATATAGACCTTAGTGGTCCTCTAATACTGTATCTGAAGTCTCTTTTATAAAGACCTTAGTGGTCCCCTAATACTGTATCTGAAGTCTCTTTTATATAGACCTTAGTGGTCCTCTAATACTGTATCTGAAGTCTCTTTTATATAGACCTTAGTGGTCCTCTAATACTGTATCTGAAGTCTCTTTTATATAGACCTTAGTGGTCCTCTAATACTGTATCTGAAGTCTCTTTTATATAGACCTTAGTGGTCCTCTAATACTGTATCTGAAGTCTCTTTTATATAGACCTTAGTGGTCCCCTAATACTGTATCTGAAGTCTCTTTTATATAGACCTTAATGGTCCCCTAATACTGTATCTGAAGTCTCTTTTATATAGACCTTAGTGGTCCTCTAATACTGTATCTGAAGTCTCTTTTATATAGACCTTAGTGGTCCCCTAATACTGTATCTGAAGTCTCTTTTATATAGACCTTAGTGGTCCCCTAATACTGTATCTGAAGTCTCTTTTATATAGACCTTAGTGGTCCCCTAATACTGTATCTGAAGTCTCTTTCACGAAATTCAGCGTTGGTGCAGAATTACAGCCACTAGAGCCAGTCCCACAATGAGCTTTCCTTAGGATGTGCCATTTCTGTGTCTGTAGCTATTGAGGAGAAGAGGGGAGGGGCAAGGTGGAGGGTGGGGGTGTGGTCTTGACCCCGTGCCACTTTGCTCGTTTGAAAGCCATGATGTCTCTCTCTCATGGGTGGGCCAAATTCTCTGGGCGGGCAAAGCAGAGAAAGGGGAGGTAACCTTTCCCCTTATGACCTCATAAGGAGAAGATATCTGATTGCTCCATCTGAGCTTTCCTTTTCTCAAAGGCAGAGCAGGATACCCAGGGCTCGGTTTACACCTATTACCATTTCTAGCCACTGGGGGACCATAGGTAGGCTGGGGGAACTCATATTAACGTTAAAAAACCTCATAAAGTGAAATTTTCATGCCATGGGACCTTTAAATAAAAACATATACATAAAATATACATATAAGAAGAGACTAAAATCTGTTGGGTAATTCATTATCTTCTACACAACCAAACCGGACACGTGAAGCTAGACGTTTCCTCTCTGACTGTTGATCCAGTGTGCGTCCAGTCAGTTTGTGTTTTCTGTTTCAGGTGTGTCGATCCGCAGTGTTTGCTGGAAAGCGGACCGGATCCTGGCGGGGACGCAGGACAGTGAGATCTTCGAGGTCATGGTGCGAGACCGGGACAAACCGGTTCTGCTGATGCAGGGTCACAGTGAGGGGGAGCTGTGGGCGCTCGACCTGCACCCCAAACAGCCGGTCGCAGTCACCGGGAGCGATGACCGCTCCGTCAGGTCAGTCCAAGACACACTTACTGCTAAGATTAATTCTTTACTAAATTAATTGGCAACTCATTTGATAATTGATTAATCAGTTCAAGTGATTTTTTTATGACTAGATGATAAAAAGGGCGAAAAAAGCAAAAAAAATGTCCAAGAAACGACTGTGCTAGGTTTTAGATGGTATTTAATGATACTTTCACAATCTGAAAATATGTCTGTGTCTATCCATCTGTCTGCCTGCCTGTCTTTCTCTCAGGCTGTGGAGTCTCCCTGACCACACTCTGCTGGCTCGCTGTAATATGGAGGAGTCAGTCCGCAGTGTTTCCTTCAACAACGACGGCTCTCAACTTGCTCTGGGCATGAAGGACGGATCCTTCACCGTGCTGCGTGTCAGGTGACCTCACTTATACCGAACCAAACAATAGTGCTGATCATTAAAAAGTAGTCAACCTGGACTCTGCGTTCCCATGTTTCTGTGTCTGAGTGTCTGATGGAACAACAATCTCTGAACCTGGTCCAGTATTAAACCAGAACCGAGCTGTAATGTAACCCTACAGGACTAATGTTCAGCAGCAGTTAGAGTCACTACAAGTTCTGTTGTTGCTGCTGACAGACTCAGATTATTATTCTAAGTATCTGACAACATTATGGGATGGATCCGTACAGAGATAGACCTTTTAGTTAAAGAGTAAGAGTTTTAGTTTAACATGAAACAGCCCCGAAATCTCGTATCACCAAACCCAAACCCACCCTTTGAAGGTCTAAATCTTTTTACAAAAAATGGAAAGATAACTAAAAGCCATACACTTTTTCCTGCGTCTTTACTTCAAGGGTCTAATGTTAGATATCTGCTAAACTAACCTGTACACAGAAAGAGCAGAATAGCCCCTAAAACATTGAAAAATGTGAACAAACTTGAGGAACTTGAGGTAACAAGGTTTTTCTCCAGGGACATGACGGAGGTGGTGCACATCAAGGACAGGAAGGAGGTAATCCACGAGCTGAAGTTTTCCCCGGACGGTTCCTTCCTGGCGGTGGGGTCAAACGACGGGCTGGTGGACGTCTACGCTGTCGGCCAGCGCTACAAGAAGGTGGGCGAGTGCAGCCGCTCAGCGTCCTTCATCACCCACCTGGACTGGTCGGTGGACAGCCGCTTCCTGCAGACCAACGACGGCGTCGGAGAGCGCCTCTTCTACAGGATGCCAGGTACCAAATCACTCAGAGGCGTGTAACATGTAACGGCAGCTGAGTGTCCCAATTTCTTTAAAAGCCAATAATAATTGTGATGGCTTTCATAAGCGATGTGAAAAAAAAGACTAACTCTGAGAATCCTGGAGGGACCCTGTATAAGGCTACATTTCCACTGCCAGTTTTGGTTTAAAAAGGAATATCTTCTGCTACTTTTCCCCCTTGCCTTTTGCCCTTTGCCCCGTGTCCTTTGCCCTTT
The DNA here is from genome assembly GCA_025617405.1 of Perca schrenkii. Lineage (NCBI taxonomy): Eukaryota > Metazoa > Chordata > Actinopteri > Perciformes > Percidae > Perca > Perca schrenkii. Next base: position 43,941,393 of record CM046788.1, read on the forward strand.
GCCCTGTGTCCTGTGTCCTTTGCCCTGTGTCCTTAGTCCTTAGTCCTAAGTCCTGTGTCCTGACTCCTGACTCCTGACTCCTGACTCCTGTGTCCTGACTCTTGTGTCCTGTGTCCTGTGTCCTTAGTCCTGTGTCCTGACTCCTGACTCCTGACTCCTGTGTCCTGTGTCCTGTGTCCTGTGTCCTGTGTCCTGTGTCCTGTGTCCTGTGTCCTGTGTCCTGACTCCTGTGTCCTGACTCCTGTGTCCTGTTTACTGTGTCCTGCAGCGGGAAAGCTGGTTCCTAAAGAGGAGGCGAAGGGGATCCACTGGATGACATGGACCGGCGTCATCGGCTCAGAGGTGAACGGCATCTGGCCCAAATACTCCAACGCCACCAACGTGAACTCTGTGGATGCCAACTACAGCAGCGCGGCGCTGGTGACCGGGGACGACCTCGGCCTCGTCAAACTCTTCCGCTTCCCCTGCCTCAAGAAAGGTCGGTCTGCAACCTCTCAGGGAACCTCCAAATAGGGCTGGGTACCGAACGTCGATACTTTTACGGTATCGAAAATACCATACTCCCATCCGAGTATCGAAAAATTATTTATCTTTCGGTGCCGAATTGCGGTTCCAAAAGCGTCTGAGCGCGTAAACGCAAGCTTATCTGTCCTCTCTGCATACTGACACAGAGCGGAGCTCCGACCGACACACACACACACACACACACACACACACACACACACACGCACACGGAGAGGTGCGGACGGAGTAAACTGTCTGCAGTTTTGTTGAAGTCTCAGAGAGTCACGGTTGGTTTCAAGTGTGGTTACAGTTTTTTAAAACTTCACGTTTGCTGCGATATGATATTAATGGCGAGCCGAAAGCGGTCGCGGTGCTGTTGACGTTAAGCAGCCACAACAGTGGTTTCTCTGCCCTGATGACTGACTGACAGGCTGAGCTTGCAAGGCAAGGCACTTTTATTAATGTTACTCTGAGTGAGCAGTTTTACCAGAATTTTTTAATTTTGATAACTGTTTGATTCACAATTAAGGTGGAAAATAAAAGCTTTGTGTTTAATGTATTTTTGTTGATGTTGAAATGGATTTTAAAACATATGGTATCGAAAAAAGTATCGTTAGGAATCGGTATTGAAACTGAGGTATCGGAATTGGCACCGGATCGAAAGATTCTGAACGATACCCAGCCCTACCTCCAAACCTTCACTTCATTTCAGTTAGAGGAACCTGGGTCGGAAGTCAACAACTGTTATTGTCCTGTACAAATAGTTAGTTACAAGTCTCTTATGTCTAGACCCTCCTCCACAGCGCTGCGAAGGAAGGTCTGGCTAGTCCACACAGCATTCCAGGATGGGAGACAAATGTGCTCTGGTTTATTGGCATTTCTTTAAACCAATCACAACAGCAATGTTGGAGCCTATAGCATTCACGTTTTGATTCGGCATACATCATTTTCCCTCAGTTTGTGGAAGACTTAAAGTGGAAATGATCAGTCGCGTCATCGAGGTCCAAAAAACTGCCTCGGGACACACTGAGGTGACACCGACATGAGAAACGTAATACGTCTTCATAGCAGCAGGGGGCGCTACTCTGTATTGTTGCCCAAGAAATGACAACCGGCTGATTTAACGAACGCGTCACATGGGTTTGTTTTCTCCGGAAATTCAAAGCTAGACTTTCATGGCAGCCGTTCAGAATACAAATCTCATATCGTACTAAAATAGTTCACTGAAATGTGTTTCTGAAAAATTTTAAGAGAGAAATAGGCCGTGCAGTTGCTGAATCTGTCTTCATTTCAGCTCAACAAAGGTCAGTTTAGAAGATTTTCATCAGATTCTGAGAGACTCTATCCCACTCGCCATTTCCTGGTGAGTCCCGACTGCCCTGCCGCCGACCGAACATGTCAGGTCGGCTAAATTGAACGGCGACAGCCCCCCAGACTGACGACGGCACGGGACATACCGAACAGACTCAAGTCATCGACCTCACCAGACTGTCAGCTGAAGCCAAACAGATTGGATAAGGGTTTCTAAAGGATTCAGATTTGATCAAATGTTGTAGCAGAGTTGTTTCTCGCAGCTGTCGGACAAAACTGCGTCTGGTTTTTACTCTGTAAACTCTCTGCGTCTTCTTCCTCCAATAGGAGCCAAGTTTAAGAAGTACATCGGCCACTCTGCCCATGTGACCAACGTCCGCTGGTCCAACGACCTGCAGTGGGTCGTCAGCACCGGTGGCGCCGACCACGCTGTCTTCCAGTGGCGCTTCCTGCCCGAAGGCGTCATGAACGGCGTCCTGGAGCCCCTCCTCCAAGGTAACGCAGAGGGTTACTACTTCTGGCTGCAATTATAACGATTATCTTCACGGTGGATTAATATGTGGATTATTGTCTGGATGAATGGATGAGTTTTTCTGTCTCTAAAATGTGGATCAGTGTCCCAAAGCCCAAGATGACGTCCTCAAATGTCTTGTTTTGTCCACCACTCAAAGATCTTCAGTTTCCTGTCCCAGAGAGAAGACACTAGAACATGTTCACATTTAACATGCTGATATCACACTAGTTTACCTGTTTTATCATAAAAAAAATCAAATCAAACTTATTAATGGATTATCAGAATAGTTGAAAATGTATTTAATAGTTGACAAAAATGTCGGAAAAATCGAAACTATTAAACAATGTGTCACTTTCATGAAGATATATTTCCTCAGTTTTGTGATTTTTAGATAAAGATTTTCAGTCAAATTTGAAAGTAGTATTAATGAGATGTTTCCCTGTTGGTTCAGAGGGTTACGCCGACTCCAACAGCGGCGAGTCGGACTCAGACGTGTCGGATGTCCCGGAGCTTGACTCGGACATCGAACAGGAAGCTCAGACCAGCTACGAACGTCAGGTCTGTCTGTCTATCTGCCTGCCTGCCTACCTGCCTGCTTACCTGCCTGCCTGTCTTTCTGACTGTCCTTTCTCTCTCTCTGCAGGTGTACAAGGAGGACCTTCCTCAGCTCAGGAAGAAGCTGATTGGTTCCCTGAAGCGTCAGAAAGCTCCGGAGGAGGGGCTTCGTCTGCAGTTTGTTCACGGGTAAGAACAGACCCCAATCTTTCTCCAAAACTATCGGAGCTAAAAACAAAGCAGCAACGTCCTCCAACGGACTCCTGCTGCAGGACTCTGTTTTTCTGTATGAAGTGACCTTTATTGTGGCAGTCTTGCTTCCTGTTTCCTGCAGGTACCGGGGCTTTGACTGCCGGAACAACCTGTTCTACAGTCAGAGCGGCGAGGTGGTGTACCACGTGGCGGCCGTGGCCGTCGTCTACAGCCGCCTGCAGCACAGTCAGAGGTTTTATCTCGGCCACGACGACGACATCCTCAGCCTCACCGTGCACCCGCTCAAAGACTACGTGGCCTCCGCTCAGGTACGCCCCCCCCCCGGCCAATCAGAGCGCAGCGTGTTGGCATCAGACTGCGTGAGAGTGACTCTAATTGGCTGTCTGTGTGTTCAGGTTGGCAGAGACCCGGCCGTCCACGTCTGGGACATCCAGACTCTGAAGTGTCTGTCGCTGCTGAAGGGACACCACAGCAGAGGGGTGTGTGCTCTAGAGTTCACAGGTACGTTGCTATGGTAATCCAAATCCAAATCAGTATTCGAATGCCTCATTTTATTATAACATCTCTGCCGTCTGTCAGCTAGGGGTGGGATTCACCAGAGGCCTCAAAATACGATATCATCACGATATTATTGTGATTTTGAACATATTGCAATATTCTGCGATATATGGCAATTTATTCAAATTTATTACCTTTTTTCCAGTTTCAAATGATGTCCCCAAAAAGAAACTTCTGTTCATCTCACTTCAATTGTATTGTTGCAAAATGGGATTGTCCAGCGGACAAACTGACCAACACATATATCATAATAGATCAATCATTGGCTTTGTGTATTGATACAGTATTGTCACGGAAAGTATGGTGATACTATGCCGTATCGATTTTTTTCCCCCACCCCTACTGTCAGCAGTAGTAGAGTGCACAGCAGTGACAGAAAGAAGTTACAGTTACTAAATTTAAAGGGTAACTTTGTTTGTGTGTCTAAGTGTCTGATGGGAACAACAATCTTTGAAATGTGTCCAGTATCGAGCGTGAACTCTGTAACCGGCACCCTTGAACCCAGCTGTAATGTAACCCTACAGGAAAAATGTTCAGCAGCAGTCAGCGTCCACTAAAAGTTCTGTTTTTGCTGCTGACAGACTCAGATTATTATTCTAAGTGTCTGACAACATTATGGAAAGGATCTCTATAGAGATAGACCTTTTAGTTAAAGAGTAAGTTAGTTTAACATGAAACAGCCCCGAAATCACCATTGCCAAACCCACCAGACTCCATGTAAATAATCAGGACTTTTAGCGTGTATAGAGCCAGCATATCTCCACCAGACTCCATGTAAATAATCAGGACTTTTAGCGTTTATAGAGCCAGCATATTTCCACCAGACTCCATGTAAATAATCAGAACTTTTAGCGTGTATAGAGCCAGCATATCTCCTCCAGACTCCATGTAAATAATCAGGACTTTTAGCGTGTATAGAGCCAGCATATCTCCTCCAGACTCCATGTAAATAATCAGGACTTTTAGCGTGTATAGAGCCAGCATATCTCCACATGTAAATGGGTGAGTTAAGGGTTTATTTCAACCAAACCAGAGTGGTGATTGTTGGAACAGTGGAAAGACAAACCAAGACCAAAACATGGGAAAATAGGGTCAAGGTTGAAAAAAACCAAAGTTACCTTTTAAGTTAAAGTAAGCTAAACTAAAATTGTTTCCATGTTGGCTTCATGGGAAGAAATGGGCAGAAGTCTGTAGACTGATCAACGCAGCTGATGTAGCGCCTCTATACCGCAAACCATCATCTGTAAACTATAATTTACCTTTTATGAACACTCAGGCACCATTTTTTATCCCTGAATCAGCGTGTGTTCACAGATTCAGTTTATAAAGAAGTGAGGGTCACATTAAGAAGATTTTTTTGTGTGTGAGGTTTTTTAAATGCATCTTCTAATGTCAAAGTTTCTGTATCTCATCTTTTTCATCTTGTCTCTCTTGTATATCTTGCATCTTGTATTTCATTCTCTTTCTGTCTCAGCGGACGGAAAGAGTTTGATCTCAGTGGGAATCGATGAATTTCACTCCATCGTCATCTGGGACTGGAAGAAAGGAGAGAGGCTGGCCAAGGCCAGGTACACCTGTTTACCCTTTTACCTTTTTACGCGTTAACCTGTTTATCTGTTCACCTTTCCAACCTTTTCACCTTCCTGTTGGAAGACAGATAGAGCTGTGTATCATCTGCGTAACAGTAAAATATTGGAGCTGAGAGAGACAGACAGTCAGGAAGTCAGACAGTTTTGAGAGACGGACTAACATATTGTTTTGAGTCTGAACGTGAGATTTCTCATTGATAATAATAAAATCTGAAACTTTGAGCAGACTTTAAGCTGGTTTCTGTTCCTTTAGGGGTCACAAAGAGAAAACATTTGTGGTGAAGAGCAACCCCTTCAGGATGGACAAACTGGTGACTGTCGGCATCAAACACATCAAGTTCTGGCAACATTCAGGTAAACTTAGTTTCCTCTTCCTCACTTGAAGCACTTGTTCATACTCCAGTTAGTGCTGTGGATGAAGAGGATGTTCAGAAGTTATCAGTTAAACAACAAGAAGATTCTACTGATTGGTCAACTAAATGTCTTATATCTACTTTTCTTATCATTTATCTGTTTATATATATTCTTTTTCTAGAACGTAACCCTTACCTGTTACCCCTGGGGATCAATAAAGTATTCCTAATTTAAAAAGTGTAAAGAAAACGTGTCACAAAAAGTGTAAAAACAATGCTTCAAAAGCATAAGAATTAACAGTGAAAAAATGCATTAAAAAATTCCAAAAGCAGCAAAAAAATTGCAAATTACACAGACACAGAATATATTTAGGTGAAAACATTCTGGTGAAGAGAATCTATTTAAAAAATCAGCGGAATAAACGATACATACAAATCAAATATTGTTCCCCTCCTCTATTGTACGGTTGTAGAACTATTTTTGGATGAGTGAGTGATGGTCCCGCTGTGGTCCTGCAGGTGGCGGTCTGACGTTTAAACGGGGGATTTTCGGGAACCTGGGGAAACAGGAGACGATGATGTCGGCGTGTTACGGCAGGTCAGAGGACCTGGTGTTCTCCGGAGCGACTAACGGAGACGTTTACATCTGGAGAGACACCACGCTCATCAAGACCGTCAAGGCCCACGACGGGCCCGTGTTCGCCATGTGCTCCCTGGACAAGGTAATGTTGTTGTGAATTATAGATCTGATGGCTCTGACCCAAACGCCCTTTTCAAATACTTTTTGCTGTTTCTCTTCAAAGTATGACAAAATCCCAAAAAATCTTAGAAAAATCCACAAGAGTCAGAATCAGATGTAAAAATAGTTTAATGTGCTTGATAAGAGTTCAATACATATAAACCCTTAGTAAGTTCCGGACAGCTTACTGAAGATTTCTTTGTCTGGTGTCGCCTTATATCTGCCAAAAGTGACTTTCTCCCAAAAGAAATCCCCCAATAACAGTTTTCAGGACACGCTGCTTAAAAATCCAATTGGATACTTCTGAGTCTAAGGACCTCCTTCTTAGAGAAGTCCCTTGTTGATGTCATATTGCTGACTCCGCTCTCTTTTAGCTGACTTTGCATCTCCCTCGCCAACTGCTGGAGGCTTTGGCCCTGTGCCAGTCTCTGACTCTGTAGCTGGCAACTCCATGTGCAGTGATGTGACTATGGGGAGGAGAACCTGGGACTCATCTCTGACAGACACAAGACGTCACCTGTCTATACCTCAAAGGCACACATCATATGCTTGCCCCTAATTTAATTATAAACCAGATTTAAACACATTTTGACACAACAGTAACAGGTGCAACACCTGGAACAGCTGGAACAATCTGTGACAACAATAATTTTGCATGAAAAATTACTTTAACAATTAACCAATTTTTAAAGTAGTTGGAGATTTATTTCTCTGATGATCGACTAATCGTTGCAGCTCTGTTTAAAAGCAGCTGTGTTTCTCCTTCTTTTCCTTTGGTTGAGCATCTCTACCGCAGCCCTGCAAACTGTCGGCTGCTTGGTTTGTGTATAGTAACCATAGCAACGCCGTAAACTGTCACAAACTGCCGTAAAAACCCTGGTTGAGACGCAGATTCTGAATGCGCTGTGAACATGTCCAAAGAATGCTTCTAAAACCAGAATAATACCGAAATATCACACAAGTCTTCATCTGAAAATGATACCTTCAAAGAATTATTTATTCTGAATATCCAAACAGAATATGCTGTTTACATGACTTGTACACACTCCTAGTGGAAGTACGAGACAAGAACATCTCTGTACTTACAGGTGCACTTTTTAATATGTCCCCTTTACAGTACAGTATTGTTTTTTACGAGTTCAAAACTGTACCTTTTGGCTAATTTAAGGGTACAAAATGAAAGAGAAGGGTACACAATTGTCTCCTGGGACAAGCATTTGTACCCTTTTAGGCACACAACGGTACTTCTGTTTCTGAGTGTGTATCACATTCAGAGTATTGTCGTATTCAGAGTGAGAGTGTGAGCAGGGTGTGCACGTGAAGGTGCTGAGTGCTGTTTGTGTGTGCAGGGCTTTGTGACGGGGGGGAAGGACGGCATCGTGGAGCTCTGGGACGACATGTTCGAGAGATGTCTGAAGACGTACGCCATCAAGAGAGCAGCGCTGTCTCCGTCCTCTAAAGGTCTCACCCTCCTTTCTTACTGATTACTCTTCATGAGAGCAGTACTAACTGTGTAACCCTAACCCAACTACTTGGTGCACATCCCAATATCACTGAAGTGTGAGAGACAAAACCAAATGGTATACCACAGGTATATAGATAATATCATTAGTAACAGCTGGTCTGAGCTGCTGTTGGACATGTCCTGCAGAGAGAGGACAACATGGCCTACAGTAAAGAGTGGGACGTCCGGCCTATCCCATAACTGAAACAATATATACTGTATATGTCCGTCTGAAGTCTGTCTCTATGTCTGTGTCTCTGTGTCTTTGTGTATTTATGTGTCTGTGTCTCTGTCTCTGACTCTGTGTCTTTGTGTATTTATGTATCTGTGTCTCTATGTCTGTGTCTCTGTGGCTCTGTGTCTGTCTCTGTGTCACTGTCTCTGTGTCTTTGTTTATTTATGTCTCTGTGTCTCTATGTCTCCGTGTCTCTGACTGTCTTTTTGTCTCTGTGTCTCTTGTGTCTTTGTGTATTTATGTCTCTGTGTCTCTGACTCTGTTTCTCTATGTCTGTGTCTCTGTGTCTCTATGTCTGTGTCTCTGTGTCTCTATGTCTGTGTCTCTGTGTCTCTGACTCTGTCTTTGTGTATTTATGTCTCTGACTCTGTGCCTCTGTGTTTCTATGCCTCTGTGTTTCTATGCCTCTGTGTCTCTGACTCTGTCTCTGTGTATTTATGTCTCTGTGTCTCTGACTCTGTGTCTCTGTGTCTCTGTGACTTTGTGTATTTATGTCTCTGACTCTGTGCCTCTGTGTTTCTATGCCTCTGTGTCTCTGACTCTGTCTCTGTGTATTTATGTCTCTGTGTCTCTGACTCTGTGTCTCTGTGTCTCTGTGACTTTGTGTATTTATGTCTCTGACTCTGTGTCTCTGTGTATTTATGTCTCTGTGTCTCTGACTCTGTGTCTCTGTGTCTCTGTGTATTTATGTCTCTGTGTCTCTGTGTATTTATGTCTCTGTGTCTCTGACTCTGTGTCTCTGTGTATTTATGTCTCTGTGTCTCTGACTCTGTGTCTCTGTGTCTCTGTGTCTTTGTGTATTTATGTCTCTGACTCTGTGTCTCTGTGTGTCTGTGTGTCTGTGTCTCTGAATCTGTCTGTGTCTCTGTGTATTTCTGTGTCTCTGTGTCTCTGTGTCTGTGTCTCTGTGTCTCTGTCTGTCTCTGTGTCTGTGTCTCTGTGTGTGTCTGTGTATGTCTCTGTGTCTCGTGTCTCTGTGTCTCTGTAGTCTCTGTGTCTGTGTCTGTGTCTCTGTGTTTCTGTCTCTGTGTCTCTGTGTCTGTATATGTCTCTGTGTCTCTGACTCTGTGTCTCTGTGTATTTATGTCTCTGTGTCTCTGACTCTGTGTCTCTGTGTATTTATGTCTCTGTGTCTCTGACTCTGTGTCTCTGTGTCTCTGTGTCTTTGTGTATTTATGTCTCTGACTCTGTGTCTCTGTGTATTTATGTGTCTGTGTCTCTGAATCTGTCTCTCTGTGTATTTATGTCTCTGTGTCTCTGTCTCTGTGTCTCTGAGTCTCTGACTCTGTGTCTCTGTGTATTTATGTCTCTGTGTCTCTGACTCTGTGTCTCTGTCTCTGTGTCTCTGAGTCTCTGACTCTGTGTCTCTGTGTCTCTGTGTCTCTGTGTATTTATGTCTCTGTGTCTCTGAGTCTCTGACTCTGTGTCTCTGTGTCTCTGTGTCTCTGTGTCTCTGTGTATTTATGTCTCTGTGTCTCTGACTCTGTGTCTCTGTGTATTTATGTGTTTCTGTATGTGGTGTTTCAGGTCTGCTGCTGGAGGACAACCCGTCCATCCGAGCCATCACGCTGGGACACGGTCACATCCTGCTGGGGACCAAGAACGGAGAAATCCTCGAGATCGACAAGAGCGGTCCCATGACGCTGCTGGTCCAGGTCAGACCCCGTCCCGCCAGGGTCCTCTTCTCACCAGAGGAGTCTCTCTCGCTAACGTTGTTGTTGTTGTTGTTGTGTGTTGTGTTCAGGGACACATGGAGGGGGAGGTGTCCTCTTCTCACCAGAAGAGTCTCTCTCACTGACGTTGTTGTTTTTGTTGTTGTTGTGTGTTGTGTTCAGGGACACATGGAGGGGGAGGTGTCCTCTTCTCACCGGAGGAGTCTCTCTCACTGACGTTGTTGTGTGTTGTGTTCAGGGACACATGGAGGGGGAGATGTCCTCTTCTCACCAGAGGAGTCTCTCTCGCTGACGTTGTTGTTGTTGTTGTTGTTGTGTGTTGTGTTCAGGGACACATGGAGGGGGAGGTGTCCTCTTCTCACCGGAGGAGTCTCTCTCGCTGACGTTGTTGTGTGTTGTGTTCAGGGACACATGGAGGGGGAGATGTCCTCTTCTCACCAGAGGAGTCTCTCTCGCTGACGTTGTTGTTGTTGTTGTTGTTGTGTGTTGTGTTCAGGGACACATGGAGGGGGAGATGTCCTCTTCTCACCAGAGGAGTCTCTCTCGCTGACGTTGTTGTTGTTGTTGTTGTTGTTGTGTGTTGTGTTCAGGGACACATGGAGGGGGAGGTGTCCTCTTCTCACCGGAGGAGTCTCTCTCACTGACGTTGTTGTTGTTGTTGTTGTTGTTGTTGTTGTTGTTGTGTGTTGTGTTCAGGGACACATGGAGGGGGAGGTGTCCTCTTCTCACCGGAGGAGTCTCTCTCGCTGACGTTGTTGTTGTTGTTGTGTGTTGTGTTCAGGGACACATGGAGGGGGGGGTGTCCTCTTCTCACCGGAGGAGTCTCTCTCACTGACGTTGTTGTTGTTGTGTGTTGTGTTCAGGGACACATGGAGGGGGAGGTGTCCTCTTCTCACCGGAGGAGTCTCTCTCGCTGATGTTGTTGTGTGTTGTGTTCAGGGACACATGGAAGGGGGGGTGTCCTCTTCTCACCGGAGGAGTCTCTCTTTCTAACGTTGTTGTTGTTGTGTGTTGTGTTCAGGGACACATGGAGGGGGAGGTGTCCTCTTCTCACCGGAGGAGTCTCTTTTTCTAACGTTGTTGTTGTTGTTGTGTGTTGTGTTCAGGGACACATGGAGGGGGAGGTGTCCTCTTCTCACCGGAGGAGTCTCTTTTTCTAACGTTGTTGTTGTTGTTGTGTGTTGTGTTCAGGGACACATGGAGGGGGAGGTGTGGGGGTTGGCGGCCCACCCTCTACTTCCTGTCTGCGCCACCGTCAGCGACGACAAAACTCTGAGGATCTGGGAGCTGTCAGCCAATCACCGCATGGTCGCTGTCCGCAAGCTCAAGAAGGGTGAAAACAGGAAGCTGGAACTGTGTGTGTGCGTGTGTGTGTGTGTGTGTAAACTGTGTGTTTTTGTGTGTAAACTGTGTGTGTGTGTGTGTGTGTGTGTGTCTCTGTGTGTGTGTGTGTGTGTGTGTGTGTGTGTGTGTCTGTGTGTTTTTGTGTGTGTTTGTGTTTGTGTGTGTGTGTGTGTGTGTATCTCTGTGTGTCTCTGTGTGTGTGTGTGTGTGTGTTTTTGTGTGTAAACTGTGTGTGTGTGTGTGTGTGTGTCTCTGTGTGTTTTTGTATGTAAACTGTGTGTGTGTGTGTGTTTATGTGTATAAACTGTGTGTGTGTGTGTGTGTGTGTGTGTGTGTGTGTCTCTGTGTGTCTCTGTGTGTTTTTGTATGTAAACTGTGTGTGTGTTTATGTGTGTAAACTGTGTGTGTGTGTTTATGTGTATAAACTGTGTGTGTGTGTGTGTGTGTGTGTGTGTGTGTGTGTTTCTGTGTGTAAACTGTGTGTGTGTGTGTGTGTTTCTGTGTGTAAACTGTGTGTGTGTGTGTGTGTGTGTGTGTGTGTGTGTGTGTGTGTGTGTGTTTCTGTGTGTAAACTGTGTGTGTGTGTGTGTTTGTGTGTGTTTCTGTGTGTAAACTGTGTGTATGTGTGTGTGTGTGTGTGTTTCTGTGTGTAAACTGTGTGTGTGTGTGTGTGTGTGTGTGTGTGTGTGTGTTTCTGTGTGTAAACTGTGTGTGTGTGTGTGTGTCTAAACTGTGTGTGTGTGTGTGTGTGTGTGTGTGTGTGTGTGTGTTTCTGTGTGTAAACTGTGTGTGTGTGTGTTTCTGTGTGTAAACTGTGTGTGTGTGTGTTTCTGTGTGTAAACTGTGTGTGTGTGTGTTTCTGTGTGTAAACTGTGTGTGTGTGTGTGTGTGTGTGTGTGTGTGTGTGTTTATGTGTATAAACTGTGTGTGTGTGTGTGTGTGTGTGTGTGTGTGTTTCTGTGTGTAAACTGTGTGTGTGTGTGTGTGTGTTTGTGTGTGTGTTTCTGTGTGTAAACTGTGTGTGTGTGTCCTGTCAGGCGGCCGGTGCTGTGCCTTCTCCCCTGACGGTAAAGCTCTGGCGGTGGGTCTGAACGACGGCTGCTTCCTGGTGGTGAACGCCGACACGCTGGAGGACATGGTCACCTTCCACCACCGCCGGGAACTCATCTCCGACATCTGCTTCTCCCGAGGTACCTGAACGCAGCACGCTGAGCATAACCAGGACTTTAAAGTCACTTTAAAGCCACATAATGAAAAAGTAAGGGACAAAAAGACCAGAGTGCAACTATAATGTGTGTGTTTCAGACGCAGGGAAGTACCTGGCCGTGGCGTCCCATGATTCCTTCGTGGACATCTACAACGTGCTGACCAGTAAGAGGGTGGGCATCTGTAAAGGAGCCGGCAGCTACATTACACACATCGACTGGGACTCTCGAGGTGAACACCTGTGCTACTGCTAACAAGCTAACTGTTAGCAGTAGAGGCTAATGGAGTCACCAAAACTATACATTTACACATAAAAACTGCAAGATTAATGTCTGCAACAGAATCATATTTAGCTGCAGAAACAGTGATGACTTCATGCTTTCTTTAAGACACTTTGCTAACACGGGACAGGCCCCTGATCCCAAAAGAGACTCAAAATGACAACTTGGAGGCACAAAATGAACAAAAAGGGACATCATGACCAAAAAGAGACACCAAACAACTACGGAGGCACAAAAAAACCCAAAAAAGTACTCAAAATGACCACAAAGAGAAGCCAAATGACCCCAGAGAGTGTGCAGTGTTGATGAAATGCTCTGACTGTGGGTGAATCTTGATGCAGTGTGTCTTTGTGTCTTTGTGTCTTTGTGTCTTTGTGTCTTTGTGTGTTTGTGTGTTTGTGTGTTTGTGTGTTTGTGTGTTTGTGTGTTTGTGTGTTTGTGTCTTTGGACAGGTAAACTGCTGCAGGTGAACACCGGTGCTAAAGAGCAGCTGTTCTTCGAGGCTCCGCGAGGACGCAAACAGAACATCAGCATGGCCGAGGTCAGTCTGCCGCCAGCGGACTTCACACATCTGACTGTGTGATTCCAGTATAAGAAGCTGGACTGTGTGTGTGTGTGTGTGTGTGTGTGTGTGTGTGTGTGTGTGTGTGTGTGTGTGTGTGTGTGTTTGTGATTCCAGTATAAGAAGCTGGACTGTGGGTGTGTGTGTGTGTGTGTGTGTGTGTGTGATTCCAGTATAAGAAGCTGGACTGTGTGTGTGTGTGTGTGTGTGTGTGTGTGTTTCCAGTATAAGAAGCTGGACTGTGTGTGTGTGTGTGTGTGTGTGTGTGTTTCCAGTATAAGCTGGACTGTGTGTGTGTGTGTGTGTGTGTGTGTGTGTGTATTCCAGTATAAGAAGCTGGACTGTGTGTGTGTGTGTGTGTGTGTGTGTGTGTGTGTGTGTGTGTGTGTGTGTGTGTGTGTGTGTGTGTTTCCAGTATAAGAAGCTGGACTGTGTGTGTGTGTGTGTGTGTGTGTGTTTCTAGTATAGGAGTTGGACTGTGTGTGTGTGTGTGTGTGTGTGTGTGTTTCCAGTATAAGTTGGACTGTGTGTGTGTGTGTGTGTGTGTGTTTCCAGTATAAGAAGCTGGACTGTGTGTGTGTGTGTGTGTGTGTTTCAGTATAAGAAGTTGGACTGTGTGTGTGTGTGTGTGTGTGTTTCCAGTATAAGAAGCTGGACTGTGTGTGTGTGTGTGTGTGTTTCTAGTATAAGAAGTTGGACTGTGTGTGTGTGTGTGTGTGTGTGTGTTTCTAGTATAAGAAGTTGGACTGTGTGTGTGTGTGTGTGTGTGTGTTTCTAGTATAAGAAGCTGGACTGTGTGTGTGTGTGTGTGTGTTTCCAGTATAAGAAGCTGGACGTGTGTGTGTGTGTGTGTGTGTGTTTCTAGTATAAGAAGTTGGACTGTGTGTGTGTGTGTGTGTGTTTCCAGTATAAGAAGCTGGACTGTGTGTGTGTGTGTGTGTGTGTGTTTCCAGTATAAGAAGTTGGACTGTGTGTGTGTGTGTGTGTGTGTGTTTCTAGTATAAGAAGCTGGACTGTGTGTGTGTGTGTTTCTAGTATAAGAAGTTGGACTGTGTGTGTGTGTGTTTCTAGTATAAGAAGTTGGACTGTGTGTGTGTGTGTGTGTGTGTGTTTCTAGTATAAGAAGCTGGACTGTGTGTGTGTGTGTGTGTGTGTGTGTTTCTAGTATAAGAAGCTGGACTGTGTGTGTGTGTGTGTGTGTGTGTGTAGTAAGCTGGACTGTGTGTGTGTGTGTGTGTGTGTGTGTGTTTCTAGTATAAGAAGTTGGACTGTGTGTGTGTGTGTGTGTGTTTCTAGTATAAGAAGTTGGACTGTGTGTGTGTGTGTGTGTGTGTGTGTTTCTAGTATAAGAAGCTGGACTGTGTGTGTGTGTGTGTGTGTGTGTTTCTAGTATAAGAAGCTGGACTGTGTGTGTGTGTGTTTCCAGTATAAGAAGCTGGACTGTGTGTGTGTGTGTGTGTGTGTGTGTTTCTAGTATAAGAAGCTGGACTGTGTGTGTGTGTGTTTCCAGTATAAGAAGCTGGACTGTGTGTGTGTGTGTGTGTGTGTGTTTCTAGTATAAGAAGTTGGACTGTGTGTGTGTGTGTGTTTCCAGTATAAGAAGCTGGACTGTGTGTGTGTGTGTGTGTGTGTGTGTGTTTCCAGTATAAGAAGCTGGACTGTGTGTGTGTGTGTGTGTGTGTGTGTGTTTCCAGTATAAGAAGCTGGACTGTGTGTGTGTGTGTGTGTATTTAGTATATAAGAAGCTGGAAGCTGGTATAGTAAGATGGCGCCGATACAAGGCGACACGCTAAGAGCCTCTCTCACGCCACGCTTATTGTTAGTTTTAATTTTACTTATAAGTTGGATAATACAGCCTACGTCCTCCCTCATTACTTATGACCGCCAGACTTTATTGGACATCAGACAAAATGATCCAAAATTGTCTACAACATCTATGATACCTGTGGATATCATTAAAACATTAACATTAAAAAGGAGGGGGTGTGTGCTTTCTGGTGAATAACTCGTGGTGCACTGACGTGGATGTGATCTCCCACTCCTGTTCGCCGGTCCTCGAACGTCTTACTATTAAATGTCGGCCGTTTTACTCACCTAGAGAATTTCCATCAGTCCTACTCACTGTGGTATACGTCCCCCCCCCAAGCCAATGCTAAGGCAGCCCTGGAGGAGCTCTGCGACGCGGTTAACAGGTGTGAGAGGCTGCACCCGCAAGCCTTCTCCGTCATAGCCGGTGACTTCAATCACTGCAATCTAAAGTCAGTGTTACCCAAATACTACCAACACGTCAGCTGTGCCACCAGAGGAAACAAAACTCTCGATCACTGCTATTCAACCATCAAGGGAGCTTATAAATCGGTCTCCCGGCCTCACTTTGGGAAATCAGATCATTCCTCCGTACTGCTGCTCCCTGTGTACAAGCAGGAGATAAGGAGGGAGAAACCCATTGTGAGGACAGCACAGCGTTGGACTGCTGAAGGTGAGCTCATGTTGCAGGGTTGTTTTGAATCTACTGACTGGTCAGTTTTTAGTGATTCTGCCACCTTGCATGAGTACACCGAGGCAGTTACTGACTATGTTAAATTCTGTGTGGACAGCTGTATTCCCACGTGTACCTTTCGTGTTTACCCAAACGAAAAAACGTGGCTAAACAGAGATGTACGCGTGAAATTGTATGAGAGGACAGTGGCTTTTAAAGAGATACGAGCTCAGGAATGCAATTAAGTCTGCTAAAAAACAACACCGGGACAAGATAGAGCGATATTGTTCTGAAGGGGACTCTAGGCGCGTTTGGCGAGGCCTACAAGCGGTTACTAGCTATAAGGCCAAACCTAGTGGCGTCACAACAACTACTGCTTCCTTCCCAGATGACTTGAACATTTTTTATGCTCGCTTTGAATGCCCTGCTGAGACACTGGCGCTGAGACCATCTCCTTCTGGGCATGCGCATGTCAGAGCACTTCCAATTGGGAACTCACACAGACACATCATCTCCAACTGGAAATCTGTTCAGCAGGCAGGCACATCAGGTCTCAGTCACTGATACACGTAAAGTTTTTAAATCTGTGAAAATAGGGAAGGCTGCTGGGCCGGATGGCATTACTCCACGAGTTTTAAAGACATGTTATAGTCAACTTGCCTCTGTTTTCACTGACATTTTTAACTTGTCACTCTCTTTTTGTGTGGTTCCAAATTGTTTTAAAAAATCAATCATAATTCCTGTGCCTAAAAAAACGACTGCCATCTGTATGAATGACTTTAGACCTGTAGCGTTGACTTCTGTGATTATGAAGTGTTTTGAAAAGCTTGTGAAGACACATATCAACAATAGCATACCTGCCTTAACTGATCCATTACAATTTGCGTATAGATCAAATAGAGCTGTGGATGACGCTGTATTCCTGGCGTTACATACTGCACTCCAACATCTAGAGGGCAGGGATAAGTATGTCAGGATGCTATTTGTTGATTATAGCAGTGCCTTTAATACTATTAGACCTTCCATTTTAATATCTAAGCTGTTAGACCTGGGCCTCTGCAAATTTATTTGCAGTTGGATACAGGACTTTCTAACAGGCCGTCCCCAGACAGTTAGAGTTGGCACTACATACTCAGCCTCTATAGTGCTAAACACTGGAGCACCTCAAGGCTGCTGTCTCAGTCCTCTATTATACAGTCTGTATACCTATGATTGTATTGCTAAACATCCCACTAATAGTATCGTAAAATTTGCAGACGATACTACTGTGATAGGACTTATTGACACCAATAATGAAACTGCCTACAGAGATGAAGCAAATTGATCATGTGGTGCCAAAGAAATAATTTGTCTCTCAATGTGGGGAAAACTAGGTCATCATAGATTTTAGGAAGAACAAATCTACACATACACCTGTCTTTATTAACAACTCTCCAGTTGAAATTGTTAACACCTTTAGATTCTTAGGCGTCCACATTTCAGACACCCTCACATGGTCCTTCCATATCAGCTGTGCCATTAAGAAGGCACATCAGAGGCTTTACTTTTTGCGGTGTCTTAAGAAATACGGTATGTCTCTTAACGTTCTACTGAACTTCTACCGCTGTACAATTGAGAGTATACTGACAGGTAATATTGTAGTGTGGTTTGGTAGGGCTACTTCACGTGACCTTAATCTACTGACAAAAGTGGTCAGGACTGCACCTAAAATCATCGGGGTTCCACTTGAATCGCTCCAACAAATTTACTGGAAACGCAGCACTAAAAAGGCACAAGGTCTTATACAGGATTCTAGTCATCCTGCACACTATCTCTTCTCCCACCTTCCATCAGGGAGACGTCTACAGAGCATCCAAACGCGCACAACACGTTTTAGGGATAGTTCTTACCCACAGGTAATAAGGTTATTGAACAATAGCACAACAGGAAGGAGGGCTGTGGTCTGAACTTAGTCACTTATATATATTATGTTGGATATTTTGTAATGTTTTTAATAATATTATGTTTTTAAAATTGTTATTATTGACTGGTGCTGAGGGAGTGCTAAGGCACATTGTATAGTATAGTATAAGAAGCTGGACTGTGTGTGTGTGTGTGTGTGTGTTTCCAGTATAAGAAGCTGGACTGTGTGTGTGTGTGTGTGTGTGTCTGTGTTTCCAGTATAGAAGCTGGACTGTGTGTGTGTGTGTGTGTGTTTCCAGTATAAGAAGCTGGACTGTGTGTGTGTGTGTGTGTGTTTCCAGTATAAGAAGCTGGACTGTGTGTGTGTGTGTGTGTGTGTGTGTTTCCAGTATAAGAAGCTGGACTGTGTGTGTGTGTGTGTGTGTTTCCAGTATAAGCTGGACTGTGTGTGTGTGTGTGTGTTTCCAGTATAAGAAGCTGGACTGTGTGTGTGTGTGTGTATGTGTGTTTCCAGTATAAGAGCTGGACTGTGTGTGTGTGTGTGTGTGTGTGTGTGTTTCCGGTGTAAGAGCTGGAGTGTGTGTGTGTGTGTGTGTGTGTTTCCAGTATAAGTTGGACTGTGTGTGTGTGTGTGTGTGTGTGTGTGTTTCCAGTATAGAAGCTGGACTGTGTGTGTGTGTGTGTGTTTCCAGTATAAGAAGCTGGACTGTGTGTGTGTGTGTGTGTGTGTGTGTGTTTCCAGTATAAGAAGTTGGACTGTGTGTGTGTGTGTGTATGTGTGTTTCCAGTATAAGAAGTTGGACTGTGTGTGTGTGTGTGTGTGTGTGTGTGTGTTTCCAGTATAAGAAGTTGGACTGTGTGTGTGTGTGTGTATGTGTGTTTCCAGTATAAGAAGCTGGACTGTGTGTGTGTGTGTGTGTGTTTCCAGTATAAGAAGCTGGACTGTGTGTGTGTGTGTATGTGTGTTTCCAGTATAAGAAGCTGGACTGTGTGTGTGTGTGTGTGTGTGTTTCCAGTATAAGAAGTTGGACTGTGTGTGTGTGTGTGTGTGTGTGTGTTTCCAGTATAAGAAGTTGGACTGTGTGTGTGTGTGTGTGTGTGTGTGTGTTTCCAGTATAAGAAGCTGGACTGTGTGTGTGTGTGTGTGTGTGTTTCCAGTATAAGAAGCTGGACTGTGTGTGTGTGTGTGTGTGTGTGTGTGTGTGTTTCCAGTATAAGAAGTTGGACTGTGTGTGTGTGTGTGTGTGTGTGTTTCCAGTATAAAGTTGGACTGTGTGTGTGTGTGTGTGTGTGTGTGTTTCCAGTATAAGAAGTTGGACTGTGTGTGTGTGTGTGTGTGTGTTTCCAGTATAAGAGTTGGACTGTGTGTGTGTGTGTGTGTGTTTCCAGTATAAGCTGGACTGTGTGTGTGTGTGTGTGTGTGTGTTTCCAGTATAAGAGCTGGACTGTGTGTGTGTGTGTGTGTGTGTGTTTCCAGTATAAGAGCTGGACTGTGTGTGTGTGTGTGTGTGTGTGTTTCCAGTATAAGATTGGACTGTGTGTGTGTGTGTGTGTGTGTTTCCAGTATAAGTTGGACTGTGTGTGTGTGTGTGTGTGTGTGTTTCCAGTATAAGAAGTTGGACTGTGTGTGTGTGTGTGTGTGTGTGTGTGTTTCCAGTATAAGAAGCTGGACTGTGTGTGTGTGTGTGTTTTCCAGTATAAGCTGGACTGTGTGTGTGTGTGTTTTTCCAGTATAGAGTTGGACTGTGTGTGTGTGTGTGTATGTGTGTTTCCAGTATAAGTTGGACTGTGTGTGTGTGTGTGTGTGTGTGTGTTTCCAGTATAAGAGTTGGACTGTGTGTGTGTGTGTGTGTGTGTGTGTGTTTCCAGTATAAGAAGCTGGACTGTGTGTGTGTGTGTGTGTGTGTGTGTTTCCAGTATAAGAAGCTGGACTGTGTGTGTGTGTGTGTGTGTGTTTCCAGTATAAGAAGTTGGACTGTGTGTGTGTGTGTGTGTGTGTGTTTCCAGTATAAGAAGTTGGACTGTGTGTGTGTGTGTGTGTGTGTGTGTGTTTCCAGTATAAGTTGGACTGTGTGTGTGTGTGTGTATGTGTGTTTCCAGTATAAGTTGGACTGTGTGTGTGTGTGTGTGTGTGTGTTTCCAGTATAAGAGTTGGACTGTGTGTGTGTGTGTGTGTGTGTGTGTGTTTCCAGTATAAGAAGTTGGACTGTGTGTGTGTGTGTGTGTTTCCAGTATAAGCTGGACTGTGTGTGTGTGTGTGTGTGTTTCCAGTATAAGAAGCTGGACTGTGTGTGTGTGTGTGTGTGTGTGTTTCTAGTATAAGAGTTGGACTGTGTGTGTGTGTGTGTGTGTGTGTGTTTCCAGTATAAGAAGCTGGACTGTGTGTGTGTGTGTGTGTGTGTTTCCAGTATAAGAAGTTGGACTGTGTGTGTGTGTGTGTGTGTGTGTGTTTCCAGTATAAGAAGTTGGACTGTGTGTGTGTGTGTGTGTGTGTGTTTCCAGTATAAGAAGTTGGACTGTGTGTGTGTGTGTGTGTTTCCAGTATAAGAAGCTGGACTGTGTGTGTGTGTGTGTTTTTCCAGTATAAGAAGCTGGACTGTGTGTGTGTGTGTGTTTTTCCAGTATAAGAAGTTGGACTGTGTGTGTGTGTGTTTTTCCAGTATAAGAAGTTGGACTGTGTGTGTGTGTGTGTGTGTTTCCAGTTTGAGAAGCTGGAGTGGGCGAGCTGGACGTCTGTCCTGGGTCCGAGCTGTGAGGGAATATGGCCGACGCTCAGCTTCGTCAACACCGCCTCGCTCACCAGAGACGGCACGCTGCTCGCCACCGGAGACGACTTCGGCTTCCTCAAACTCTTCAGCTTCCCCTCCAGGGTCAGACGCCTCTTACTCAAACTTTACAACCAGGCATGCACCGAATCCAGGCTTCTGATTGGGCTGAATATTGGGCTTTTTGATGTGGTTCTGGTTTCTGCTGAATCTTAGAGTTTGTTCCCAGGGAACCGAAACCTAATCTGTCACTCGGCGCGCTACGCTGGTCGCCGTAGTGACGGCGCCGTTGATTACAGGAAGGTGTTTACGTAAGTGGAACGTTCAATGCAGTAGGCTGTGAGAAAGTGGACATGGATCTGGTGAGCAGTAGGCTGTGAGGAAGTGGACATGGATCTGGTGAACAGTAGGCTGTGAGGAAGTGGACATGGATCTGGTGAACAGTAGGCTGTGAGGAAGTGGACATGGATCTGGTGAGCAGTAGGCTGTGAGGAAGTGGACATGGATCTGGTGAGCAGTAGGCTGTGAGGAAGTGGACATGGATCTGGTGAGCAGTAGGCTGTGAGGAAGTGGACATGGATCTGGTGAGCAGTAGGCTGTGAGGAAGTGGACATGGATCTGGTGAGCAGTAGGCTGTGAGAAAGTGGACATGGATCTGGTGAGCAGTAGGCTGTGAGGAAGTGGACATGGATCTGGTGAACAGTAGGCTGTGAGGAAAGTGGACATGGATCTGGTGAACAGTAGGCTGTGAGGAAGTGGACATGGATCTGGTGAGCAGTAGGCTGTGAGGAAGTGGACATGGATCTGGTGAGCAGTAGGCTGTGAGGAAGTGGACATGGATCTGGTGAGCAGTAGGCTGTGAGGAAGTGGACATGGATCTGGTGAGCAGTAGGCTGTGAGGAAAGTGGACATGGATCTGGTGAGCAGTAGGCTGTGAGGAAGTGGACATGGATCTGGTGAGCAGTAGGCTGTGAGAAAGTGGACATGGATCTGGTGAGCAGTAGGCTGTGAGGAAGTGGACATGGATCTGGTGAGCAGTAGGCTGTGAGGAAGTGGACATGGATCTGGTGAGCAGTAGGCTGTGAGGAAGTGGACATGGATCTGGTGAGCAGTAGGCTGTGAGGAAGTGGACATGGATCTGGTGAGCAGTAGGCTGTGAGGAAGTGGACATGGATCTGGTGAGCAGAAGGCTGTGAGGAAGTGGACATGGATCTGGTGAGCAGTAGGCTGTGAGGAAGTGGACATGGATCTGGTGAGCAGTAGGCTGTGAGGAAGTGGACATGGATCTGGTGAGCAGAAAAAGTTGTTGTTTGGCAGTACTTTCAGTCAAAAGAAGGCCATTCAAGTCCAGCTACATGTTCAATCTCATCAATGCTGATTGGTCTGGTGGTGGCGAGGACCCTAAACTATACACAACATGGCCGCTGTTACAACATCTGGTCTGAAACATCTGGAAGAATACGAGTTGTACATGAAGGAATCTCCAGACAGCAGCCAGAATGCAGCAACTTCAGGTACAGCAAAGGAAGGACAGTCCCTGTTGACTTCATTCATGTGTTTACTGGGTTCATGGACTGAGGATGGGAGGAGGAGTCAGCACAATCTCAACCAGGGGGTTCAGGATTGAGCAGAAACCCCCAAAAGTCTGGATTCGGTGCATCTGTATTTAAAACCAATAAAAAAACAGCAACTTATGGACCACCTAAAGCCCAAAATACCCCTGAAATGTTTTCCTCTTCTCAGTCTGACTCGTCTGTGTTCTCCATACCGGTCCGTCCTCAGGGCCAGTTTGCGAGGTTTAAGAAGTACGTGGGCCACAGCACCAACGTGACCAACGTGCGCTGGTCCAACGACGACACGGTGCTGCTGTCAGTGGGCGGGGCCGACACGGCGCTGATGATCTGGAGCCGAGAGCCGCCGGGTCACAAGGAGAGCAAAGCCGTGGACAGCGAGGAGTCGGACGACGACACCGAGGAGGACGGAGGTAACCACGCAGAGACTCACCACCCAACGTGGCAGCAGGACTCCACGTAAACATACACGCCACTTTCCTAAAGCCGAGTGGCGAGTTATCTGGACGCATTTTCAGCTCTCCACGTGTATGTCTACGCCAGGGGTGGCCAACCAGTTCAGCATAAAGAGCCACAAAGAAATACGCACCATAGCAAAAAGCCACACAACACATGCAGGTCCACATTACAACAGCAACAGGGACTTCCAGATCTAATGAAAGTCATAATACATAGCAGTTTTCATAGTTTTTTTTTTTTCTTACTTAGATTGACTCAGTGGGAAACCTGACAGTTTTTGTTATCCACAATCCTTTTTAGGTCTGGTTGTACTCAGTTGTAGCCACTCTTTCACTCATTTGTCACTAGAGGGGCTTTAAAAAAATCAGCAGTAAAAGGGTTAATGAGGAAGGTGATCTGAACCGCTTTTTTTCCTCAGGTTGCAGAATCTGTCCTTAAACAAAACTCTGCTGCATTATTTTTTATTTTAAAATAATTGGCAAATGTATTGGCAAATGCATCATTCAAATGCTTTTTTTTTTTTTTTAACTTATCTGAAATGTTTCAAAAAGTAAAAAAAAAAAAAAGAAAGAACACCAATAACACAGCCCCCAGTAAGAGCCTCAAAGGAGCAGACAAAGAGCCGCATACGGCTGAAGAGCCACAGGTTCACCACCCCTGGTCTACACTGTATACAGCTGATGTAAACATACCCGCCACGTGCGTTTAGGAAAAGAACACCGGGAAAGGCTTTAGTATTTTATTTTTATTTTTATTTTACCTTTATTTAACCAGGAAGAGACTCATTGAGATAAAAAATCTCTTTTTCAAGAGTGTCCTGGCCAAGACAGGCAGCAGTACAACCACACACACAGTACATACAAACACACAATACATAAAAACACCAAGAACATAAAACAGCTGAAACAGCAAATCTTTCAAACTCAATCACAATCCGTAACACAAAAAACCCACAAAAACATGGGAAAAAACGGCAATCACACGCTTAGGGAAACAATAAACGGTTGGGTTTAGGAAAGAAACATCGGGGGAAGGCTTAAAATACAATAACAAAAAAATAAAATACGTCTGAAAATCGCCACATGTTGTACCTGATCCCGGCTCTCCTGGTGTAAGTCCTGTTTTACCCATAAGCCACCACAACCAACCTTCATACTAGCATATACTCGCTAGGGTGTAAATTCACTTGTGATGTAGGT
>CM046788.1:43967408-44027408 GCA_025617405.1 Perca schrenkii
AATCTGTAGTTGCAGCTCTAGTTTCTCCATATAACCACAGTTAGATCACCGTGTTGTTCTCATGCACGACTGCTTTCTGTCCATCGCACTTCTTTCTTTTCTTTTCTCTCCGCTGCTTCCTCATCCTCATCCCCAGGTGACATCACTGACCTGCCAGGTAAGTCTCTGCTGTCATCATCCATCATCCAATCACATGGTTCTGTTCCCGTTCACGCTGTGTAACGTGTGTGTGTGTGTGTGTGTGTGTGTGTGTGTGTGTGTGTGTGTGTGTGTGTGTGTGTGTGTGTGTGTGTGTGTGTGTGTGTGTGTGTGTGTGTGTGTGTGTGTGTGTGTGTGTGTGGCTGCTGTGTAGAGACGGAGGTTTCCGGTGAGTAATGACTGTCTGTAGTCTGTCAGACGCCGTGTTCACGCTCTAACAAGGAGTCGCATGAAAACACAGATTCTTTTCACTCAAATCCTTCCGTGCTAATCCAAAGAAAACTGGACTTGTCTAACCCAATAGAGAGGCGAAGTCCCGCCCCTTCCTGTTCCCATTAACCCTCCTTTTGTCCTTGGGGTCTTGACCCCTTTTTCAAAGTTTCTACACACAAAATATGGGTTTCTTTTAACCAAATTGCCCCCCAAAAGAACATGGTTGGTTCAATACAACATCCTTCGCAATATCATTGAATTCCGGATGTTATATTTTACAGCATTTGAAAAAAAACTAAACTCTGACAAAAGTCTTCTCGGATTTTAACTTAATTGTCAAAATATTTAATAATTTTTGCTTTTTAACTCAAAAATTAGGTATAAAATCATATAAATGAGGTTTATTGGCCATGAATTTTGAAAAAAAACTTTTGGTAATAAGTTGTTTTAAGTAGTGATAGACCGATTTTATCGGCTGGCCGATATATCGGGCCGATATTTTTGATTTTCCGTGTATCGGCATCCGCCGATACGCAGCTGCTGCGTTCGCCGATAGTTTTTTCCCGGCATTACAGACAGGCGTCCACAGGCAGCTCTGTGTAGCTGGAGACACTGCACCCGTCCATATGATGCACACTGCACACATAATCTGGGTGATATGAGTGTAAGATGATTGCAGAAGTGACTCTGATCTGTGTTTTTGGGTGTATATACTGGCGGTAGCTAAGGGGAAAAGTGTAGAAAAAGTTGAATAAAGCAAGAAAAAAAATATTAAAGAAACATTAAAAAAAACATTTCAGAAAAAAGTGTTTTCAGTTTTCACCGGGAGGACAACAGGAGGGTTAACAGCAGGGTTGGTAATGTTGGAAGCTAGTAAGATGTGAAGGAAGCATCAGCTCGGGGCTCCGCCCCACACCGCTGCTTCAGGGCAAAGCGGAGAAACAACTTCACATCCCAGCACCAACTTTCCTGAGTTTCTCCTCCGTTCGGCAGCTGACCTGCAGAAACTCTGAGCTGTGGCTCGTACAGCGGAGAGGCAGTGATTGGTGGGCAGATCACAGATCTTTTTCACTCCTTTTTCAGAGCCCAGAAGTTATTTATTGCTGTTGGCGTGTAAAGAGCATTTCTAACAATATATGAAAAATAGAGATGGTCTGATACCATGTACTGCTTCCTGGTACTGAGTACTAGAGGTGTCCCAATACCGATACCAGTATCAGAAAAGATGCATTTTTCCACTTATTTGTACATTTTTGTGATGTTTTGGCCACTTTTATCCACATTTTTAAAAAGCATTTGTCGCTTTTTGACTCTCAGGATTTCATTCCTAGACAAAAACGGCAAAAAACGGCGACAAAAACATAGAAAAAGGCGATTCTTTTTTCCTGAAAAAGGCAAAAATAACGTCTTTTTACTGCACGAAGGGCTAAAAAAAGGTAAACCTTTGTAACTTAATCAGTTGTAAAGTTAAGCAGAATAACCGAGCACTCAACTAGAATGTTTGTTGCTTAAAAGTTCAAAGTAAGTTAATTAAATGTTGTTTCGTTATCGCCAATCGTTTGGGCCTGTGAGCTGGACTAAATCAGATGCAGACGTTTAGTTTAGATCATCTCGTCAAAAACAACTTCCAGTGGAGGAAGATTGGAAAACTTTTTGTGTTTTCAAATGTCTCCATTTCAGAGCGAGCACGGCAGTAGAGAAACTAGAGCAAGTTGGACTGAGAACAAAGCCTTGCTTAGCGCCTCTTAGCATGGAAAACTAGCCGTGTTAGCTGGGTGTCCGCCCGGGTTCTAACTGTATGTGGTGTCTGTAATGTTCGTGGTAAGACTGGGATTCAGAGGCTCTTACAGAGGCTAACCCTGGATCTGTTGTACGATGCAGAGGTTTGAATGTTTTATTATCTGTTTTATTAACCCTCCACAGCCATGATCACATAGGACTTTCTATCCAACAATTTGGTCAAGAGCGGGACATCTAGTGGACGTAATAATTCTATGTTTACTTTAGATATTCATGGTCCCTAGAGGAGGAATCTAGAGCTGCAAAGATTACAGTTTTTCTCAATCGATTTGGCACATTTACATAAACAAACTCAATCAAAAGAATTAGCTCATGTTTCAAATGTAAGTAAATCTATCAAAATAACAGGTTTCATTCAGGGCTTGACCTTAGCTCCCGCCTACCCGCCAAATGCTGGTAAAATCTGGCAGTGGGGGGTATCGCAGTAACTCTTACTAGCCACTTCTGCTGGTGGCACATAGGCCTACAGTTATATATAAGTATATAGTGTTATTGGAACACGGGTCGCTGGAGTACTGAGCCACAGAAGCCTGACACAGAAGCACAGCTGTAATTTACTGTGCATCACCTGATCCCCCACACCAGACCAGCAACCGCTGTCAGGCTCTGCTTCTCCCGAACCACAAGATCCCTTAAAATATCCCCCAGAGCAGACCGAGTCCAGGACAGAACAACAACAACAAAAGTCGTATGCGGGACAGTATCAAGACAATAATTTTGAGTTATTATTTGTTGATCTAAAAGCAAAAACAGTGTCACAACACCCAGGATTTGTAAGTATAGCCATTCCCCTTGATATCATATGATCTCATCTAAAGAAAACAGATGTGTGTGATTGGTTATCAGGTGGCCAGTGTTTCACTTTCTCTCCAATATTATTACAAACATAATAAAGACACCTGGACTCTGCCATATTTGGCAAGACCAGTGGAAGAGACCGAGACAAGTCCAAATACCAGCGAGTACAAGACAAGTCCGAGACCATAGAAAAACCGTCTTGAGTCCAATGTCGGGCTCGAGTACTACAGCCCTGTCCCAATCTACTGTACAATATGTGCAAGAAAAAGTAAAAACTTAATAAATAAACTTGGTTAAAAACCAAGTATGCTGCAAATGTATCAACCTCATGGGTCATCCAATCTCCTCTCTGTCTGGCCACAACATTTCATCAACATCACACCTCTCAAAATCTCATATGATTGACATTCCTGTAATCTTAAGTTATGTATGCTGTTTTAGTGTATCATGTAAATTACTATCAGTGGGAGCGTGCACTCAAGCTTGACACTGCTGTTTACAGAACGTTAATATCGTTATAGTTATTGTTCTTGGTGTGGACGGGCCGTCTAGTCTTTCCAGTAGTTTTGCTTCAGCAGTTTTTTGACATGTGGTTTGGGATTGATTTGTTTTGCGATTACCCATCGGCCCCAAACACGACTCGTCTTGATTTGCGCTGACTTCAGAATGAAGGATTATCTGTGTGATCATGGCCAAAGGTGTTAATGGAGTTTGCTGTGAATGTAAAAAAAAGAAGCATTCATTTCCCAATTTCCTGATGATGTGATTTCCCCAAAACTCTGAATCCGAAACGCAGTCGCGTACCAGTTTTGCTCTGTTGAATCAGCATGTCAGTACCAGTCCCCTTCTTCTCGTGACCAATATGGGGAAGTAGTGAATGATCCTATAGTAGATACCGTCTAATCTCTGTTCCCTAACATCTTCTCCCTAAACTCCTAAATCTCAGCCTGGTCTCCCCGACACTCCTTACATCCTGTGGTTTCATTTCTCCTTTTGTTCAAAGGTTCTTTACCTTCCTAGTCCCTTGTTTCCTTCATTCCTTGGTGGCATGCCTCCTTTGGTTCCATGGTCCCTTGGCTACCTAAAAGCCTTTGGTACCTGGAACCACAGTTCCTAGGTTCTTTGGTCCTTTGGTTCCTCAGTTTCTTTGATATCTTCATGACTTACAACCTTTGTTCCACTGTTACTAGGATGCTAGGGTACATGGTTCCGTGGTCCTTTGGTTCCTTGGCTACATTTTTGCCTTTGGACTTGGAAACACAGTTCCTTGGTTCCTTGATACTGGGTTTCTTAGGTTTTTTAGGTTTCTTGGTTCTATGGTTCCTTGGTTTCTAGGATGCTAGGGTCCTTTGTTGTTTAAACCCTAGTTCCTTGGTTCCTTTGTTCTTAGTTTCTTGGAGTTCTGGGCTACCTTATTTCCTCAGTTCCCTGATTCTACAGTTCTATTGAACCTCAGTTCCTTGGTCCCCTGATACTGTGTTTCTTATAACCTTGGTTCCACAGTTTCTAGGATGCTAGGGTTCTTGGTTGCTCAATACCTTAGTTTCTTGGTCGACTAGTCCTTGATTCATAGGCTACCTTAGTGGCTTAGGTCCATACTTCCCTGATCCTTGGGTCCCATGGTTCCTTGGCTACCTTAATGCCTTTGGTACTTGGAACCATAGTTCCTTAGTTCTTTCTTTCTTAGTTGCTTGTAAAGTAATGCTTTTTCTCGATGCTTTCATTGTTTTTTTTTTCCAACTTCTATTCGGCCGCGTTCGACGCTTTCTTTGACTCGTTCTTCAATTGTTTTTTTCTGTCACTTTTTTTAAGCTTTCTGTATTTATTTCCATAGCTTTTTTTTCTCTTAAGCTTTTTCTGATGCTTCTGATTCTTTTGTTAATTTAATTGCTTTTTTTGTCGCTTTTGACATTTTTGTTCCGAAGAATTTTAATGCTTTTTTCAACGTTTTTTCACGGGGGGTTTTCTACACTTTTCCCAAAGCTTTTTCTGATGCTTTTGATGCCGTTGTTCCTCAGTTCTTTGCTTCCTATATTCCTGTTCTCCTCTCCCAGGCCTTGCTCCATCCATCCACGTGTGGGACGCCATGACCAAGCAGACGCTGTCAATCCTGCGCTGCTCCCACGCTAAGGGGGTCGGCTACGTCAACTTCAGCGCCACGGGAAAGCTGCTGCTGTCTGTGGGCGTGGAGCCTGAACACACCATCACCGTGTGGAGGTGGCAGGAAGGTACAAAAGTCCATCTCATATTCCCAAAATCACCCGTTTGATTATAGAGTTTCCACGCCATTATAAGTCTTAGGTTACAGCACATAAGCCAAATAAATGTGGAAAAAAAGTTAGAAAAAAAGCAGCAATACTTTCCTCAGATCTAATGATTGTAGTTGGACTTCTTTATTCATTTTTGTCTTTAAGCTTTTTGAGTATTATTTATTTATTATCTGCTCTATCTTTTCCAACGTTTTTTAGATACAGATGTGGTGATAATAACGGTCCAAAATTATGTGACATTGCAATTTTTTGTATTGAAAAACATCACATTTTTTTGAGGAAAAGCCGCTAAACCCCCCGCAAAATATGTGCACCTAAGTCTGTGACAACCAGAGGGGAAACATTAAGGAATGTGCATCATGTAATCATGTAGGCGGCAGTGGTGCAATGTAACTAAGTACCGGTACATTCAAATGTTGAGGTACTTGTACTTTACTTGAGTCTTTTCTTTTCTCTACTTCTACTCTGCTACATTTATACTCTGCCCACAATCTTTCCCTAATCCTAACGACCCGACCCAGAGCGTCAAAAAGTGATGGCGAGAGTCCCGACCAAGTGCGTCTAAATATGACGCTAAAGGAAACTTTGAGTTTGCATCAATAACAAACTCCAAAGTATCTGCTCGGAGTGTGATCTTTGACCTTTGATCCAGGCACCAAGGTGACGTGTAAAGGCGGCCACGCCGAGCGGATCTTCGTGGTGGAGTTCAGACCGGACTCAGACACCCAGTTTGTGTCGGTAGGAATCAAACACATCAAGTTCTGGACGCTGGTCGGAGGCTCGCTCGTCTACAAGAAAGGAGTGATCGGCTCGGTGGAGGACGGCCGCATGCAGACCATGCTGTCTGTGGCCTTCGGGGCGGTAAGACACATCTCACCTTTCAAAATAAAACCCAGCAGACCATGCTGTCTGTGGCCTTAGGGGCCTCACCTTTCAAAATAAAATATATAGATATGTTCAAACCTTTGATGAATTTGTAGTAAGTCATTTAAGTTAGTTATTCGCTGTCTTCAACGTTTTTTTCGTCGCTCTACACCTTTTTCTGCTTTTGGCGTTTTTTTGCCGCTTTTTTAAATGCTTTTGAGGCTTTTAAAAAATGCTTTTTCCAACACTTTCAATTTGTTTTTTGGAAGCTTTTGATGCTTTCTTTGACTCTTCAACAATTTTTCAATGCTCTTTTTCAATGTTTTTTCAACACTTTCTACACTTTTTTTTAACATTTTCGATGCTTGCTTTGATTGGTCCTTTGGTTCTTTGATTCCTGGGCCACCTTAAGCCCTTAGCTCTCTGGTTCTACAGTACTAGAGAACCTTTTTAAATTATTAAAATGTGTTAAACCTCTGGCTGAATGTTTCTGCAGAACAACCTGACGTTCACCGGCGCTATAAACGGAGACGTGTACGTGTGGCGGGAGCACTTCCTGGTGCGGGTGGTTGCCAAGGCGCACAGCGGCCCGGTGTTCACCATGTACACCACGCTGAGGGACGGACTCATCGTCACCGGGGGGAAGGAACGCCCGTGAGTACTCGAACATCCACAGGCTTTATCCCAGCTAGAGTTTGGAAAAGGGATGAACTCCAGAAACTAGAAGCCAATCATACTCTAAAGGCCAGCAAACAGTGATGGAAGCTAGCTGCAGCTAACATTAGCCTTGAATTAAACGTGATGGCTTCATACCACTGTAGACCAGCGGTTATTAAAGGTCCGCATCTGGTTTTTATTCCAGGTCAGAGGTCTGGAACGATTGGCCATAATTAGCTTCTGTTTTCCCTCCTATATAAGACCCCCGGCTCTCCCCTCAACCTCCAGCCTGCCAGTCTGTTTCCTCAGAGGAAGCCGTCCCTTTCAGCTCAACATTAGATCATATTGCAAAAACGCAGCAAAAATGTTTTCCTTTTTAAACCTAAATGCACAGCGTGAATGTAGCCCAACTCTGAAAATAAAGCGTGATGTCAGTTGTTGGTGTGTTTGACAGGACTAAAGAGGGCGGCGCCGTGAAGCTTTGGGATCAGGAGATGAAGCGCTGCCGAGCGTTTCAGCTGGAGACGGGCCAGCCGGTGGAGAACGTCCGCTCCGTCTGCAGAGGGAAGGTACCAGACCTGTCAGATTATTAACATATAAACTCTGCAGAGGGAAGGTACCAGACCTGTCAGATTATTAACATATAAACTCTGCAGAGGGAAGGTACCAGACCTGTCAGATTATAAACATATAAACTCTCCAGAGGGAAGGTACCAGACCTGTCAGATTATAAACCTATAAACTCTCCAGAGGGAAGGTACCAGACCTGTCAGATTATAAACCTATAAACTCTCCAGAGGGAAGGTACCAGACCTGTCAGATTATAAACCTATAAACTCTCCAGAGGGAAGGTACCAGACCTGTCAGATTATAAACCTATAAACTCTCCAGAGGGAAGGTACCAGACCTGTCAGATTATAAACCTATAAACTCTCCAGAGGGAAGGTACCAGACCTAGCACATGTCTGGTACAGCCTTTCATACGACCACCATATCAGATGAAGTTGCTCTGAACTTCGTATGCATGCGGTAGTGTCCACATAAGCACTAAGGGCCTGCACTGGGCAGACAGCCTGCTAGACTCAGCCTTCCTCCCAGAAGGAACACCCACAGCCAGTGATTTTAGAGCTTTCAGAAGCTTTTTAATCCGGCCTGGAACGAGGTCTTCTGTGTGATCGTAGTCCTTCCAGAAGATTTTAAATCCGGCCATGTTCCACCAAAATAAGTTCCTTCCCGAGACTATTTAGCAGAGGCACCGTGGCTCCATCCGGTGCTTAGCACCGCCCAAGACGATTGTGATTGGTTTAAAGAAATGTAAATTAACCAGAGCTCATTTTGCTCCCATCCAGCAATGCTTTTTGGACTAGTCAGACGTGGCAAAGTGAGACTATAACTTTTCTGACTCGTGTTTTTTCTCCGCAGGGTAAAATCCTGGTGGGAACCAAAGACGGAGAGATCATCGAGGTGGGAGAGAAGAACGCTGCGTCCAACACCATGATCAACGGACACACTCAGGGAGGGATCTGGGGGCTGGCCACTCATCCGTTTAAAGACGTCTTCATCTCCGCCAGCGATGATGGGACCATCCGGATATGGGACCTGGCTGATAAGGTACTAAACATTTAAACCATCTGCTCATGTTACAACATAGCTTTATTTATACAGCAGCTTTAAAAACAGAGTTTGCAAAGTGCTTTGACAGACAAAGCAAAGCAGAAACAGGATATCCATCTAAATATAAAATGTGTGCACAGCATACAGATGGACATCTACTTTACCTAATGAATCTTTATTTACACTGAGAAACTCTCAGAATAATGAACGAAGCTCCGCCTCCAACGCTGCGTCCAGCTCAGATTAAACATCCGGGTTAAAACCAGAGAGAAGACGAGCTGCTGCGTTCTGAACATGAGCGACTTTGTCATTAGTCACATTAAAACGTTCTGTTTTTCTGTCAGAAACTTCTGAACAAGGTGAGTTTGGGTCATCCTGCCAAGTGCACATCTTACAGTCCCAACGGAGAGATGGTTTCCATCGGTACGGAGAACGGAGAGTTCATCGTCCTGCTGGTCAACTCGCTCACCGTCTGGGGCAAGAAGAGAGACCGCAGCGTCGCCATCCAGGACATACGGTACGAATCAGGACATACGGTATGAAAACAGACTCTATAACAGGACATACGGTACGAATCAGGACATACGGTATGAAAAGAGACTCTATAACAGGACATACGGTACGAATCAGGACATACGGTATGAAAACAGACTCTATAACAGGACATACGGTACAAATCAGGACATACGGTATGAAAACAGACTCTATAACAGGACATACGGTACGAATCAGGACATACGGTATGAAAACAGACTCTATAACAGGACATACGGTACAAATCAGGACATACGGTATGAAAACAGACTATATAACAGGACATACGGTACGAATCAGGACATACGGTATGAAAAGAGACTCTATAACAGGACATACGATATGAATCAGACTATATAACAGGACATACGGTACGAATCAGGACATACGGTATGAAAAGAGACTCTATAACAGGACATACGATATGAATCAGACTCTATAACAGGACATACGATATGAATCAGACTATATAACAGGACATACGG
The DNA here is from genome assembly GCA_025617405.1 of Perca schrenkii. NCBI lineage: Eukaryota > Metazoa > Chordata > Actinopteri > Perciformes > Percidae > Perca > Perca schrenkii. The sequence continues at coordinate 43,976,842 of CM046788.1, forward strand.
TACGAATCAGGACATATGGTATGAAAAGAGACTCTATAACAGTTTAAAATGAGCTACTTTTACTTGAGATTATTTTTGTACCAGTAATTTAACTTTTACTTAAGTGTTATCAAGGTAATAGTACTTTTACTGAAGTAGAATATTGTTGTACTCTTTCCAGCTCTGCTTCTGCGTTGTACCTCAACATCTTTCTGGGTTTTCTTGGGTTCAGGTTCAGTCCAGACAACCGGTTCTTGGCGGTGGGTTCGGTTGACAGCGCTGTGGACTTCTACGACCTTTCTCTGGGCCCGTCCCTGAACAGGATCGGCTACTGCAAGGACATCCCCGGCTCCGTCATCCAGATTGACTTCTCAGCCGACAGTAAACACATCCAGGTTAGAAAGAATAGAAACGTGACTCTCAACTAATATTCTTCTCATTAATATATTTGCAGAACGGTGGCTCCTGATGACCACAGGGGTCTTTAAAAGTCTTAAAAAGTCTTAAATCTGCAAAAGGATTGTGTTCTAGGTCTGAAATACTTTTAAACAGGTCTTAAATGTTCCTACGTCCATGTAACGCTAACAATAATGATCTTTTTTTTTTTTTTCTGTGGTGTTGTAGTTCTTTCTTTCGCTCGTCCAAATTGTTATTATTTACTTTGCAAGTGCTTTTGTGACTCTGCATTTTGTTGTTCCCTTATGTCGTGATAAAGGTCTTAAAAATGTCTAAATTGTACTTGTTGAAACCAGCAGAAACCCTGTATATGAGTTGTAAAAAGAAATATAGATTCCAATATGAAAATGTATATTCTAATGATGTGGGAGGGGAAACAAGTGTTTTCTCTGGTGGTCCACTGCTCGCTAAATGTTCAGCTCGCTCTGTCCAAATCATCAGCTCAGTTCGATCGTTTGTCCATTTAAAATGGAAATCGTGACAGCCCTAATCCTGACTCCAGTGTACCGGGTCAGTTTGTTCTGGGGTAGCCTAAATGTTGGTTTGGTGACTGACAGAAGTCTTGGAGCTGTGACCTCTTCATACATCAGTAAACTCACTAAAAATGAAAAGTCCTTCCTGATTTCCTGTGTAAAACATGAAATGTTCTTTATTTTCTTTGTAAAACATGGTCACATTCAGCCCCGACAAAACATTTCAGCCTGTTTATTTAAATTGAAACGGGGGGGATATAGAACACTCTGCTGTGAGCTCTCTGCCTTTTTATTACCACGCGTTTACAGACATGTCTCTGCTGATTGGCTATCACCTGGGAAACAGACAATAAACCAGAGACAACAGAACTCAAAGCACGTTGCACTCCATTCAGAGGCAGCATGTCCTTCAACACGACAATATCAACACGGTGCACACCGTTTAGAGATTGGACATGCCCCATGAAAAGTCCTGTGTATTGATGTCCTGAGTGTAAAACATGAAGTGTATTATTTCCTGTAGGTTTCCAGCAGCAGCTACACCCGGCAGGTGCATGAAGTTCCCTCGGGGAAGATGGTCTCGGAGCAGTCAGTGTTTGAGAGAATCACCTGGGCGACCTGGACCAGGTGAGGCTGTTTATCACACCACGCTGTCGGAAACACCCCCACACTTTAGGGAACCTGTTAGCGGGTCATAAACACACACAGCTGATGGATCACCTGTATACCTTGTCTTGTTGCTCAGCATCCTGGGAGACGAGGTTCTGGGCGTTTGGCCACGTAACTCGGAGAAGGCCGACGTTAACTGCGCTTGTGTGTCCCACGCCGGCCTGAACCTGGTGACCGGAGACGACTTCGGACTCATTAAACTCTTTGACTTCCCGTGCTCCGAGAAATTTGTGAGTTTGTGTGAGTTTGTGTGTGTGTGTGTGTGTGTGTGTGTGTGTGTGTGTGTGTGTGTGTGTGTGTGTGTGTGTGTGTGTGTGTTAATATTATATGAATTTGCCATGTGTCCCCATAGGGTTGGTAAAAGTCAGGTTTGACATTTATTTGTGAAATCTTAACATTTTAAGTGATTTTCAGCATCCCACAATCAAAAAAGATTTTTTGGTGTTGAAGCCTTGTCTCTAGCTCATTTAGAAAGCGTCCCCATCAGTACTCACCTTGTCATGTGTCCCGACCATGTAGCAAAAACGTGTGTGTGTTCTTGTTTAACTACATTCATGGGGTCCAAAAAAAACGGCAATACAGTATACTTGTGGGGTCCGGACAGCTTTGTGGGGCCAAAATGCTGGACCCCACAAGTTTAAAGGGCTGTTTGAAGGTTAAGACTTGGTTTTAGGATTAGGATTAGGGTTAAAATTAGGTTATGGTTAGGGTTAGGTTAAGGGTTAAGGTTAGGCATTTAGTTGTGATGGTTAAGGTGAGGGTAAGGGGCTAGGGAATGCATGAAGTCAATGACGGGTCCCCACAAAGATAGTGCCACGCACTGTGTGTGTGTGTGTGTGTGTGTGTGTGTGTGTGTGTGCTCCGAAAAAATTTGTGAGTCAACTTCAAAAGAAAATGAATTCTTAAAGCCTTCAGATGTGTTTTCTTTCCATGCGTCTTAAACAGATATTATCACCTTTCTGTCTTCATCTCTGTCTTTCTCTTTCTGATCTTTCAGGCGAAACACAAGCGCTACTTCGGCCACTCTGCTCACGTCACAAACGTTCGCTTCTCCTGTGACGATAAATTCGTCATCAGCGCTGGCGGCAGCGACTGCAGGTGAGATTAAACTATATCTCCCAGAATTCATCTGTCTGTCTCTCTGTGAGATTAACCTAAATCTCCCAGAATTCATCTGCCTGGCTGTCTGTGAGATTAAACTACATCTCCCAGAATTCATCTGTCTGTCTCTCTGTGTTTTCTTTTTCCAAACCTGCTCTGGATGTTTAAAGTCTTTATATATGACTTTCAGAATACTGTAAACTACTAGAACATGAAATTCCAACAACGTTAGTGAGAATGTTGAGGTAATATTTCTGTGTTTCTTCCCTGCAGTTTATTTGTTTGGAAAAGTCAGTGAGATCCCCAAAACCCTCCGGACTCTGACCGGGGATGCTCCTGACGCTTCGGCCCTTTGACCTGAAACGTCCTGGGACAGGAAGTCCAAAACGTTTAAACCCTCCAGGAACAGGAAGTCTTAAGCGTTTCCTGTTTCCTGCTGCAGGACGCTGCTGTCGGTATCGTGTGTTATCCTGACGGAGTTCTTCTTGTACATAAATGAGAAACTGAAGAGCAGTGTTTAATATTTCCAAATGTTTGTGTTGCTTAAAGGTGCGGTAGGTAGGATTGTGAAGATCCAGGTCTTAGCCAAAACATTTGAACATCAACAACTTTTCAGTCCCTCCCCCCTTTCCGCTAAAGCCCAAAACGGTCTCCTAAGCCCCTCCCCCCACAAGGGAGAATGAATGCATGTGCATGAGCAGTGATTGACAGTTAGACACCCCCCCCGGCCCTGATTGGTGCATCTGAACAGGGAGCTGTGGATTTTTGCAAATCTCTCTCCAGGCTGTAGGTGGAGCCAGAAGAGCCGGATGTTTCTTTAAATGACCTGCTTCATGTAGTTCTATTGGAACATAGGGTCATTTTCAGCAAATATGACAGTAAGTTAGTTTTATGAGGCTTACCTACTGCACCTTTAAATCTGTCGAAAAAGATCCAGAAACATGAGACGTGTTTTCAGCGTAGCCGTGTTTTCTGTTTGTCAGTACGTGCCTTTTTCACAATTTCTGACCAAACATTTGATACAACTTTATTTGTAATCGTGGTGCTATGAAACGTGATGTTGTTCAGTATCTTGTGCTGTCTGATGAAACAAAGTAGAAACTAATAAAAGGGAAAGATTGACAGCTTCATTCAAAACTGACAGTGTGAAAATAAGAGTTTGTTTTAAAAAAAGAAAATAATTCTACCTCAAAGTACAAATCAAATGAAACTAAATAACTGAATAATATTTAAGGTAGAAACTAAATGTTAAATAGAGTTTATGGTGCAGAAAAGACAGTGTTGTATCTGTTGTTTAAGGAACGTATGCAACGACACAACAATAGTACTCGTGTTTCGTGTCCAACATGTAAACGTCACGCTGTCGTCTGCAGCAACATGTTCAAGTGGAGTTTAGGTGCTAAATGTAAAATCCAGCATGTTGGTTTTTACAGTTTGTGACGTTCAGTTTTGGAGCCGTTGAACACGATGAAACACGACACAAAAACATATTTCTGCTGCACTTATGTATCATAGTTAAACCCAGCCAACCTTTGTTCCTTTGGACTCCACGTTGAGACGAGTATGGACCTTACTTTGTGTCATCCTGTCATTTCTTTACACCTTGTGTTATTAGAGATTTTGAAGAGAGTTTGGTATCATAAAAAAATGAAACTGTATATTTTCCCCCTGAAATGTAGTTGAAATGAAACTAATATGTTGGTGGTTCAGCAGATTTATTTAGTAAAATGAAGGATTAGTTTGCTGTTATTGGGAGATTGTTCTTTAGAGAATCGGAAGAAGTTTTCTGAGCGTGAAGCTCGAGTTCTGTAACAAACTCGTCTTTGTAGGACATTTATAACAAGATGTCCGCTTGTTTACAGCCTAAAGAAACATCCTGTTGTTTGATCTGCTTTTTCTTTTGTCTTGCAAATTCTTCAATTGTTTTACCTCTTAGAAATTCTCCAAAGGAAACAAAGGAAAAGATTGATGTGCAAATCGAGGGGTTGGAAGTAAGGTTGTGTTTTTAAAGGATAAATGTGGTATTTTACTGTTATTGTAGAGCGTAATTACTGTGGCAATAAACTCTTTTCTGACAATAAGCATAAACAATTATTAATGAGTGCAGAATGTAAAAAATATATAGTATATGCAAATGGCAGATGTATAGTCTGAAGGTGCAATATTAAAATTATCAGTCTAGTTATTAAACCGGAATCATCACAGATCATTTGTCCCTGTAACCATTGGTCTCATTAATACGTCCATGTCATTTGTACCGTGAATGCTTGTTATGTTTATACAGAGCCAGCCCTAACCAGCTTGTGTTTTCTTTATCTATTCTTTTCTTTCCTCATCTGGACTGCCAGCTCCCCTAGCATTTGCCTACACTGCCTACACCACGGGCCCGCCCTGTGTGCATCAACTGCTCTCTTTTATTAAAGTTCACTTAAAAGGTTTTGCACGGGGTTAGATAGAGGTCACCCTAAAGAAACATTGTTTTTCCTTTTATCCTTTGTGTCCTGTTGCTCCTAAAATCAAAGAAAATACATTTCAAATTGCACATGCAAGTAGACGGGAGGGAGGAGGGAGGGAGGAGCTGCTGCTTACACTCTACATTACGTTACACACTTTCCCTGGCAATCACATCATAGCCACGCCTTAAAACACCCCCCACTTTATCGCCAATTTTAAAATCAACAAGACCATAATTCACAAAATTAACATAATTCTGTGTTTTAGAAGACTTAAAACTAGCGCTTGAGACCATAAACTCATGATGAAAATTTTTACTGAGACTACTAATAAATCAAGTGAGAAGTGGATCACTTTCTCATAGACTTCTATAGAAACCAACCTCTTTTAGCAACCGCACGTGTCACTCCCTGCTGGTAGTCAGATATAATGCAGGTTTAAGGAGTCTCCCCCTGCAGGAATTCAGATATAATGCAGGTTTAAGGAGTCTCCCCCTGCAGGAATTCAGATATAATGCAGGTTTAAGGAGTACCCCCTGCAGGAATTAAGAGAGAATGCAGGTTCAAGGCACTTCCGCATTTGCAGCACTTCGCCGAACCAGATGCGTTGTCCATTCATTTTAAGTCTATGGTACAATCATAATTAGACACAACAGTTAACTCCAGCCTGGGGGACTGGGAGGTGATTGGCTCTGGTGGTTTTGGACAAATCTACAAAGCCAGGCATCATCAGTGGGGCTTTGATGTGGCCATTAAACTGCCTCTTCAGGACAAGGGGTAAGTGCTTACAAAGGGTTTCCTGTTTATAACTAAATAAAGTTGTGTGAATTACTCATAATGCAAACAAACACACACAGGACCGAGAAGTCTTTGCTGCGTGAGATCGAAATGATGCGTCAAGCCACCAGCCCGTATGTTATGGCCGTCCTAGGGATCTTCATGGGTCAAACACCCTCCTCTGGCAGGTCAGCACAGCTTGGTGTGGTCATGGAGCTCATGGAGAGAGGATCATTGGCCTCCCTACAGGTAACCAGGGCTGGAACAACTACTCATATATTTTACTTAGAGTAATACCACTGTAAAAATACTCTGCTACAAGTTATTAATTAAAAAAGCATAAGAAGTGAAGTATCAACTAAATGGAAGTTGGAAGTAATTTCATTTCAAAACTATTTCAAATGTAAATAATACATTTGGTGTCTGATTTATACAGTTTTCTTGTTCAAATAGTTACTATTGCAGGAAAGAAGAATATTAATATAACAGCATATTCCAAATCTTTGAATAGTAGGCTATACTGTATGTGTAGCTCACTATCTCCACTATTTGTGGATCTGTAACTCTGGAAACAATCTTACAGGAAGCATTGAGGGGAACTCCACCCTGGCCGCTGGTTTTCAGACTGGCTCACCAAGTGGCTCTGGGTATAAACTTCCTCCACAGTCTGCCCCGTCCCGTTCTCCACCAGGACCTGAAGCCCCAAAACGTGCTGCTGGACGACTCTCTCAATGCCAAGGTGAGTCCCAGGCTTTGAGGGGAGTCCAGGTCTCATGCTTACTCTATACTGTTATAATAGTTTGCACACTCTATGAAGACAAAAAGGGAGCCTGTAAAACACATTGTACGCCCACAAGATGGCATTAAGGACTAAAAATCATGGTAGGTGGGTCGAATAAATACAGGACTTTCACTCAGGAGACGGGAGTCATGTCCCATTCTTGTATACATACATCCCGTTCTTGTTCCCCATGTCAGTTAACCATACATTTTTCAAATGGCGCTAAATCAGTCCACAACCGGGGCGTCACAAAATGATGCCAATAGTCCCAACGCTGAAGGACACTTTTTGCAGAAGAAGCAAACACTAAAGGGACCTGTCCAAGCACCCGTATTTGACGTGCTGGGAGTGAGAATGTGTCGAGTTGAGGTGAGGTGAGTCCAACTATATCTACCTGGTACCGCTCAACCTCCCGCACCAGCTCTAGCTTCTTCCCCACCAGAGATGTTATGTTTCATGTTCACAATGTTAATCTGCCTTGTTGGCAATCGGCACACCCAGGCCTCCAGCCCAGGTAACCATCCATGGGGGTCGTGGGTCCACAGGGTAGTGGCGGTGTTAGCACCAATCCTTCGGGCTTTGGCCGACCGGGCTCCGTGGGCAAAGGTGAGGAACGACTTCCCTGACCATCGCTATCCACCACAATGTTCATGTTCTTGAGGCACCTAAGACCCTGAGGCCCAACTTCAGAAATGGAAGATTTAAACATGACCCACTAGGGTTCAATGCCCCCAACTTCCACAGGGATGCCATAACAGATCCTACAGAGGTGTGAGTTAAAGATCTCTCTGAGAGGGGTCCTCCAGATGTTTCCAGTTTACCCGCACTACCTGTTTTTCAATGTCTTTGACTAACTCTCATACCAGCAAACTTGTTGCTTTTTGGCGAAAATCGTCATTTTGAATGGGAAAATGTCAGCCACGTGAATTGTGTAGATCCAAAGAGTTTTTATTTTTGGGAGGGGAGGGGGGGGTCCAAGACCCGGTGCTAATACGGCACCAGTGCCTTAACGACCGCTATCTACCAGACCGAATAGCAAAATGGACGTTAGAGTCAACTGAAACATCGCCGCACTGGATGCTAGTTACGATAACACTACACTCGACAGCAGGTAACGTTAGCCTACCGTTAGCTAGCAGCTGGAGTAAACACGGTTAAAATGCTGACAGCTAAACGGTGTAAAAGTGTGTCTGTATTTCACTGGAGAGGATTCCAACAACAGTCTATAGCTGCTGTTGTCTGAAAAACAACACAGATGTTGCTTTGACTTGAAATTTACCTCGCCAGCCTTGTGCTGCATTCAAAGTAGTGGTAAAATACCCTTTTCCCATCCAGTTCCCATCATTTAACAGGAATTTACTGGTGAAATAAGTTATTGTTATAAGTTATTGTTATTACATTTTTAATAAATCATTTCATTTTGAGCCGACTGCTGTTTTGGGCTCCTTTTTTAATTCTTTAGATCAACTATCATATACATATATATATATATATATATGTACACACATATATACACATGTGTGTGTGTATTGTTTTAGCACCGGGAAAATGTGTTTTCCTTTTTTTTTTTTTCTTGGGGGGGAATGATGTGTCACCTTTTTCAGCCCTTTTGAGTTTGCAAGTATGAACTCTAACTCATGACAGCCAATTTAAAAATCAACCTGCCTGCATATTTATGACGGTTATGTTGTCTAGGTTAATGTCAACTTGTCATAACACAAACATCACACAACAATGCTAACTTAGCATTGAAAGAGTCATAATTTACCAAATAACTCTAAATTACAACAGTCATGAACATTCATAAAGACTCTTTCATGTTCATGACTGGTTTCATGTCAGTCTTCTGCACACCCCTTCAAATAAATTGTTACCAAATAAAGAACCTCTTTTCTCTCTTTGCTAATTCTCTCTGCAGCTTACAGATTTTGGCCTTTCCCAGATTTCCTGCAGTGTAACACTATCCAAGGACATTGAACCACTAGGAGGGACGATTAACTACATTCCACCAGAGGCTTTTGAAAGCACATCATATGAAGCTACCAGAGCCTTTGATATCTACAGGTACAAGAGCATCGAACCAGCACTTGAATTAAAGTATCATATAATAAATAACTGGAGATGGGATTACTCCATGTCTAGCACAGGTTCAGTCTTGACAGGAAGTCAAATAAGCTTTGGCATAGTCCTTTAACAGGTGAGGGAATTGTTTTCAGAGAAGAAGAGTAAAGTGAGGTATCTTCAATCGCCATATTTAAGGTTAGCATTTCCGCTACAACATAGGCCTACTGCCCGACCAACTTCTTCAACTCTGCCCCACTTACTGGTTTTGCACCGAAGTCCAGCTTTTGTTGTTTGGGTGGTGGGGGACCACCTGCTCTCTGCTTCGCTCCACCTGCTGGGACTTGCTCTGTAAGTTTGGCTGCAGCGCTGAGACTCCAGTTGTTCCTTCAAATTTGACGTAGTCGCCACCAGCACATAGTGTACAACGAACCTTAATATTGCCATCTTTAGCTGACACAAACTCTAAATAGTGACTGTAGCTATCCGGCTAGAAAGCGCGCATCTCTCTCGTCCCTCCATTGTTGTTTACGTTTGTCTCGCTGCGTGTTACACGTGAACTGTGCTCATGCTGAAAACGTGACTTGTCGCATACGTGACTCCGCTCCCCGAGACGCAAAAAGAAAGCAAAAAATATATTTTTTACTAAGGAAAATGACAAATAGTAACGCACAGTGACTTGGATGAGTAACTTTAATCTGATTACTGGTTTGGAAATAGTAACGCGTTAGATTACTCGTTACTGAAAAAAGTGCTCTGATTAGAGTAACGCGTTACTAGTAACGCGTAAGTGACTGTTCTGTGAGTGACTATCAATGCTCAAAAAATCTTAGTTTTTCTCATTTGAGTCTTGGGACACATGGTGCAAGAATGGCAGGACTTAGTTTTCTTGGCTCTGAGCTGTAGAGTAATGGCTTGTAAAAGAAAGTCACATGGACTAAAGCAGGGCTATTCAACCATGTTGTTCAGGAGATGTGGACTTTCACGCTCTTATTCTAGTTGCTCCATATTGTATTTGCTACCACAACTCAAAGCTAGGCCTGTAACAATTGTAACATAATTGTATGATCATATTTTTTTACGTGATCACCGTCTTTGTTTAACGTCAATGAATTGCTATTATTAGCTAAGGTCTATGACTGTTGATGGTAATTTTCAATTTTACGTTCATTTAAGGAAACAATTCAATATTTTATGATAATACAGAGGCGTGGTTTATTTTATAGGCTGTGTAGTTGTGTTATTACATTATCTGGGTCACATGACATTGATTTATCCAAAAGATGTATCAGAATCAGAATCAGAATCAGAATCAGAAAAGCTTTATTGCCAAGTATGTTTACACACACGAGGGATGTGTCTTGGTATCGTAAGTGCAAATCGCATTAAAATCATTAAAGCAACATACACAAACACACCGAGTCGCCATATGCGGCGCCATCACAACTCTCTCCTAACCCTCGCAACAGATACAGCATGACATTGGGAGAGGAGAGGGAATAAAAAAGCCGTTCTCAGACTATCCTCATAAAAATAAGAACAGTGTGGGAACAGGGAAAAAACACCTCAGCACATAAGCACACAGTCAGTACATTTGCACTGCTGACATAACACCACATAACAGTACATTTGCACTGCTGCACATAACACAACATAACATTATAACAGGACACGCAGTAGGGGTGGGATCTTGGGTGCATTGGGATGGGGGTGATGGAGTAGAGGTAGTCCAGGACAGGCAAACAGACATCTGGTCCTGCAGCCAAACAAAGGCGCTGGCCCAGACCTGCCCGCCTGACTGGGGGAAGAAGCGGTGAAGGCGCTGGGTAGGGAGGTGGGGTGTAGTTGCAAATCTGTATGTATGTCAAAGTTCGTGTATGTGTAGGCCTGATTAGTCAAGCTACGTCTGGCCCCCGTAATCAGGTTTACTCAGTCCGCACGATTGTCATTGCGATACACAGCCAGTTGCCATGGAGTCAGCCTTGAAACAGGACCCAGTACGAGTCAACAATCAACAGGTGTCAGTGGGAGTCGGGTGGGGAAATGAAGAGTGTGACTCGCTGTAGAGCTCCGAGGGGAGTGAGTATCCAACACCGGCCTTGGCCAAGGCCAGCGCTGTTCGGGAGCCTGAAAGATAAGGTTGGAATTTGTTTTGTCTTGGGGCGAGGAGCCGGCAGGTTAGTCACTCCCGACTTCTCTGAAATGTCCCCTCTGGTCTCCGTAACGATCAAATTTCCTTGCCAAAGCCGTGAGTTTCCCCAAGATCTCGTCCAACTTGTCCAACTTGTCCAGAGCTGACTGTCTCCCCAAGATGGTATCCAGTTTTGGGCCCATGATAATCACAGTATCCAATTTGTGGCTCATGGAGTTCAGAGTCACAATTTGAGTTCCGACAGCTCTGCCCACAGCTTCAACCATGACGGGCAGCCTGGCATTTTGCTCTGTTCCACGTCTTCACTTTAATTTCTCGATAAACCAGGGCAATGCCTGAGCCAATCAGCAAAAGACCTGTTATCATAGTTCCGAATAGGTAGATATCTTTCAATGTCCTCCACGGAAAGAACCGCCAGACACACGACCCGCCACCTCTCCCACGCGTCCCATCGTGTAGCCAGCTGCGAACGTTCCGGCAGGGCAGTCAGGTTCCCCGAACCCGAGCTTCTCGTCGAGAAGATGGTGTCAATTGCGCTGAGAGACCAGTTGATCAAATCCATAATTCGTAGTTTAGGAGCAGTGCAGAGAGAGACTCTATAAGTACAAGTAACAGAGACAACACGAGACAAGATAGCAAGCAGGGTAGGCCTGGTAGGGAGAGGGAGAGAAATGCGACCGCCTTCGTTGAGAGCAGAAAGAGAGAATCATGGGATTCATTCAATTAATTGTAAATTTGGAATTGTTACAGCTCTACTCAATGAAATTTACAACAGCAGGTGGCAGAGTTGTCGCATTTAGCAGGATTTAACCTGAACCTTTACATAAGCATCAGTCCAGACCGTCTATTCAGGTATTGCCAAGGTCTCATTTAACCTCAAGGCCACTCTGACAGCCTTTTTAATTCTTCCTCCAATGTAGATGCAATGCCCGCTTTAGTGATGTTGCGCGTCCCACAGGGAGACCGCCCACAGCTGAATGATATCAAGGGTGATGCTCCCGGGTTGACAGAGTTGACAGGACTGATGAAAAGATGCTGGGATCATAAACCTGAACGAAGGCCCAGAGCCCTTGGTGAGGAAACTACTTAATTTACCTCTGAAACTCTGAATTAACACAGAGTAATTGTTTGTGATGCCGGGCTCTAACGTTACATTCTTTACTCTATGTTGTGTACAACAGAGTGTACAACTGAGACAGAACTGTTCAAGATGCACAAACATGAACTCAATGATGCTGTCCATGAAGTGCTGAAGAAACTGGTGAGGAACAAATCTCTTCATAAACACTCAAGTCACGCTGAGACACTATAACATTTTGACACGATGCAGGAAATCATTGTTTTTATTATTGTGTGTAACTGGCTCTTCTTCTTTCCAGGACGTGATGCCAGCAGGAGATGATGAAGACAACTCTTCAGGTCTGTATTTATATACCACTGTTGCCTGGGTCCAGACCTTTGAATCCGTCCACTCCACCAAGTTAACTGATTATTCGTCTGGAATTGTGACATAAAGCGAACAGACCAACCACGCAGGCATTTAATGCTTGTGTAAATCCTGTTTGCATGTGGGTGGACTCGGGCCAGTGTGTGTAATGTATCAACAGAGTAAAAAATGTAATTTCCCCTTTGGGATTAATAAAATATGATTTATTCTTCTAGTGAATGGGATCAAACAGTTTTTGAGAGATGTAAAGATGTCTGATGGTCCACACTGGATACTGGAAACTCTCTGGTAAGAACTGACAACAAGAGCTCTAAAGCTAGGTTTATGATCGCAGTGCTGTTCCAGCGTGACTGTCGTTTCCAGTGATAAATGTAATGTTTGGCGGTACGTCTGTATTTAACGTGAATGTGTTTATTAATGTTGCCAGGCAGCCTGCTTTCCTTCTCTACTACTTCTTGCTTTTTCACAGATTATGTTGTTTGTACGCCCGCTTGCATTTTGGAGAATACTGCAACGAACAATGCAATGTGCAGAAACGTCTCCGTTCATGCTCGTAGCGTGTGCATCATCTACGGTTGGCCCACGTCACGGCGTCTCGCACTAGTATAACTGAGGCTTTAGGAGTCAGAACAAGTTAGTTTCATAGATTGATTTCATGGAGTACTGTCGTTATATAGTGACAGTTGGAACATATTTGACAAAAAGTTACCAGTTACCATCATTTTAAACATGCAGAGAAAATATTTCATGTTCTGTTTTATTACATGGGAGGACATTAATAATAATCAGAGCAGATCAGTGGGGTCTGTGCCTCTTATTATTTCTACATTATCTTCCTGTTCCTATATTAATTATTTTTTGCGATTAACAATTTTTTATTTGTTTTTTAACACACAAACATATAATTTGTAACATGGACATATCATCACCATACACCCAGTAAAAGATCAAGAAAAGATGACTGGAACTTCAATATTCAAGACCATACAAAAATAATAACAAAATAGACAATAACCTATAAACCAAATACACATAGCCTCTTATTATTTTAACATTTACATAAGTAACATTTACAATACAGGAATTTTACTGTAACAGAGTATTTGTACAGTGTGGTATTAGTACTTTTACTGAAGTAAAGGATCTAAATACTTCTTCCACCACATAGCCTCTTATTATTTTAACATTTACATAAGTAACATTTACAATTCAGGAATTTTACTGTAACTGAGTATTTTTACAGTGTGGTATTACTACTTTTACTGTAACAGAGTATTTGTACAGTGTGGTATTAGTACTTTTACTGAAGTAAAGGATCTAAATACTTCTTCCACCACATAGCCTCTTATTATTTTAACATTTACATAAGTAACATTTACAATTCAGGAATTTTACTGTAACTGAGTATTTTTACAGTGTGGTATTACTACTTTTACTGTAACAGATTATTTTTACAGTGTGGTATTAGTACTTTTACTGAAGTAAAGGATCTGAATACTTCTTCCACCACTGGGAACTCTGCATCATGTCTGACAGCAGTTAGGACTCATGTTGGATAGAAAATCATTCTGACTGTTTCTTCCTCCAGGCCGGACTATGATGGAGAGCAGGGGTTAAGACATGATCTGATGAAGTGTAAGTCTGGATTCAGTTTCTCTTTAAATACACAGCTGATAGTTTTTATTCATTAGAACATTACTGACAACATGTTGATGTCACAGGGAAACAACCATATGAAAGTAAGTGACTGTTCTGTGAGTGACTATCAATGCTCAAAATCTTCTACCTTTATCTTAGTTTTTCTCATGTGACTCTTGAGACACATGGGGCAAGAATGGCAGGACTTTATAAGTGTTAGTTTTCTTGGCTCTGAGCTGTAGAGTAATGGCTTGTAAAAGAAAGTCACATGGACTAAAGCAGGGCTATTCAACCATATTGTTCAGGGGATGTGGACTATCACGCTCTTATTCTAGTTGCTCCATATTGTGTTTGCTACCACAACTCAAAGTTAGGCCAGTAACAATTGTAACATAATTGTATGATCACATTTTTTCACGTAATCACAGGTCACAAAGATGTTCGTAATTTGGTCATAAAAAAAAGTCTCTCGCCGTTCCTGAATTTGTCTGATGGATTCATTGTCAACTCTTCCCGTCAGAAGTTTCTGAATCTCATCATCTCCATAGTTAGACATATAATCGTTGATGTCTTTGTTGCGTCTTCTTCTTCATTTTCGTTGTTTGTTTACGCCCGGTAGTGGCAGCCACAAGATAGAAACATCATCAGCACGCTGTCTCGCTTGTAGTGCTGCTTTTTTCTTAGAGGTTTAACGATACATCGATCTGGATATATAGATTCAATCCTCAATGATTATTATTAAAAAGAGTAGTTTGTTTTTAATTTAAATGTCTGGAAGAACTCAGTAATGCAATTGACAAATCATATTTTAGTTGCTTTTTGTAAATATATATAATTGTAAATGTTAAAGGGGCTTATGCATTGTCTCGTACTGGACACAGGCCTCTGAATTGAATGAAAATCGTATTTTGGCAGAATCTGTGATAGCACTAAATATTGTACCGTTGTCCAAAGAATCGATATATCGTATTTTGATAAAACCTGTGATTCACATCCCTATTTCTTCTCTCACAACATTACAATATAAATGTTCATATTGTAAAGTCTGTTGCTTTTTACAATTCAAAAATATAATTGAATTTTGAATATTTGTTGACAGCCCTACTGTCCATGGGCCATCCCATCACTCTGACATTTAATTTTTGTGTAAATCCTGTTTGCATGTGGGTGGACTTAGGCCAGTGTGTGTAATGTATCAACAGAGTAAAACATTTAATTTCCCCTTTGGGATTAATAAAATATGACTTCTAATTCTAGTGATGGGGATCAAACAGTCTCTGAGAGATGTAAAGATGTCTGATGGTCCACACCGGATACTGAAAGCTCTCTGGTAAGAACTGACATCAAGAGCTCTAAAGCTAGGTTTATGATCGCAGTGCTGTTCCAGCGTGAGACTGTTAACGTGAATGTGTTTATTAATGTTGCCAGGCAGCCTGCTTTCCTTCTCTACTACTTCTTGCTTTTTCACAGATTATGTTGTTTGTACGCCCGCTTGCAATTTGGAGAATACTGGAACGAACAATGCAATGTGCAGAAACGTTTCCATTCATGCTCGTTGCGTGTGCATCATCTACGCAGGTCCACATCACGGCGTCTCGCACTAGTATAACCGAGGCTTTAGGAGTCAGAACGAGTTAGTTTCATAGATTGATTCATGGAGTACTGTCGTTATATAGTGACAGTTGGAACATATTTGACAAACGTCAAATTTTTTATAAAAGTTACCAGTTACCATCATTTTAAACATGCAGAGGAAATATTTCATGTTCAGTTTTATCATGTGGGAGGACATTCATAATAATCAGAGCAGATCAGTGGTGTCTGTGCCTCTTATTATTTCTACATTATCTTCCTGTTCCTGTATCAATTATATTTTGCGATTAACAATTTTTTATTAGTTTTTTAACACACAAACATACAATTTGTAACATGAACATATCACCACCCAGTAAAAAATTAAGAAAAGACGACTGGAACTTCAATATTCAAGACCATACAACAAAATAATAACTAAATAGACAATAACCTATAAACCAAATACACATAGCCTCTTATTATTTTAACATTTACATAAGTAACATTTACAATTCAGGAATTTTACTGTAACTGAGTATTTTTACAGTGTGGTATTACTACTTTTACTGTAACAGATTATTTTTACAGTGTGGTATTAGTACTTTTACTGAAGTAAAGGATCTGAATACATCTTTCACCACTGGGAACTCTGCATCATGTCTGACAGCAGTTAGGACTCATGTTGGATAGAAAATCATTCTGACTGTTTCTTCCTCCAGGCCGGACTATGATGGAGAGCAGGGGTTAAGACATGATCTGATGAAGTGTAAGTCTGGATTCAGTTTCTCTTTCAATACAAAGCTGATAGTTTTTATTCATTAGAACATTACTGACAACATGCATCATTATTAAACTTTATATGAATGAAAATCAGCACACAAGCACAGAATAAACCCTTCAGATGTGTCTGATGATAAACTGCTGCTGTGGTTTGGGTAATACTTCATAATAACCATCGCCAAGGGTGTAGCTTTGGTTTGAGAAGTGTGGAGGGGAGGGGTCTCGGGGGTCCTGTGCCATAAAAATGGTACCAAACTACTTCTAAGAAAAAGAAGTCTAACTGTCTTTATTGTTTAAAATAGGGGCCCATCGCTGAGACTTATGAATTAAAAAATATCAACAAAATTTGAAAGTTGTGGGGGTTAAAAGTTATTTTACTTTCAACTGACAAATGATGCAACTAAATGATGATGAATATGTTTACTAATTATTACTTACGCTAAAGTTTATGTTATTTTAACAGGTTATTTTTGCTCAGATCATATATTTGATAAATTAATTGTAAATGATTAATTAATTGTTTATAAACCGTCAAACATTATTTGGATGTTATTATAAAGTTGTATCTGATGATTATAACTTAATGGTTAATAAAGGGTTTGTTAAGTTATAATCTATACACATTGTTATTTAATGATTTATAAACCAGTAAGTAATCATTAACTAATTATTATACGCATTAGATTAAATATCATTACATTAACAGTATAATAACTTTTAAATAAAGTTTAACTAATTATGTTATTATTAACTGCTGCTGTGTTGTGTCTCATTCTCTCCGTCAGATTCCTGTGAACTCACACTTGACACAAACACAGTAAACACAAACCTCAACCTGTCTAACAACAACAGGATGGTGACATGTGTGGAGGAGTTTGAGCCATATCCTGATCATCCAGAGAGGTTTGACTACTGGCCTCAGCTGCTGTGTAGAGATGGTCTGACTGGTCGCTGTTACTGGGAGGTTGAGATGAGAGGAGAAGGGGTTGCTATTGCAGTGAGTTACAGAGGAATCAGCAGGAGAGGAGACAGTGATGACTGTATGTTTGGACATAATGATCATTCGTGGAGACTTTGGTGCTCTGATGATGGGAACTCTGTCTGGCACAATAACAGAGGAACATCCATCTCCTCCTCCTCTGTCTCTGGTAGAGTAGCAGTGTATCTGGATTGTCCTGCTGACTCTCTGTCCTTCTACTCAGTCTCCTCTGAATCACTGATCCACCTCCACACCTTCAACACCACATTCACTGAACCTCTTTACCCTGGGTTTGGGTCATATGGTTCCTCAGTGTCTCTGTGTTCTCTGTAGGAGGAAACCACTTCCTGTCCTGTGGTTTAAATGTTGGTGGAGGACGAGCATTCACTTTGGTTCACATTTGTCTCACTGATTTTGTCTTTATGTTCTTCTTTATTTATGATGAAATTATCTCCTCAGGAATGAAAACTAGTTTTGTATAAACTGTGTTGACTTTGATGTTCACTTTAATCATCTTTTATTGGAGCAGCTGCTGGGACTGCAAAAGACTGAAGTGATTTATTTCCATGAAGGTTTAAAGATAAAAAACAGAGATGTTGATGTTTACATGAGTTTGTGTTTTAACAAATGTAAATCTATTTCAGTTTGAAAATCAAAGAATAAAGATGTTTCCTTTACAATTAAGTGGTATTTTTTTATTTGAATATGTTTAACGCTTCTTGTGAATAGAATCAAATTAATCTTATTTCCATATCCAGTATAGAGTAAATAGTCTTTGTCGAAATTGAATGCAGTCCTCTCAGTGCCAAACAACAGTCAAAGTGCAAAGAAGGAAAATAAATATCTATATGTGTATACATGCACCACTAGTTTGCCAAACCAGTTTCTGTTAAAATACTCAGATGACTCTATTGACCTTGTCTACCAAATGTGATGACCCTAAACTCTACCAGGGCAACGTGGATTGGTTAGTTGAGTGGTGTGATAAAAACTCTCATTATTAACACTGTGAAGCCAGAGAAAATTATCTTTGGAAAACCCCTGAAATGTCAACTGCCCCCAGTGAAGATTCACAATTCAGTAATCAGTCAAGTCTACAAATATATGGGTGTCATGATAGATGAAAATCCCTCATGGACCTCTCATATAGAAATTATCTCCAAAAAAATACAACAGCATGTTTATTTTCTCCGTAGGTTGAGATCCTTTGGAGCTAGTAGCCAAATAACTTCTTTGTTTTTCACATCAGTAATTCAGAGTATCATGCTCTATTGTAGCACTGCTTGGCTGAGTAGCCTATCAGTTAAAAATAAAGCAAAGCTATTTGATCAAATTAAAATTGGTTCAAAGATTATAGGACTACCTGTAGCACATTCCTTTCAGCAAGCTCACAATAATAGTATGCTCAGACTGGCCAGGAATATTTCTAATGACTCCTCACATGTTTTGCACAGAGACTATCAGCTTCTGCTTTCAAACAGACACTTTAGAGTTCATTCTTTCAATTGCTGCAGACTTAAAAACTCTTTCATACATCAATCTATCCTATTGTTAAACCAGCTACATTAAATCCAGTGCAATATTTATTCAGGGTTACAAGTTTCCAAGACCTTGTCTGTGTGTATGTCATTTTCTGTTATTATACATGTATTCTTTGTTTCCTTGTGGCAGTATGTGGTAATGACACTCAGAGAATGTTAAGATTTCCAACAACACCACATGGGATAGGTCCAAGACCTTTAAAGCACACAGGTTTGTTTACCAAATTAGGGGTCAGAGACAATAAAGTAATTATAGAAATATACAATTTTATTTTTATATATATGTTTAAAATAGCAACCTCTTTTCTATTAAAAAGGTATGTCATGGATATTGGAAAACAAAACACAATTCAAATCAATAAATCACCATGCAGTGTTAAAGCAAGCAAAATCAACCTAAATCAACACCAGCAATATGTACAACAGGCTTGTGCAAAATTCTGAATTTCAGAATTGGCCTCCATTGAATTCGTGAATTGGAATTTGAATTGAATTGACTCCGCCCCACAGGAATTTTAATTTGAATTTTAGTTACCCATTATAAATGTGGTTTGGATTACTTTATCAATGCAAAGCAATTGACTTTTAATTTGATTAGTAACTAATTGAATTACACATTTTACCTCAGTAATACAACTAAATACAAGTAATGAGTAATGTAACACATTAATGTTACGGTTACTGTTGTGTTGTGAGTTGAAGGTGTGTTTAAGCCCTTTATAAGCTATATGTCAGGCTCTTGCGGTGTTGCGCTACAGTAATGTAATGAGTAGAGTAATGAGTTACTATCCATAGAGAACAAGTAAGGTAATGCATTATGGGGTTAGGGTAAAAGTGAATGTGTATTACACATTCTTGAGTAGTGACCACAACACTGATGATATCAAATATCAGTAGCATAATACCATCAAGAGATTGTTTCAAAATAAAAGACTGTCTGTTAACTTACTTGTAGATGTCTTTTAAAATGTGAAGTAGCCTTGAGACAGACTAGAACACTGCAGTGCTTGTGTAATAAGGGGGGGATTTTAGGCACGTTCAAGCTAAAATATTCAATATATAAAAATGATAAAATATATAAATATAGGTAAAAAAGGGCCAACAACGCCACCTAAGTTTTGCTTTAAAACTACAACAGTTAAAAGATTAAAAACAGGTTCTTTGTGCCGGGGGAGAGCAGTAAAAATGGTGTATTCAAAACAATGAATAAAACAACAAGTTAAGAAACCACATTTATTTTAACAAGGATAAAACAATAAAATGTACTAAAAACTAAAACCAACTAACTAAAAATCAACTAAAACAGTCCAAACAGAACGGGAGTCTTGACTTTGCAAAGTCCACAGGGTTCTGCTGGCAACCAGTTTCCTCTCCTTGTGCGGCCTTCCTCGGGTATAACCTGCAACAGAAAAAAAGTCCGGCCAGTAACACGTCTTCAGCAACTGTTAGCACTTCATCACGTTTATCCCCACCAACACCGGTCTCAAAACGGGACTTACGCGGAAGGGAGAGTTCCACCCTCTCCCACTTTCTCCGCTAGCGGTCGGTGTTTGGGTTGCTTCACTGTAGCTTCAGGCCGCTCTAAGGTTGTTTCCCTTTGTGTCTTTGTCTGATCTCCCATCTGCTTCGCCGCTCGTTCCAAGTGTTCTGTCATATCTACACATCTTCCTTGATGTCTCTCAGGCCTTCCTCATGTTCACCATGGCCTCTCCTTTTCCCATGTGCCTCTTTCTTTTCTAGCTCCTCTAAGGTCCTGCCCTTTTATACAAGGGACAATCAACCCCCTCTCACCCCCAGGTGAAAATCATTAGCCTGATTAGGCCTGCTAAAATGTTCACTGGCAGAAGTCAACATTAAAAACACAACACATTTCAAAATAAAAGCATGCACTATAAAATATAAAAACACAGCAAATAAAAAGATAAAACCACAGCAAACTATAAAAACACAGCAATCCAATAAAAGCATGCTCAAAATAAAAACATCCACTTCCGCCCCGTGACATCTGTATATGGCTCTGTGGTTTCCAGGTTTTCGTGTTGGAATTGGTTCTTCAAAATTAACTAGTACAGATGACCTTTTAGGCCTGCTATTATTTTCCATGTCCCTGTTATTACAGGTGTCAAATCTATAAATATGTATAATCTGAAGGGACTTCTGAAACTTAAAACGTCCAGTGTTGACCATCAAATTGTGTAGAAAAGAAGCTTTCAAACAAATGTCCACCTCAAATAGTTTGGCAACCATTTTAAATACTTGGTTAAATTAAAGCATTCTGGGAAATGGAGTCATATTCCACAAAATTACAGAGCAGACTATAGAGTAGGGATGCACCGAACCCAGATTTTTGGGGTTCTGCCGAATACCGAACCTACTGGTTAAGATTCTGCCGAACCCCGAACCGAACCGAACCCTACTCCCATTCTTAACACAGTAAACACATTAATGAAGTAAACAATGTCCACAGCATTTTTCTTTCTATTTTAAGTGTAAAAAATAAAAAAGAATAGGCAACATTATGCCTGGCACACAAGTGGGAAAAACTATTTTTGACAAGGCTTATGTTTACCCTATCTCAAGATCCAACCAATATCCAAAATATTAGCCTTTTAGATTTATAATCCCATAAAGTAGGCTACCCCCACGCTCTATTCACATCGTAGGAAAGTGCATCGCTATCGCCAGATGAGTGACAATTTTGTTTTGCAAACTTTCGCTTACCAATGTATGATGAAGGCATGTTGGGTGGGTGGAATTAGAAAGCTACCGTTAGCTAACGAGCAGCAGCCGGCCGTTCGGTCGCTCCGCTCCCGCTGTAGGAAGACTCATTTCCAGAGAGAACAGCTGACAGCCCGGGAGAGGCTCGGTCTGGTTAACACCAGTTTTTAGCTGTGACTGTCCTTCCTTTGCCGTACCTGAAGTTGCTGCATTTCGGCTGCTGTCTGGAGATTCCTTCATGCACAACTCATATTCTTTCGGATGTTTCATATGCAAATGTCTTAACAGCGGCGATGTTGTGTATTGTTTAGGGTCCTCGTCACCACGAGACCAATCGGCATTGCAAATTGAACATGTAGCGCGAGTTGTATCGCCTTCTTTTGACTGAAAGTACTGCCAAACAACAACTTTTTCTGCTCACAAGTTCCATTTTCACTTTCTCACAGCTTACTGCCGTTGCTAGGTTGCTACTGCATTCCGTCTTGCTACGTCATTACGTCAACCACGTCTACAAAGAGTAGTGAAGTAACAAGATAGTTCAGCCCAAGATAGCGGAGCTGCAGCTGGGTGCGTGTCAGTTTTGTTTGCAATGGAACGTTCTATTGAGTTTCGCCTCTCGTTACTTCTCTTTGGTACCGTTCGGTTCGGTCGAAAAAAATTCTGACGTTCGGCAGTACCCGAACTCCGTCAAAAAGCCCAAAGTTCGGCCTAATTCCGAACGCTGGGTTCGGTGCATCCCTACTATAGAGCTTTTTACATTCACTGTTGGGGTAAAGCATTTCCTGAAAATGTAATCTGTACAAGTAGTTCAAACTAATATCAATTATAGAATATG
This sequence comes from Perca schrenkii, assembly GCA_025617405.1. NCBI lineage: Eukaryota > Metazoa > Chordata > Actinopteri > Perciformes > Percidae > Perca > Perca schrenkii. The sequence continues at coordinate 43,999,257 of CM046788.1, forward strand.
TAATGCAAGCATATGACATATATTGTAAAGCTTAATTATTAAAAACTTCACTTAAATTATGTATATGAATTTCTTTGAATTTTTATTGAATTGCAATTCTGCTTCCTTTAATTCAAATTCAAATTGTAATTCTAGATCCTGTTTTTGACATCAATTCAAATTCAAGAATTGAATTGGAATTTAGGAGTCATTCTCAATTCAATTCTGAATTGTGCACAAGCCTGATGTACAACAGTTAATATACAGTATTTACATAAAACAGTATTTGTAATGTCAACCTTAGGCTGCACCCAAAGATATTCAAAAGCTTAGAACGGCCACCTAGTTTAACCTTCTAATGCTTAGAAGCCCAAGGCAACATCTAGGTATATGCATCTATGGGTCTTGACATGCTACATATGTGTACCATGTTTCGTTTAAACGTACTGCAGGTGCTACATTTTTTAAGTTTTGTAGGGGGTGCTTGCAAGCCATTTTTGTGTGACTATTCCCAAAACCCTTAAAATATGTACATTTTCACAAGGCTTGATGCAAACGCCCATTTTGGTGAGTTTTTGAGTATGTTAAGCCCCTCAAAAAGGGGATTGATTTGCTGGAAGAAAGAAAGACGAATTCCTTCAGTTTCAATAGGGCCTTCGCCACTTCACGCTTGGGCCCTAAATATGAAGCTTATAGGATATACACACTTACACACTTGACCCCACCAGTGCAAATTCACACACCGCAATACCATCTCTGACCACTAAGGCACACACAAAGTTGTGACAGACACACAAACACAGACAGACAGACAGACACAGTAACACACACACAGACACACACACAGAGATGTTGGTCACTCCACCTATCTGTCTGGCATGGAAGTTTCAATAAGAATGTTGCCTAAGAATCAGATGAAACAAAAGAATATTCAAATAAAAATGTAAAGACATAGGCATGTGTTTGAGCGTGTTTGTGTTCTGTTAAGGCTGTATATACGACCCAGCACACAGAGATACCACGATCCGGACACAGATAAACAGTTTAAGTATTTATTAGGCATAAATACTCAGAGGAGATGAACAATCAAGGCTGAGCTTGTAGTCTTCTGGGAATGGACTGAAGCTTGAGGGAACCAGGCAGTGGCAGATCCGAAGGAGTTCCGAGTAGAATCCAGGAGAAGCAGGTGGTTGTGTCTGAGTGGCGTGAGGCAGGCAGCACGGCAGAGCACGGCAGGTAGGAAGCAGGTAACAGCGGGATCTGCACAGAGGAACTGAAGTTAGAGAAAATACTAAATCACAAGAGTTTCTAGGAATACATGCAGGGCTACTAAGCTAAGTTACCACGTAGGAGGTGTAACGATCTGGCGCTGAAGAGTTGAACAGCCCGGGTATAAATACTGCAGGTGTGAATCATGGAATGTGCATCAGCTGTGCCGGCGACAGAGCAGGGATGAATGGCTCACGCCTCTAGTTTCTCTAGACACGCCCCCTGCCACTTCCAGGTGGAGACAAACCACCAGCGTCGCTACCATTGGGCCCGGGTGGGCCTGGGCCCACCCATTTCAGGTCCGGGCCCACCCATTTTGACCCAGGCCTATAGTGAGTGAGTGATTTTCATTCTAGCAGTTCATCCAATATCAGCCCGAGTAAAAGCTTCTCAGCCAATCAGCGGCTTATATCCCACGTATGGACTCTTAAGCCCCGCCCACAGGTTGCATCGTCACCAGCAAGTGATCCAATGAAATGAAGGACGTTTGCACGCAAGCTTTTCAAGCAAGCTCAATGAGACAGACACCGTCTATGACAGACGCCAACTGTAGCTTTCAGCTAGCTAATATGAAACGAAAAGCAAAGCAAAGCAGCTTGTTTTCATTTAAATTTAGCAAGAAACGCTCCGAGGAGCAGGATACAAGTTGTAACTCGCAGTTAGTGACGAGTTACCATCCTGCTCGGCCGCCCTCTCCCATCAAGTCCTCCCAAATCTTGCTGCTGTATTTGTGCACTGTGTTTTCTCTCCCAGCAGATATGGGAGTTTCCCCCTGCCATCCAGGCTGTCTCAGTCTCTGTGGATGGCAGTGATCTGTGGGTAAAAAGTGTCCCTGATGTCCTGCTACAGTTGGCAGGAGGTTAGACAGTGACCCTCGGTCTCCACCTCCTGCAGGTTGCAGTGTGTGTGCACAGTCTCTCCTCTCTGGGGAGCCGTGTGATACCGTACGGTAATGTATGCACACTAAAACATATCTTATGAAAACTATCTTATGAAACTAGGAGACCACTAGCTATGCCCTGTGCTGCGACTACTATTTTTACAGAAACATTCTTAACATTGATAGCAGCTTGAATTGGAAGTGATAATAATAATAATAATAATAATAATAATAACTAACTTTAGTTAGTTTAGTTGTTGCTGGTGCTGTCAGCGTCTTGTCTTCTGTCTGTAAATGTTAACGTGTATAATGTCTCGCGGTTTCCTGTTGCTCTGCCTTTTAAGACATCTCACCAAAGGACTAAAGTTGAAAATTAGCTGCTGACACATTTTCAGAAATGTTTATTGATGTGCGTCATCCTTATAAATAAATGCATTTAAAAAAATCAGTATAACCTCTTATCGGTTTTTGACACTGGTTAGATCATAAGAAACATTTAAACTCATCACAGGTGTAACAAACAGCATTGATTAGCCCATCTCCTCTGGGGCCTATTGCACAAAAGTAGAATAAAGAAATCCAGGATAAATGAAAAAGCGCAGCTTGACTTAATGTGATCCACTCATCGCGGCTCAATTGGTTGCACGTTTGCCGAGCCAGGATAAGTAGGTGAAGCTATGTCAAGCCAGGTGTACATAGCTGGGATAAGTGCACGTTCACGGATTTCTTAAATAGACCACGGTATCGATCACAGATTTACTGATGCAGAAATGGAAAAGACGTGTGTGCAGCATGTTTCATCCGTTGAGCAGCAGCTTCTAATGGAAATTTACGAGGAGGTGAAACATGATATAATATGCAAAACGGGAAATACGGCTGTTATCAAACGGAAAAAAAGCCCGACAGACGATAGTGGACCGACTGAATACGTATGGATTTAAAAAAAATCTACTTAGTCACTCCACGTTTTAATTGCTTTAATATGCTTGTTTTATGTGTTGGTTTTATCATCAAATCATTAAAATCATGAACTCATGACGGGAGCTGCATGCTGCAGGACGACTCAGTTAAAAACCACCATTTTTTAATATTCAATCGGACTACAACTACTTGAGAGTCTGCTCTTGAGACTTTGCTTTAATTTTCGGGACAACTAGGCCAGGATTCGGGATTCGGGACAACTGCTTGGATTTCGGGACTGTCCCGAATTTTCCGGGACTTCTGGTCACCCTATGTCTAATTCTAAATATCTTTCTACAATCAATGTTCATACAGAACAAGCATGACTGGACAAAAACTAGAAAAAGAAGTGACTTCAATACACACTGTAAGCATATCTGTAAAACGATGTAGCCTGTTATTATTCATGTTTTTTTTCTCACTCCAAGCTCCAAGATGACAAGTGACAGCCCCAAAATAAAAAGATTAAGAAGCTTTGTGGCATTCCAACACATTCTCACTCCCATTTGGTAAAAAATGACATTTGATCAGGTGCCATTGTCGTCGTTATTGATGCAAAAAGTCCGCTTTTAGAGTCCGCTGCAACGTGTGGGAGGATCCCCCTGCCTCCCCCCGCCTCCCCGCGTTGCACGGGTGGGGGCACATTTCACGGGGACAGCAGCGGAGGAAAAGCCCATATCCTCCGTATCGTCCCACTTTTTACCATTAGCCTACCATCTCAACAACTGTCTGCAGTAGTAGGATTTAAATCAAACTCGTGACAGCAATAGTGACAAGTAATGCATGTTAATAAAATGAAGGAGCTCACATTCAGAAGACAACGGAATAACTGTTAAAACACGTTTATTTCTGATCAGAGCGTCAGCTGATTTAACACATCAGACTCCAGGATTAATCTTAGCCTGCCTGTTAGCCTGCTCTGGACCAGGCTAGCTGCAAAGAATAAATCGCCATGGTTACTTGGCTGGGCTTAATTCAACCTGCTTTTGTGCAACCAAGTCAAAGCTAAATTCATCCAGGATAACCTGAATATCCCGGCTTAATCCCTTATCCTGGTTTTGTGCAATACCCCTCTGGTGGGGAACAGGGAGGAGGAAGGAAAATAAAACACATTTCTGATTGGCTGACATCTACCACCTATTGGACAGGTTTTGACGTAACTCAGATTTTTATTAGACTTGGACTGAAGTCATAAGGGTGTGCCGTTGTCCTCGGATCAGACGCACACAGACACCCAGACTGAAGAGGAAGAGAAGCGACAAGCAGCTTTGTGTCTGCCAGAGTTTCTTCCACACATGAAGGTTTAAAGAGTCTGTAGGTTGACCTGAAGAGTTCAGCAGGTGAGAATCCTAGCAGAGGAATCTGGAAATGTCTGATAATCAGGATCACTTTGATCACATTGACTACGTTTACAAGTTGTCAATTTTCGGGTTATGGTCGGGTTATGGTCACTATTCGGGTTTCTGAAACATTCGGAATAACCCGTTTACATGCGTGAGCAGAGAGAGTTACTCCTGTATACATGGAATCTGTAATATATTGGGTTAGGGGGGTAAAGGGTTAACCCTAACCCTAACCCTAACCCGACGTAAACAGCGACGCACGGTTAGCATCTGGACGTACGGACAACCTTAAGACGCAATAACTTCTCGGTCACCTTCTTATAAATCTCACTATCTCGGTACTTTCTGCCGTCAACAAAAGACATTATATTCATGGTTTTCACCACACTAATAAAGAAATTGGTTTCCTCCTCGCTCCAAAAGTGTGGTGCTGTGCTGCGTCTCGCCATGTTTACCTCTACTTCTTGTTTACTTCCGGTATACTGCGCGCAGGTTTTTTGCATTGACATATATATATATATATATATACAGTGAGGAAAATAAGTATTTGAACACCCTGCTATTTTGCAAGTACTCCCACTTGGAAATCATGGAGGGGTCTGAAATTGTCATCGTAGGTGCATGTCCACTGTAAGAGACATAATCTAAAAAAAAAAAATCCAGAAATCACAATGTATGATTTTTTAACTATTTATTTGTATGATACAGCTGCAAATAAGTATTTGAACACCTGAGAAAATCAATGTTAATATTTGGTACAGTAGCCTTTGTTTGCAAGTACAGAGGTCAAACGTTTCCTGTAGTTTTTCACCAGGTTTGCACACACTGCAGGAGGGATTTTGGCCCACTCCTCCACACAGATCTTCTCTAGATCAGTCAGGTTTCTGGGCTGTCGCTGAGAAACACGGAGTTTGAGCTCCCTCCAAAGATTCTCTATTGGGTTTAGGTCTGGAGACTGGCTAGGCCACGCCAGAACCTTGATATGCTTCTTACAGAGCCACTCCTTGGTTATCCTGGCTGTGTGCTTCGGGTCATTGTCATGTTGGAAGACCCAACCTCGACCCATCTTCAATGCTCTAACTGAGGGAAGGATGTTGTTCCCCAAAATCTCGCAATACAGGGCCCTGGTCATCCTCTCCTTAATACAGTGCAGTCGCCCTGTCCCATGTGCAGAAAAACACCCCCAAAGCATGATGCTACCACCCCCATTCTTCACAGTAGGGATGGTGGTCTTGTGATGGTACTCATCATTCTTCTTCCTCCAAACACGGTTAGTGGAATTATGACCAGAAAGTTCTGTTTTGGTCTCATCTGACCACATGACTTTCTCCCATGACTCCTCTGGATCAACCAAATGGTCATTGGCAAACTTAAGACGGGCCTTGACATGTGCTGGTTTAAGCAGGGGAACCTTCCGTGCCATGCATGATTTCAAACCATGACGTCTTAGTGTATTACCAACAGTAACCTTGGAAACGGTGGTCCCAGCTCTTTTCAGGTCATTGACCAGCTCCTCCCGTGTAGTTCTGGGCTGATTTCTCACCTTTCTTAAGATCATTGAGATCTCACGAGGTGAGATCTTGCATGGAGCTCCAGTCCGAGGGAGATTGACAGTCATGTTTAGCTTCTTCCATTTTCTAATGATTGCTCCAACAGTGGACCTTTTTTCACCAAGCTGCTTGGCAATTTCCCCGTAGCCCTTTCCAGCCTTGTGGAGGTGTACAATTTTGTCTCTAGTGTCTTTGGACAGCTCTTTGGTCTTGGCCATGTTAGTAGTTGGATTCTTACTGATTGTATGGGGTGGACAGGTGTCTTTCTGCAGCTATGACCTCAAACAGGTGCATCTAATTTAGGATAATAAATGGAGTGGAGGTGGACATTTTAAAGGCAGACTAACAGGTCTTTGAGCGTCAGAATTCTAGCTGATAGACAGGTGTTCAAATACTTATTTGCAGCTGTATCATACAAATAAATAGTTAAAAAATCATATATTAAGATTTCATACCCCTCCATGATTTCCAAGTAGGAGAACTTGCAAAATAGCAGGGTGTTCAAATACTTATTTTCCTCACTTTATATATATAACTATATTATTATAGTATATAATTATTATTAGGGCCCGAGCGCCGACAGCGGCGAAGGCCCTATTGAAACTGAAGGAATTATTCTTTCTTTTTTTCCGTCAAATGAATTGGCTTTTTGAGGGCCTTAACATATTCAAAAACTCACCAAATTTGGCGGTTGCATCAAGTCTGGTGAAAATCTACGTATTTTAAGGGTTTCGGGAATAGGCGCACAAAAATGGCTCGCAAGCGCCCCCTACAAAGTTAAGAAAATTGAGCCCCTGCAGTGCGTTGAACGTAGACTCACGAAACTTGGTAAACATATGTAACATGTCAAGATGTACAAAAAACTTCATTAGAGCCATACCCTAAACCCAACAGGAAGTCCGCCATTTTGATTTCAAAGTTAGAAATTAGTGCGATTTTGGCCATTTCCTCATGTCATACTTTAACAAACTCCTCCTAGAGATTTCATGTGATCAACTTCAAACTCGGTCTGTTCCATCTTAAGAAGTTAAAGATGAAAAGTTGTTAAAAGAAAAACTTTTCGTCATAGGGCGTGGCCGTGGCGGGGCGGCCATTTTGTGCGTTTCGCCGCCGAAACAGGAAGTGGGTGTAACTCGAGTGTACGTTGTCCGATTACCTCGAAACTTTTCAGGATTCATAAGAGTCCAACCGTGAGGATAAATAAAGGCCGATATTTACTTAAAGTCATAGCGCCCCCTAGTGGAAACAGGAAGTAGGCCTAAAAGTCAAGGTGCTATACTTTAACAAACTCCTCCTAGAGATTTCATCCGATGGACTTCAAACTTGGTCTGTACCATCCCAACACCTTAACGATGAAAAGTTATTAAAAGAAAAACTTTTCGTCAGACGGTGTGGGTGTGGCGTGGCGGCCATTTTGAGTATTTAGCGATGACCAAAGAAGTTGTTGTAACTTGAGTGTACGTTGTCGTATCTGCCCGAAATTTGTCACGATGGACAAGGGTCCAGGCCTGAGGACACCTACAGGCCAAAATTGACTTTTGGTCATAGCGCCCCCCCCTGGCCACAGGAAAACTGCCTTATATGACAAACATCATCCGATTTACATGAAACTTAGAATGTGTGGTCTACATGTGATACTGAGCCGCCCCCTATAATATGACCACGCCCACTTACCCTGGCCACGCCCCCTTTCATAACATGTGAACCGTTTAAGGTAGAGACTCGTGTGAGGTGTCATTGAACTCAGCAGAGACTTCCTTTTTAATTGGTTATGGTTTGACCCGCCCCCTATGCTTAAGCCCCGCCCCCCTTTCATAAAATTTGAACTGTTTAAGGTATACCCTTGTGTGAGGTATCATTGAACTCAGCAGAGACTTCCTTCTTGATTGGTGAGGGTTTGGCCCGCCCCCTATGTTCAAGCCACGCCCCCTTTTATTACTAATGGCCCAATTGATGTAAACACTTGTGTGAGGTATGGAACTCAGCAGAGACTTCCTTCTTCATTGGTGATGGTTTGGCCCGTCCCCTATGTTTAAGCCACGCCCCCTTTCATACATGCTGACCCATTTAAGGTAGAGTCTTGTGTGAGGTATCATTCACCTCAGCAGAGGCTTCATTTTTAATTGGTGATGGTTGGACCCGCCCCCTATGCTTTAGCCACGCCCCGTTTTACAGCTAATGAACCGTATGACGTAGAGTCTTGTGTGAGGTATTGTTGAATTCGGTGGGGAGTTCCCTTTTCATTGGTGACGGTTTGCGGCGTCTGAGTTCCGCGCGAATGCACGGTCGCAAGGAGCGGCGTCCGCCGGTAACCCCGACGCGCGCAGAGGCGCGAGGGCCCGTCCATTGCTGCTCGCAGCTTTAATTAGGGCCCGAGCGCCGACAGCGGCGAAGGCCCTATTGAAACTGAAGGAATTATTTTTCTTTCTTTCTTTTTCCCGTCAAATGAATTGGCTTTTTGAGGGCCTTAACATATTCAAAAACTCACCAAATTTGGCGGTCGCATCAAGTCTGGTGAACATTTACGTATTTTAAAGGTTTCGGGAATAGGCGCACAAAAATGGCTCGCTAGCGCCCCCTAGAAAGTTAAGAAAATTGAGCCCCTGCAGTGCGTTTAACGTAGACTCACGAAACTTGGTAAACATATGTATCATGTCAAGATGTACAAAAACTCAATGAGAGCCATACCCTAAACCCAACAGGAAGTCCGCCATTTTGATTTCAAAGTTCGAAATTAGTGCGATTTTGGCCATTTCCACATGTTGTACTTTAACGAACTCCTCCTAGAGATTTCATCCGATCAACTTCAAACTCGGTCTGTGCCATCTTAAGAAGTTAAAGATGAAAAGTTGATAAAAGAAAAACTTTTATTCATAGGGCGTGGCCGTGGCGGGGCGGCCATTTTGTGCGTTTCGCCGCCGAAACAGGAAGTGGGTGTAACTCGAGTGTACGTTGTCCGATTACCTCGAAACTTTTCAGGATTCATGAGAGTCCAACCCTGAGGACAAATAAAGGCCGATATTTACTTAAAGTCATAGCGCCCCCTAGTGGCAACAGGAAGTAGGCCTAAAAGTCAAGGTGCTATACTTTAACGAACTCCTCCTATAGATTTCATCCGATGGACTTCAAACGTGGTCTGTACCATCCCAACACCTTAACGATGAAAAGTTATTAAAAGAAAAACTTTTCGTCAGACGGTGTGGGTGTGGCGTGGCGGCCATTTTGAGTGTTTAGCGATGAACAAAGAAGTTGTTATAACTTCAGTGTACGTTGTCGTATCTGCCCGAAATTTCTCACGATGGACAAGGGTCCAGGCCTGAGGGCACCTACAGGCCAAAATTGACTTTTGGTCATAGCGCCCCCCTGGCAACAGGAAATCTGCCTTATATGACAAACATCATCCGATTTGCACGAAACTCAGAATGTGTGGTCTACATGTGATACTGAGCCACCCCCTATAATTTGACCACGCCCACTTACTCAGGCCACGTCCCCTTTCATAACATTTGAACCGTTTAAGGTAGAGTCTTGTGTGAGGTGTCATTGAACTCAGCAGAGACTTCCTTTTTTATTGGTGATGGTTTGGCCCGCCCCCTATGTTTAGGCCACGCCCCCTTTTATAACTAATGACCTGTTTAATGTAGACCCTTGTGTCAGGTATCATTGAACTCAGCAGAGACTTCCTTTTTAATTGGTGATGGTTTGACCCGCCCCCTATGTTTAAGCCACGCCCCCTTTCATACATGCTGACCCATTTAAGGTAGAGTCTTGTGTGAGGTATCATTCATCTCAGAATAGGCTTCATTTTTAATTGGTGATGGTTTGACCCGCCCCCTATGCTTTAGCCACGCCCCCTTTCACAGCTAATGAACCGTATGACGTAGAGTCTTGTGTGAGGTATCGTTGAACTCGGCAGGGAGTTCCCTTTTCATTGGTGACGGTTCGCAGCGTCTGACTGCCGCGCAAATGCGCGGTCGCAAGGAGCCAGGTCCGCCGGTAACCCCGACGCGCGCATAGGCGCGAGGGCCCGTCTATCGCTGCTCGCAGCTTTAATTCTTTCTATTCTTTTTCCCGTCAAATGAATTGGCTTTTTGAGGGCCTTAACATATTCAAAAACTCACCAAATTTGGCGGTCGCATCAAGTCTGGTGAAATATTACGTATTTTAAGGGTTTCGGGAATAGGCGCACAAAAATGGCTCGCTAGCGCCCCCTACAAAGTTAAGAAAATTGAGCCCCTGCAGTGCATTTAACGTAGACTCACGAAACTCGGTACACATATGTATCATGTCAAGATGTACAAAAAACTTCATTAGAGCCATACCCTAAACCCAACAGGAAGTCCGTCATTTTGATTTCAAAGTTCGAAATTTGTGCTTTTTTGGCCATTTCCACATGTCGTACTTTAACGAACTCCTCCTAGACATTTCATCCGATCAACTTCAAATTCGGTCTGTGCCATCTTAAGATGTTAAAGATGAAAAGTTGTTAAAAGAAAAACTTTCTCGTCATAGGGCGTGGCCGTGGCGGGGCGGCCATTTTGTGCGTTTCGCCGCCGAAACAGGAAGAAGGTGTAACTCGAGTGTACGTTGTCCGATTACCTCGAAACTTTTCAGGATTCATAAGAGTCCAACCCTGAGGACAAATAAAGGCCGATATTTACTTAAAGTCATAGCGCCCCCTAGTGGCAACAGGAAGTAGGCCTAAAAGTCAAGGTGCTATACTTTAACGAACTCCTCCTAGAGATTTCATCCGGTGGATTTCAAACTTGGTCTGTACCATCCCAACCCCTTAGCGATGAAAAGTTGTTAAAAGAAAAACTTTTCGTCAGACGGTGTGGGCGTGGCGGCCATTTTGAGTGTCTAGCGATGAACAAAGAAGTTGTTGTAACTTGAGTGTACGTTGTCGTATCTGCCCGAAATTTCTCACGATGGACAAGGGTCCAGGCCTGAGGACACCTACAGGCCAAAATTGACTTTTGGTCATAGCGCCCCCCGCTGGCAACAGGAAATCTGCCTTATATGACAAATATCATCCGATTTGCATGAAACTCAGAATGTGTGGTCTACATGTGATACTGAGCCGCCCCCTATAATATGGCCACGCCCACTTACTAAGGCCACGCCCCCTTTCATAACATTTGAACCGTTTAAGGTAGGACCTTGTGTGAGATATCATTGAACTCAGCAGAGACTTCCTTCTTCATTGGTGATGGTTTGGCCCGCCCCCTATGTTCAAGCCACGCCCCCTTTTATTAATAATGGCCCGATTGATGTAAACACTTGTGTGAGGTATCATTGAACTCAGCAGAGACTTCCTTCTTCATTGGTGATGGGTTGGCCCACCCCCTTTGTTTAAGCCACGCCCCCTTTCATACATGCTGACACATTTAAGGTAGAGTCTTGTGTGAGGTATCATTCATCTCAGCAGAGGCTTCATTTTTAATTGCTGATGGTTGGACCCGCCCCCTATGCTTTAGCCACGCCCCTTTTCACAGCTAATGAACCGTATGACGTAGAGTCTTGTGTGAGGTAACGTTGAAATCGGCGGGGAGTTCCCTTTTCATTGGTGACGGTTTGCCGCGTCTGAGTGCCGCGCAAATGCACAGTCGCAAGGAGCGGCGTCCGCCGGTAACCCCGACGCGCGCAGAGGCGCGAGGGCCCGTCCATCGCTGCTCGCAGCATTAATTAGGGCCCGAGCACCGACAGCGGCGAAGGCCCTATTGAAACTGAAGGAATTATTCTTTCTTTTTCCCGGCAAATGAATTGGCTTTTTGAGGGGCTAAACATATTCAAAAACTCACCAAATTTGGCGGTCGCATCAAGTGTGGTGAAAATTTACGTATTTTAAGGGTTTCGGGAATAGGCGCACAAAAATGGCTCGCTAGCGCCCCCTACAAAGTTAAGAAAATTGAGCCCCTCCAGTGCGTTTAACGTAGACTCACGAAACTTGGTACACATATGTAACATGTCAAGACATACAAAAAACTTCATTAGAGCCATACCCTAAACCCAACAGGAAGTCCGCCATTTTGATTTCAAAGTTCGAAATTAGTGCGATTTTTGGCCATTTCCACATGTCGTACTTTAACGAACGCCTCCTAGAGATTTCATCCGATCAACTTCAAACTCGGTCTGTGCCATCTTAAGATGTTAAAGATGAAAAGCTGTTAAAAGAAAAACTTTTCGTCATAGGACGGGGCCGTGGCGGGGCGGCCATTTTGTGCGTTTCGCCGCCGAAACAGGAAGTGGGTGTAACTCGAGTGTACGTTGTCCGATTACCTCGAAACTTTTCAGGATTCATAAGAGTCCAACCCTGAGGACAAATAAAGGCCGATATTTACTTAAAGTCATAGCGCCCCCTAGTGGCAACAGGAAGTAGGCCTAAAAGTCAAGGTGCTATACTTTAACAAACTCCTCCTAGAGATTTCATCGGGTGGACTTCAAACTTGGTCTGTACCATCCCAACACCTTAACGATGAAAAGTTATTAAAAGAAAAACTTTTCGTCAGACGGTGTGGGCGTGGCGTGGCGGCCATTTTGAGTGTTTAGCGATGAACAAAGAAGTTGCTGTAACTTGAGTGTACGTTGTCGTATCTGCCCGAAATTTCTCACGATGGACAAGGGTCCAGGCCTGAGGACACCTACAGGCCAAAATTGACTTTTGGTCATAGCGCCCCCCGCTGGCAACAGCAAATCTGCCTTATATGACAAAAATCATCCGATTTGCATGAAACTCAGAATATGTGGTCTACATGTGATACTGATCCGCCCCCTATAATATGACCACGCCCACTTACTCAGGCCACGCCCCCTTTCATAACATTTGAACCGTTTAAGGTAGAGTCTTGTGTGAGGTGTCAATGAACTCAGCAGAGAGTTCCTTTTTTATTGGTGATGGTTTGGCCCGCCCCCTATGCATAAGCCACGCCCCCTTTCATAACATTTGAACCATTTAAGGTATACCCTTGTGTGAGGTATCATTGAACTCAGCAGAGACTTACTTCTTCATTGGTGATGGGTTTGGCCCGCCCCCTATGCATCAAGCCACGCCCCCCTTTCATAACATATTGAACCATTTAAGGTATACACTTGTGTGAGGTATCATTGAACTCAGCAGAGACTTCCTTCTTCATTGGTGATGGTTTGGCCCGTCCCCCTATGTTTAAGCCACGCCCCCTTTCATACATGCTGACCCATTTAAGGTAGAGTCTTGTGTGAGGTATCATTCATCTCAGCAGAGGCTTCATTTTTAATTGGTGATGGTTGGACCCGCCCCCTATGCTTTAGCCACGCCCCCTTTCACAGCTAATGAACCTTATGAAGTAGAGTCTTGTGTGAGGTATCGTTGAACTCGGCGGGGAGTTCCCTTTTCATTGGTGACGGTTTGTGGCGTCTGAGTGCCGCGCGAATGCACGGTCGCAAGGAGCGGCGTCCGCCGGTAACCCCGACGCGCGCAGAGGCGCGAGGGCCCGTCCATCGCTGCTCGCAGCTTTTAATTATAACTATGTTTTCTGGCGCATACAAGAAGTTCCTCTACTCAAAAGACCAAGATTCCTTGTGAATAGAACATGCGCAGAACACAAAATCAATGTTCCTTTTGATGGGGATATGCCATTACCCGTTTACATCACCAAAATTATGGGTTAGAAAAGGGGTAACCCAGGTAGCATATTCGGGTTTTTGCCGGTGTTTACATGGCCGTGCGCGACCGGGTTATTGCTAATATTCCGGTTTTGAACGGGTTATTGGCTGCATGTAAACATAGTCTGTGTGCTGTGTCTCTGTTTAACTGGACAGTAGAAAGGTTTCTTCATGCTGATTCAAAAATATCTATTTGAAATATTCTGTAGAATCTCTCTCTGAGTTAAATGACTATATAATAGTATGAATTACTGCCAGAGGTTTTCAGGTACAACAATACTGTTCAGTGAAAAATGTAGAGAATGTCAACACTAGTCAGACAGCGTCTGTGAAACTGGCTGAGGTATGTTCAACACAACCATCTTAAAACTCTGGTTTCACTGAATCCTACAGACTCTCATCTGTTAAAGGTTCACAATGTTCATATCCGTAACTAAAAAAAACAAACTCATTTTGATATTTTTTGTTTGCAGTTTTTCAATTTGGGGACATAAAACATGTTTTGAATGGGCTTCACCAAATTTTGTGATTACAACTATATCTATATATCTGAACTATATAGAGGTAATTAAAGCTCCAAGCAGCGATGAACAGCAGTCTGGGGAAATAATGATCATGGCTATTTCTCAGAAAAAAATTACTCCTGCAAGTTAGAGTACACTAACCAAACTCTTAGAAACCTGTGGTGGAGAGGAGGTCACTGAACAAACTGTCATCTATCATGGATAACCCCGACCGACTATTTCTAGTATATTTCTTGTATTTTTGGTTTGTCTGTGAGTAAGTAGGTGTGTTGTGTATGACCTTGGTATCTTGCTACTTGCTGCTTGTAACAGAGTAATTTCCCAATTTGGGATTAATAAAGTCTATCTATCTATCTATCTATCTATCTATCTATCTATCTATCTATCTATCTATCTATCTATCTATCTATCTATCTATCTACAGCCTACTAGTATTACTACTAGCTACTCCCTGTACTTCTACTACTATTACTACTAGCTACTCCCTGCACTGCTACTACTATTACTACTAGCTACTCCCTGCACTACTACTACTATTACTACTAGCTACTCCCTGCACTGCTACTACTATTACTACTAGCTACTCCCTGCACTACTACTACTATTACTACTAGTTACTCCTCTACACTGCTACTACTATTACTACTGGCTACTCCCTGCACTGCTACTACTATTACTACTAGCTACTCCCTGCACTACTACTACTATTACTACTAGCTACTCCCTGCACTGCTACTACTATTACTACTAGCTACTCCCTGCACTACTACTACTATTACTACTAGTTACTCCTCTACACTGCTACTACTATTACTACTGGCTACTCCCTGCACTACTACTACTATTACTACTAGCTACTCCCTGCACTACTACTACTATTACTACTAGCTACTCCCTACACTGCTACTACTATTACTACTAGTTACTCCCTACACTACTACTACTATCAGAACCAGAATCAGAATCAGAAAGGGTTTTATTGCCAAGTACGTTTTTTGACACATACAAGGAATTTGTTTTGGTGTTGCTGGTGCACAACACACATTCTCTAAATGTAATATTAAACAATATAAGTATAGGTAAACAATATAAGTATATGTACACAGTATGTATTAAATTAAAAATAAAGATAGAAATAAAATAAAATAGATAAATAAAGAGCAAAGAGTAAATTGCTACTAGCTACTCCCTGCACTGCTACTACTATTACTACTAGCTCTGCCCTGCACTGCTACTACTATTTTTACAGAAAAATTATTAACATTGATAGCAGCTTGAATTGGAAGTGATGATGATAATAATAATAATAATAATAATAATAATAATAATAATAATAATAATAATAATAATAATAATAATAACAACTAACTTTAGTTAGTTTAGTTGTTGCTGGTGCTGTCAGCGTCTTGTCTTCTGTCTGTAAATGTTAACGTGTATAATGTCTCTCCGTTTCCTGTTGCTCTGCCTTTTAAAACATCTCACCAAAGGACTACAGAATTAGCTGCTGACACATTTACAGAAATGTGCGTCATCCTTATAAATAAATACATTTTAAAAAAAACAGTAAAACCCCTTTTCAGTTTTTGACACTGGTTAGATCACAAGAAACATTTAAACACTCAACACAGGGGTAACAAACAGCAGTGATTAGCCAATCTCCTCTGGCGGGGAACGGGGAGGAAGAAGGAAATTAAAACACATTTCTGATTGGCTGACATTTTTCTCTTTCCAGGACCGAAAGGAAGGAGAAGGCATGGCATCAGGAGAGCAGGTTCATAGGGATCAAATCGCTGAGGCTTCAGGTCTGTATTTATAAAATACTGTTGCCTGGGTCCAGACCTTTGAATCTGTCTGACACCAAGTTAACTGATTAATAGTCTGGCATTGTGACATAAAGCAGCAGTTTCAAGCATACATTGAGTCAAGGACTAACGATCATCCAACCAGCGCCATGGGCGGGACTAACGCTGATTTTAAGGCAAGGCAAGGCAGCTTTATTTGTAGAGCACATTTCAGCAACAGGGCAATTCAAAGTGCTTTACATAAAACATTAAAGAGCAGTTAAAAACAATTATAAAACAAATTAAAACATTAAAGTGCAGGTAGAAATGATTAATAAAAAATAAAAAAAAGGTGACTTGATGTTTTCGTTACCCATTACAAGATTGCAGTAGTTCTACTTTTCACTACGATGTAGCCGTCCCTACAAAGCTTAGTTTAATCTCGGTAAACCTTGCTAAATCCGGGACAGTTCACAGTCTGTCTGTTGGTAAGTTCACAGAAATATGGTCCTTGTATGGATAATCTATTGTCACACCTTAAGCGTTTTTTGACATCTTACTTTGTTTTTACTTTCACTCCAGTGGTGTACTGGCCAGATGTAGAGAATGTTATGTTATGCTATGTAAATGTTAATGCTAGTGGTGTCAACAATAATCGATTCGGCAATGCATTGCAATGCAGGGCATGCACGATTCAGCATCGATGCGGCAAAGTGCCATAATCGATTATGTCACTGTTTATTTTCTGGCCTTGAGTGGACAATAAAGTTGTGAAGTTTCTGGCCCGCACGGGCCAGTCACTGTGGCTCTGTCTGCTGCATCAGCACACGTCATACAGAGTGGCACGAAGCGTGTGAATGTTAACATTTCACATTTTCACCTCAGGTAATTTATAACCAATTAATTTGGATACAAGCGTTGCATTTTGGATTGTGAACAGCGATTCTCGCGCTGCACGCACACACACAGCAGGGCCGAGGTGTGTGTGTTTCACGCAGCACATGTAGCTAACTGACTGGAAACGTTACCGGGGATTATTTACCGCCGATGGCGCAGATGAACTAACGCTACACTCGTTAGCCTACTGTAAGTAGCCTACAATAAACCCTCAATGATTACAGAGTCAATACTTATCAATACCCACCTACCTGTTGTACAGGCAGAAAGCGATATTTTGGTCTGCTCTGTCTGGCTGTCCACTCTCGTCCACCGCGCTGTGCAAACACAGCTCTACTCTGCAAATATTAAAATTATAGGGGGTGTGGGGGAACGATCACCCCAAGAGCTATTTGATGCTTCAATTCTAAACCATGCCAAGAAAATTGTGAGAGACGATACGCATATCTTGAATGATAATTTTAAATTATTACCTTCGGGAAGGAGGTATAGGGTCTTGATGTGCAGGTCTAATTGACTAAAAAACTCCTTTGTTCCTACTGCAATCAAGGCGCTAAATAGAGATGAAATACTGTGAACTGCCTTCTTGTGATTTTTTTTTTTTTTATTTATCTTATTTGTTTTAATGGATGCTGTATTGTGTGAATGATCTATTATTGTGTTTTATGTATTTTGATCATGTGTTTTATGTACTTCGATCATGTTGCTTTGCAGGACTAGACTATGCACGGTGTCCAAGACAAATTTCCCAGTGATGGGACTAATAAAGTATAAAGTAAAATAGCGACTTTACAAACAAGCTAAAATGAAAGATGTCAGTTTGTAGTCTAAGTGTTTGTCTTAATTCGCAACCAAACTTTGGAGAAACTCTTGTAAACGTAGCTGCTGTCTAAACAAACCATCCTCTCCGCTGGAGCGGTAAACCTATGGAGGTATTTTAAGAACAAAACAAATACATGTGGCTACTTAATATGCACGTGAATGACGCCACGTTCTTTATTCTTGATGATGTTGCCGGTTGTATTATTTAGCAACAACATTGTCTTATTTCAAATGAGGCATACAGGAGGAATGCTAGCCTGCTTATCAGTCCATTCATCATCACAGCTGCTGTTTTCCACAACTTTTCACTTCAGGCTCTTGACAGTGAGATGTTTACCTGACAACAGGACTTTCTTTCTGTAAGCATTTTCCACCAATCAGGACACGGATTACGTTTCAGTAATCAAGTCTTTAACCATCACTCCTCAGTGAACTGCCCCCTAATCTGAGATCATTTTCTAGTTAAGTAGCCTATCTAGTTATCATTATGGATTTTCCATGTTTTTAGGGGTTTGCTTACACTAATACATGTAAAAAATATAGCATTAATTTAGTAAGAAAGTGAAAATATCAAACAAGAAGATGCATATTAGATATAATTTTATTTTCTTTATTTGAAAGTCCGGCCCCTGAAGTGTTTGCTTAAAATAATTCTGGCCCTTGGATAAATGTAGTTGATGACCCCTGGTCTAGCTTTACTGCTTATGGCACAACATCCAGTGGCAGTGGCTAGCTGGGTGGGTTAGAACCATTTTCTGAAGCTTCATGGTAGGTGCGGCGTATATTTTCCTTCTTTTTTGTCCTTTGCCAATCACACCTATGATATTTCTTTCAGGGCCAGTAAAAATGTAGAAGGGGCCAGCAAAACTCTGATCTACTGGCCCCGGGGGCCAGTAGGGATTTTTTTTTAATGTTGAGACATGCTCATGACTGATGAAAAATTTGCCTTGTGTGCAGTAGAATGTTGATGCATTGCAATGCATTACAATGCATCGCAATGCATCGTAGAATTGAATTGAATTGAATTGAATCGTTACCTGGTGAATCGTAATCGAATTGTGAGGGCAGTGCCAATGCACACCCCTAGTTAATGCGCCATAAAAATGGTACCAAACTACGTATAAGAAAGAGAAGTCTAACTGTCTTTATTGTTTAAAATAGGGGCCCCTCTCTAAACAACATATATCAACAAAATTTGAAAGGTGTAGGGGGGTTAAAAGTTATTTTCTTTCAACTGACAACAAAATGATAATGGATATGATTACTAATTATATATAATTTATCCTCATTGGATTAATAAAATATGACTTCTTCATCTTCTAGTGGAGGGGATCCAACAGCCCTAGAGGGGATTGAATCTGCTTGCTGGTCCACAACAGACAGTGGACCCTCTCAGGTATGAACATACAACAAGAGCTCAAACTCTGCAGGTGCCTCTAATTTCTTGTCCTTCATCTGAAGAACTTCTTATTTCTGTTCAGAGGAGAGAGTAGGCCTGAGTTAGGAAACACATACAGAAGTTTAGAATGGAAACATCAAAAATCATGCTCATTTTAGTCCTGATAGCAGCATGGCTCTAGGGATAGTTATGTCGGTCCACCACTTTGTTCCAGTCTGAAATATCTCAACAACTACTAAATGTGTTGAGATAATATCTTGTTCTGACATTTATTCCCCAGAGGATTCATCCATAGTGATACTCGTGTCACCAGCAAGTTTACACTTTTAGCTTTAAGTGAAAACATCTTATCTATTGGATGGATTTAAATGAAATGTGGTTCAGACATTAATGTTCCCCATGTGATGAATTGTAGTAATTCTGACTTTCTGTCTAGCTCCATCATAAGGTCAACTTAAAAGTATTTTCCACATAAAACATCTTTTCTGGAAATGATTAGGTATTATCCTTCTAAACCACCGTTACATTAATAATTAGAGTAGATGTAGAAATGTGATGTTTACTGGTACATCGTGTTTATGAATGTGTTTACTGCTGTTGCCAGGCAGCCTGCTTTTCTTTACCTCTGCTTTCGACTTCTTCTCTACTACTTACTTATTCACAGATGATTTTGTTTGTACACCCCCATGATGTTTCAGAGAGTACTGCAACAAACAATGTGATGAGCAGAAACGTCTCTGTGCATATTTCACATTGTGTTTTATCATGTGGGAGGACATTAATGAAACCAGAGCAGATCAGTGATGTCTGTGTCTCTTATTATTTCTACATGATCTTCCCGTTCCTCTTAGATACCAGAGACCAGTTAACTGACATGAGTTTCTGTGTCTCTCTGACAAACTGAGGAACTCTGCATCATGTCTTACAGCAGTTAGGACTCATGTTGGATAGAAAATTATTCTGACTGTTTCTTCCTCCAGGGTGCAGAGGCGTGATCTGATGAAATGTAAGTGTGTTAGTTTCTCTTTAAATATACAGCTGATAGTTTTTATTCTTTAGAACATTACTGACTACATGCATCATTATTTAACTTTATATATAAATGAAAATTAATGTTTACTAATTATTAATTATTAATATTATTTTAACAGTTAATTGTTGCTCACATCATATTTTACATATATTATATATTTAAGTATTTGTAAATTATTAATAAATTGTATCAATAAACATTTGGATGCTGCTAAAAGATAATAAGGCATGTGGATAAGATATGATTGTGTCCTGAATAAAGAATAAAGTAAAAGTAAAGTATAAACATTGTTATTTAATGCTTTATAAACCAGTTATTAATTATTTAGTTATTAAATATAATTTCAATAACAGTATAATTGTTGAGAGTAGATGTCGAAGTGTAGTCTTGAGCAGATGTAAACTCAGGATGAGTCAAAGATTATGTTGAAATGATGGTCTTTTATTATTATTGTCCCAATTAAGGCCAGGTAGGCAAGAATGAAAAATTACCATTCACTAATTGACTAATTGACCTTAAATCAAGTAATCACTCTGAGGATTTACATCCTACTCCCTCAGGTGTTCCAACAGCTCTCCTCCCCAGCAAATACTACTGCCACTCTATATAGCCAGAAGCCCCGCCCCTCAAATTGGAACATACCAACACAATAATACCATGCAGGGGTGGCTCAGGTGAATAGACCGTAACGGCTCCATACAGCCAACATTAATATATCTAAGCAGCTAGACATTTACAGCATATCCTTTATATAATTGATATTCAAATTAGCCAAAGCCACAAAGACATCTTGCTTGCTAATAAATGTGTTACTTAAAATTCATGTCACTTTCTGTTACCCCGGAAGTCAGTCATTTAAACCCAAGGATCGTCAACCTTTCCCTTATAACAAAGAGATCACATGCTGGTAAGACAAAGATCATGTTACCCTCCACTAGCTTTTAAACTCAGTAAACAAACACTAGTTAACAAAGACATAAATGTTGCATGATTATTATAACTGGTGATGTTTGTGACAATCTGTAGGGTTTTAAACAATAGACAATGATGTATAAAGGAATGTAGCTATAGCAAATCACCACAGTATTTGATGTTAAATATGTGCACAAAACTACCGGATTACTGTGGGGAATTTGATGAATGGCTAGTTAACAGATGATTTGAAACCAGTATAAGTAACTGAACATATTGACACGTCAAACAAACATATACAGGCAACCTCTTCACTCAGTCTTTGAGATCTAAAATGGGTAGCGCAGCGCTACCGTGATGGCAGCCATGTGCCCTGTCACAATAATAATGAACTAAAGTTTAACTAATGATGTTATTAATGACTGCTGCTGTGTTGTGTCTCGTTCTCTTCATCAGATTCCTGTGAACTCACACTGGACACAAACACAGCACACAGAAACCTCAAACTGTCTGACAACAACAGGAAGGTGACATGGGTGGAGGAGAAGCAGCCATATCCTGATCATCCAGAGAGGTTTGACGACTGTTGTCAGCTGCTGTGTAGAGATGGTCTGACTGGTCGCTGTTACTGGGAGGTTGAGAGGAGAAGAGGAGGGGTTTCTGTAGCAGTGAGTTACAGAGGAATCAGGAGGAGAGGAAACAGTGATGGTTGTATGTTTGGATGGAATGATCAGTCCTGGAGTCTGAACTGCTCTGATGATGGTTACTATGTCTGTCACAATAACAGCAGAACAGTCCTCCCTCTCTCCTCCTCCTCTATCTCTAGAAGAGTAGCAGTGTATGTGGACTGTCCTGCTGGCTCTCTGTCCTTCTACAGTGTCTCCTCTGACTCACTGATCCACCTCCACACCTTCAACACCACATTCACTGACGTCTTTACCCTGGGTTTGGGTTCTGGTTATATGGTGCCTCAATGTCTCTGTGTTCTCTGTAGGAGGAAACCACTTCCTGTCCTGTGGTTTAAATGTTGGTGGAGGACGAGGCTTCACTTTGGTTCACATTTGTCTCAGTGATTGTGTCTTTAACGTCAGAAATGTTCTTCTTCTTTGATTTTCACTTTAATCATGTTTCATTGGAGCAGCTTCAGTTGTTAGTTATTCATTTTCATAAAGGTTTAAAGATTCAATTTCAATTTATTTATAGTATCAAATCATAACAAGAGTTATCTCGAGACACTTTACCGATAGTGTAGGTATAGACCACACTCTATAATTTACAAAGCCCTAACAATTCCAGTAATTCCCCCAAGAGCAAGCATTTAGTGTGACAGTGGTGAGGAGAAACTCCCTTTTAGGAAGAAACCTCGACAGACCCAGGCTCTTGGTAGGAGGTGTCTGACGGGACAGACCCAGACTCTTGGTAGGCGGTGTCTGACAGGACAGACCCAGGCTCTTGGTAGGTGGTGTCTGATGCTGCTGGTTGGGGGTGTGATGAACAGTGGCAATAATAGTCACAATAAAGATAATGGAACAGTGACTACAAATGGTAGTTGTAGTAGTTCATGTCATAGCAGGGCACTGCAGGGTGTTACAGGATGTAGCGTGGCACAGCAGAGCATAGCTGGACGCAGCAGGACACTGCAGGGCACCGCAGAGCATAGCAAGACCATGGCGACAGCTGCAACCAAGATCTTGGTGCCAATGTACTCCAAGGAAATAAGCTGGCCGAAAACAAAAAGGAAGGACTCTGGGAAGTAAACTCCCCAGAGCTAGGTTAGTAACAAGCATTTCTGGGACAAGGATGCACACAAATGGAAGGAGAGAGGAGAGAGCAGCTCAGTGTGTCAAAGGAAGGAAGTCCCCCATTAGTCTAGAACTATAACAGCATTATTAAGAGAGGCAGGTTGGCCTGGTCAGGCTAGACTTCTCCCCAACCGGATAAGACTGTACTGGCCTGCCTCCCCCTACTTTGATTATATTATTGATTATTATTATTATTATTATTACAGAGATGTTTATGTTTACATAAGTTCATATTTAAACAAATGTAAATCTATTTCAGTTTGAAAATCAAAGAATAAAAATGTTTGTTGTGGAAAATCTCTTTGGTGTTTGGGGATGAAGCTGCAAATTAAGATTGTCTGACAACCTGGAGTTATCTATGTTATTTCTTTATTCTTCTTGCAAGTAGGGAGACAGTTTAACAGAGTGTAAGCAGTCTGAGAGAATGTGTCGGAAACAAAGGATTTCACAGAGTTTTTATTGGGTGAGCATACAGAGGGAGGGACTGTACTTCTTGATGACTCAACAATTCTTTTCTGCTGATTCTGCTTCTTTTACTGCTGAATCTGTACTGTTTCAGAAAAGACTGCCTCACGATATTGAAGTTGGCCCTCCGCCAGGTACTACCAAGTGTGGAGGCTACACGAGAGGGAGGGAGCCACGTAGCTTCAGTACTACGGAGGCAGAAGGAGCTACGATTGCCTTTTAAAATAATAGAGCACTTATAATGGATCCCTATAACTGATATAATATCATATAGAGAACAGAGTAAATATCATATTGTATGAAAGTAAATACATATAAAGTCATGAAAATATAAAAACCATGCAGCAATGTAGTAAAGCTAATAGAACTACAGTAGATGTTTCAATCCCTTTAGTAGGAAACTCTTGACAGTAGCAGTCGGTGTGGAGTGGTGAAAATGAGGGTAAGGTATGTCATCAGGTGGACAACCAGCTTCATCGACATTTCGTTGATTGAAGCCCATGACGTCTCCAGAAGGCTCAACAGTGTACCCAGTGTCCCAGGTACACCCCCCTCCATGCCATACCCTCCATATCCCTGATGGCCTCTGCATGGCAGGGGCGTGCTTCTCCCTGAGTCGGGCCTAAGCCTGACCGCATACCATCTGTCTCTACCTTGCTGCCCAGTAGGGGTCCTTACGCTTGATCTAGAGCCAGTTACTGCTTTTTTCGGCAGCACTTGACATGGACTTGATGGCCTGTTGGAGTGAGCGACCCTTCACCCCTATTTTTTTCAGCAAACTGGTGGTAGATGTGGCAACAAATCCCCTGCATCTCACATCTACTGGGAAGATGCTGGTCTTCCAGCCATCCTGGGATGCTTCAGCTGCCAGGGTGGAATATGTATTCTTTTTCCTCTCATAAGCCTCTTCAACCCCATCTTCCCATGGTACTGTTAATTCTACAACATACAGTGGCACTCATAAGTTTATGAACCCATGCTAAAGTTGGAAGATTTTTATTTTTAAAAGCCAGTTATTTCATGGATCCAGGATACTATGCATCCTGATAAAGTTCCCTTGGCCTTTGTAATTAAAATAGTCCCCCCACATCATCACATACCCTTCACCATACCCCCACATCATCACATATCCTTCACCATACCTACAGATTGGCATGGGGTACTTTCCATAAAATCATCTCTGAATGCAAATCAAACCAGCTATTAGGCTAACTGAAATAAAACTTTGCCAATCTGTAGGTATGGTGAAGGGTATGTGATGATGTGGGGGTATGTTTAAGGGTATATGTTGAGACTTTTGAGTTGAAGACGACAATTTAAAGCCCTTAATTTTCTCGTATTTTCTGCGAATTGGGACATCGAATAGGTAATGTTATTTATGTGATCTGCTAAAAAAAAACACTCCATACTATGGTAAGAGATACGCCAGTGACAGGACTCCAAGTCATAAAACTGTGCCATTTTACACGATGCTTGTGACCAGGGGATGGTTTTGGTGGCTAGTACTTTAACATTAGCTATAGAATGGTTCAACATCCCCACCAACTCCATGGCAAAAACATGTACAGACTAGTGTCGCAACGCCACAGTTGTTTAAAGGATGATATCGTGCCTGGAGAAATTTCAAAGGGCCCATCGGAGACTATGAGGTCTATACCTGGTATACGAACAGAAATATGATCGGTATAATACTTTTCACACAATGTCATACTATTCTGTCCCAGACCATTGTTACAGAAGCATATCTCAAATCGCTCGGCTTTACTCTTGAAGAGAAGGATGGACAAGGGTGTAGAGGTACCGTGCTCACAATTGTTAAAGGGATAACTATGATGGCAGTCGACTATGATACACTCACATATGACTTCTGTAACCCCCAATTTCCACCAGCTGCGTAACGGCTGTGGAACGGCCCCTGAACGGCGGCGGAGTCATTAGGTTTCCATTAAAGTCAATGGCCCTCATTTATCAACCTAACGTAGAAACCAGCGCAGATATGAGCGCAGAAATCATCTTACGACAGGCTTCACGTGTGATTCATGAAACATTCGTATCACACCAATCAGAGCGTAAGAATGATCGTACATTGATAAATGCAGCGTCTGGAAATGATCGTAATTTAAATATCACGCCCCAATATATTCTCTGTTTTGAGGCCTTGCCCCTACAATTTACGACATGGCGAGACGTAATCCGGCTGAGAAGCGGCACTTTTCAGAGGTGGAGATTGAAACCCTGATATCTCCGGTTCATTTGTACTAACGTGTGTACTTCTTGGCAGCCTGAAAACTGGTATTAAAGGCTGTAGAAAGAATGCGGAATGGAAGGAGATCACTGATGCGGTCAACAGTGTTGCCGTGGTAAATCGGACTCCAGCTGAAGTAGGGCCTACATGTAGGTGTACTTATATTTAAATAAACACACAGTAGCGGAGTTTATGCAGTGTCTTTTATTTTATTTTTTTTTCATGAGTCAGAACGAGGCAACAGCTGAGGGAGAGTGCGTGTCCTCCGCCCCCCCGTGCTGGACCCTGTCTCCTGACAGCAGAGGGGCTGGAAAAACAAGCCGAAATAACTCGGTCAATGGCAGAAATAAATCGTTCACGACATAGAAATGAAAACCTGAAGAATAAATAAAAATGGCATTGTCATGTTTCCTGTATTGAATATCATTGCCAAACATAACACTATAGGCTACCTTTTAAAAGCGAGGAATAATATCCTGTCTCCTTGGTATAGCCCCCAGTTGGGGCTGTGCTGGACACTGCTCTCTGGGCATCGGGTCATCTGGCTCCATCACTACATTTATGGAACCCAGTTTCCCTGCGAGATGTTGTGCAGAACCCCACAGGCTAAAACAATGTTGCAGACTTTTACTGCCGTGTATATGGTCCCCCCCGCTGATGCAAGCCATCTGCCCTTAATCAATCCGATGGAGCGCTCCACCATGGCACGTGCACGTACGTGTGCACTGTTGTACTGGCTCATAGAGGTCTTCTAAAAAAGCCAGATCTGCCATTGCTGATAAGTGATCAACTGATGACTTCTTCTTCTCCTGTTAAACTGATTATATGCTGCACCGCAAGTCCACACTGACTCAAAAAACTTGCGTACACGAGTTCAGACTAGACGTGAGATTTTATTGCAGCCTACGCTCACGTTCAAATTGATAAATGCCGAGCTTTGCGTTGGAATCGGCGTACGCCCGTCCTACGCCTATTATAGGTCATACGCATGTTTCATAAATGAGGGCCAATGTCTGTATTTCCACTGACTGCAGAACGGCTGCGTTCAGACTGCGTCAGTCCGCAGCAGATACACAGAGCTTCTATTGTTGCCGGATGCCGGAGAGCTCTGCAGCATGTCAGCACACGGCAGATAGTGCGGGACAGGAAGACGAGCACAGAAACAAAATAAAACATCCGGTTAATTTTCAAAATAAAAAACACTGTGCTCACAGCGGATCATATCTCCCTGCACTACACCTTGAACACACAGCACAGAGCTGTTTCCCCTCTACTCCTCTGGATGGAAACTAACTGGTGGTGGTTTGGTGGTTCTATTCTATTCTTCTATTCATTCTTTTGGTTTCCACTAAGTCTGTTTGTCGGTTCAAGGTATTCTGCTCTGTTAATGAGTCTTATTGCTCTCTTTTGTAATATAAAGGGTTAGTGATTGTTTTGTATGTGTTTCCCCATATTTCCACACAATATGTAATATATGGCAATTTTAAGGAAATGTACAATAATTGAATTGAGCACATCTCTTGTTTTAAGTAATATCGCAATGTACATTGATACTTTAGTTTTCACTTGTTTGGTTTCCAGCATAATTTGTAGTCTATAATCACTCCTAAGAATTTGCTTTCATAGACTCTTTCTATTTCGACATTTTCTATCATGATATTTACTTCATGATTGATTTTTTTATTTCCAAATATCATGAACTTAATTTGTTTCATTATTTTTTTGAAGTGGTTTGGATAAGATGGTTTGGCTATGCCCTTTTTAATGATACTGTTAAACTCTTTCCATGTGCCTTGTATATTGCTTTTGTGTTGAACCAATAATTTATTATAATATTCCTTCTTGTTGTACCTCATTATAGTTGTGAATTTGTTTTTATATAATTTATACTTATTTTCTGTATCCTTTGTTCTGTATTTTAAATAGTTTTTATATAATAGATATTTCTTTTTGCAGGCATTTTCTAGTCCCCTAGTGATCCAGGGCTTTTCTTCATATTGTTGCCTTCTTTGAGTTTGTATCAGGCAGTGATAATCATAGTGAGAGAAGACAGGAATTCATTGTAAACTTTGTTTGGATCCTTATTTGAATATACGTTATTCCAGCTTTGTGAATTTACTATGTGACTATCAATGGGTGGGTATCAATATTTTTATGGATCTTGTTCTTAAAGAATTTTTTTACAGTTGTAAAAATAGGGAAGTCTTCACTAATGTCATTAATAAGCAGTCCACTTACTACTCTGTTCATGATGTAATTGCTGACAATATTATCTATTAATGTTGCACTGTCCCTTGTTATTCTGGTTGGTTTTATGATGGTAAGAATAAGTGTACATTATGTCCATAAAGTCTCTATTATTTTTGTTGTCATTCAGTAGATCTATGTTGAAATCCCCACATACAAAAAACATCTTTCTGTCATTATATTTAATATAATTATACATATTTATTTATTCTGTTAGTGGTGAATAGTTTGTAGACTTCTGCTGTTGAAGTGTATTATTGACAATGTTCCTTCCATAATGACATTTCTTTTGAATTGATCATCGGTATAATACTCACAGATACAGTTGTTAATATTGTAAAGATGATTCTCAGGATCTATGCCATTTTCCATTACATGTATTTTATGTTCTGTGTTGTCAAAT